>BROG01000515.1:0-532465 GCA_030159075.1 Atrina japonica
CTCGCGCACCTCCGTCGCCATGCCTGTGTCCAGCTTGTGTCACGACTTGCCCGCGCCGTTCACCCTTAAATCAACAATCAAGACCCCCTCCCCGCCTATCCGATCTTTTGTAGCTACCCGTCTTCAAGAGCGCACTCCCATCTTTGCCTTGCCCTTCTTTACCTCTATCCCAAATGTCTGGCGATGCAGTTCTTCTCGTTCTTTGTAAAACAAATCCGCTCGTCGACATTTTTTTTGGTGTGCTTTCTCCTTTTTATTTCCAACAGCATGTGAATCAGATACCTGTAGTTCTCGACAGGCTGGCCGACCTCATCCCTCGCAACCATGTCGATATCCACAATTCTTCCATGCCACATCGGGTGCCAGGCAGGCTGCGCAAAGTTGACGTGGTAGAGGTAAGCAAATCTCAGGGGCGGACATAGGAGCGAGGTGACTATCTGGGACGGCTGCCCGTCGATGAGGACCCTGTCTGCGCTTGAGGGGAGCAAAATTCATCAGCGCAAATGCCTCTGTCGAGTGTGTTGTCCTCGACATTCACCCTTCGTGCAGACCCAGGATTCGAGCTACTTTGGGGGGGGGGGGGGGGGGGGGGGGGGGGGTGGGGTGGGAGGAGGGGGGGGGGGTGGGGTGGGGGGGGGGGGTGGGGGGGGGGGGGGGGGGGGGGGGCGGGGGGGGGGGGGCGGTCGAGATGAGCAGATCCAGCCGAGATGAGCATTCCAGCCTCGACTGCTTAATGAACTTGTCCAAAATCAAGGACTCTATGTTCTTGAATGTGTAGTTGCCTGCCAATTCGGCAACGCAACCACCTTGGTGTACCCAAAGCGGGAATGTTGTACATCCCCTTCCAAAAGGAGGCCGATCTGACTCCAATTTCCCTTTCTTCGTTGTCGTCATTGTCGACAAATCGCGTCAACTCAGATCAGTGATGAGGACAAACATTTTTTTAAAAGACCGTTTTTTCCTTTGCGAAAGAGACCCACCTCGGACAAGCTCGATCTTGAGCTGTGTGCCTTTGACGTCCATGCCTCCGAGACTGCATGTTTCTGCGCGGCGTTTGAAGACGTCTTCGTGTGCTACGACATTCCCAATGTCTTCGGGTTGGCGACGACACGGTGAAGGTACAGCTTGTGGCAAGCATCCTCTTCGGGGTGGCGCCGACGGTGAATCGAGAGACCGCCACATAGACGTCTTTCATCTTCCAGACACTGCATAGATAGAGGGAACGCATTGTCGATAAAAGACCAGTTTCCATTTTATTCACATACCGGCCTGATTTTCTTTAAATCAAATTTAGACGTCTTTCCACGTTGGTGGCGGGGGAGGCGGGGACCGTGGAGGGTTGTGAGCGGTTTTTTTTTCAGGTATTTTTTCAGCCGCTGTGCATGGATGGCCCTGTACCCTCATGTGGTTTTAGGCGGGATAGCAAGGGGGCAGGGGGTGGCCTGGTACCCCATTTTTAAATACACATGTGTCATTTTAGTCAATCCTTGTTAATGAGTTGTCGGGAGGAAATTCAGCATTGTCTTTTCTTCTCAAAAGTAACAATATGTATATAAATACGGTCTTTTAAGCTTAAACAAATCATGAAAAACACAAATATGAAAAATATATTGACTAAACTTGTGTCATTTCGGTGTATTTAGGATCGTTTCGGTAAATAGGTGTTGTTTTGGTTATTTTATGAACCCAGATTTATCTATCATGGTCCATGGAAATGTCGAAAACAATTATAATTTGCCGAAAACACCAGAAAAAGCACTGAAAACACCAATTTAAATGAGACAAAGGACTTAATTGTTAAATATTTTTATATTTTTAGAACTAATATAAAGTTTAACATAATTTTTATGCATTTTAAAGAAGTTATTACAATATTATTTCCGATACACAAGTCACACGTGTGAGCTCCGGTTTTACACCCTATTTGATATCTAGATAGATGCATATTTGACTTGAATTATGTACCGGGAAATCCTTTTAATTGTTTTGCATTTTGATTCAGAAATACAACAAGACTTTGTATTAATACACCAGTATGCATCTAACACAAGTTGAATACAAAATGTATAAAGTTATGTTTATTGTGTCAAAACAGAGTTCATCGGCATGACTTGTGTATTAAGATATCGTAATAACTTCTTTCAAATGCATCCAATTTCTGTAAAACTTAATACATAAGGGATCCAAATATCAATACAGGTATCTATAATATATAATTGTTTGTTGGATATATATTGCTGTTTTTGGTGCTTTTACTGGTATTTTCAGTAATACCTAGTTGTTTTCGGTATTTCCATTGACTCTATCTATTGTTGTTCATTGAAACCAAAAATTGTAATCTACACCTGCCTGTTTAAATTGACGTAGATATCTATATGATGAGAATGTGGCTTTAATTCGATTTTCAGTTTCCAAGAACATTCCCGATGTAGAATAAGCTTTTCAGAATCCTAGGTGCTCATTGGCAGTGAATACAGCCTACTAATGCAATTAATTGTCATTTTTAGTTCCGCTGATGTTGTCCCCAACCTTGTATGCTGTTTTGAGTTCCACTGATGTTGTCCCCAACCTTGTATGCTGTTTTGAGTTCCGCTGATGTTACCCCAACCTGTATTGTTTTGTCCCCTGATGTTGTCCCCAACCTTGTATGCTGTTTTGAGTTCCGCTGATGTTGTCCCCAACCTTGTATGCTGTTTTGTTTGCATGTTGTCCAACCTTGTATGCTGTTTTGAGTTGTTGTCCCCAACCTTGTATGCTGTTTTGAGTTCCACTGATGTTGTCCCCAACCTTGTATGCTGTTTTGAGTTCCGCTGATGTTGTCCCCAACCTTGTATGCTGTTTTGAGTTCCGCTGATGTTGTCACCAACCTTGTATGCTGTTTTGAGTTACACTGATTTTGTCCCCAACCTTGTATGCTGTTTTGAGTTCCGCTGATGTTGTCCCCAACCTTGTATGCTGTTTTGAGTTTGCTTGTGTCCCCAACCTTGTATGGCTGTTTTGAGTTCCGCTGATGTTGTCCCCAACCTTGTATGCTGTTTTGAGTTTGCTGATGTTGTCCCCAACCTTGTATGCTGTTTTGAGTTTGCTGATGTTGTCCCCAACCTTGTATGCTGTTTTGAGTTCCGCTGATGTTGTCCCCAACCTTGTATGCTGTTTTGAGTTTGCTGATGTTGTCCCCAAACCTTGTTGAGTTCCGCTGATGTTTTTTGTCCCCAACCTGTATGTCCGCTGATGTTGTCCCCAACCTTGTATGCTGTTTTGAGTTCCGCTGATGTTGTCCCCAACCTTGTATGCTGTTTTGAGTTCCGCTGTTGTTGTCTCCCATGATATCACAACCAGTTGTCTATTGTTTTGAGTTTCAGAGATGTTGTCCCCATGTGTAATATTTTACATGGTTTCTATTAGGAACTCACAAAGGGCATTAGACATTAGCTCCTTTTACATGGTTTCCATTAGGAATCCACAAAGGGCACTGGACACTAGTTTATAGAACCTTTTATATAGTTTCCATTAGGAACCTACAAAGGTCACAAGACCAGATTTGTATCTATATCCTGGACATCTAATTATATACTTAAGTACTTGACATTTATAATATGTAGCTGATTTTATATACATGCAGTTTCCAATAAAACTCACAAAGGTCATTAGATGCTAGCTCCTTTAATATATAGTTTCCATTAGAAACAAACAAAGTTCACTAGACACTAGCTCCTTTTACATGGTTTGTATTAAGGACTTGCAAAGAGCGCTAGACACTTGTTCCTTTTAAAAGGTTTGTACTAAGGACTCGTGAAAGGCACTAGGCACTAGCTCCTTTTATATGGTTTGTATTAAAGACTTGCAAAGAGCACTAGACACTTGTTCCTTTTAAATGGTTTGTTTGTGGGGCTCATAAAAGACACTAGATGCTAGCTCCTTTTATATGGTTTGTTTGAGGGGCACACAAAGGACACTAGATGCTAGCTCCTTTTATATGGTTTGTTTGAGGGGCACACAAAGGGCACTAGATGCTAGCTCCTTTTATATGGTTTGTTTGAGGGGCACACAAAGGGCACTAAATGCTAGCTTCTTTTATATGGTTTGTTTTAGGGGCACACAAAGGGCACTAAATGCTAGCTTCTTTTATATGGTTTGTTTGAGGGGCACACAAAGGGCACTAAATACTAGCTCCTTTTATATGGTTTGTTTGAGGGGCACACAAAGGACACTAAATGCTAGCTTCTTTTATATGGTTTGTTTTAGGGGCACACAAAGGACACTAGATGCTAGCTCCTTTTATATGGTTTGTTTGAGGGGCACACAAAGGGCACTAAATGCTAGCTTCTTTTATATGGTTTGTTTTAGGGGCACACAAAGGACACTAGATGCTAGCTCCTTTTATATGGTTTGTTTGACACAAAGGGACACTAAATGCTACTCCTTTTAATGGTTTGTTTTAGGGGCACACAAATGCACTACATGCTAGTTCTTTTTATATGGTTTGTTTGAGGGGCACACAAAGGGCACTAGATGCTAGCTCCTTTTATATGGTTTGTTTGAGGGGCACACAAAGGACACTACATGCTAGTTCTTTTTATATGGTTTGTTTGAGGGGCACACAAAGGGCACTAGATGCTATCTCCTTTTATATGGTTTGTTTGAGGGGCACACAGAGGACAAAATGCATGTGTATTCCTCATGTACAATCTTTTGCACTCTTAACAGTGTTTATAAGTGCACTTTTGATGCTGGTATTCTTATACACTAGATAAATGTCCGTCATAAAATTTTTGTAATTATTCCCTGATAGACTAAATTCTATTTATTTACAGACTTAAAATTTTATCTGACCTAGAAGAAAAGGGCGTTGCAGTTATAGACAATGTTTTGTCTATCGACCAATGCAATCGGTACATGGCGCAATACAGAGATTGGGCAAAACAATATGATGATGCTGGAATCTCGTTTTACAGCTTTGAATCTCTTATACAAGACTACAGGATTGGTCATATTGAACCGTCCTGGAACATAAGACTAAAGGTCAAGGATGTCTTTGCAAAGATCTGGAATACCGAGAAACTCTTAACATCCATTGATGCAGTGGCCCTCTCGCCACCACCTGAGGATGGTGAGTATTGATATAGTTAGAAGTGTCTGATCATGCTCAAGTGCAGAATCTGCACTTCTGTTGTACTTTCTGATCATTTTCTTCCTTACCTTGACTGCACTTCTGTTGTATTTGCTGATCATTTTCTTCCTTACCTTGACTGCACTTTCTGTACTTGCTCATTTTCTTCCTTACCTTGACTGCACTTCTGTTATACTTTCTGATCATTTTCTTCCTTACCTTGACTGCACTTCTGTTGTACTTGCTGATCATTTTCTTCCTTACCTTGACTGCACTTCTGTTGTACTTTCTGATCATTTTCTTCCTTACCTCGACTGCACTTCTGTTATACTTTCTGATCATTTTCTTCCTTACCTTGACTGCACTTCTGTTGTACTTGCTGATTATTTTCTTCCTTACCTTGACTGCACTTCTGTTATACTTTCTGATCATTTTCTTCCTTACCTTGACTGCACTTCTGTTGTATTTGCTGATCTTTTCTTCCTTTACCTTGACTGCACTTCTGTTATACTTTCTGATCATTTTCTTCCTTACCTTGACTGCATTCTGTTGTACTGCTGATCATTCTGTCCTTACCTTGCACTTCTGTTATACATGATCATTTTCTTCCTTACCTTGACTGCACTTCTGTTGTACTTGCTGATCATTTTCTTCCTTACCTTGACTCACTTCTGTTGTACTTGCTGATCATTTTCTTCCTTACCTTGACTGCACTTCTGTTGTACTTGCTGATCATTTTCTTCCTTACCTCGACTGCACTTCTGTTGTACTTGCTGACTGTTCTTTTCCTTGTCTCAACTGCACTTCTGTTGTACTTGCCTTATCTCAACTGCACCTTTTCTTCTCTCACTTCCTGGTCATCAGAATTTTGATGTGTCACCACCAATCTGTACTTGCCACTTTATAGTCCTCCTTGACCAATTACAATTGGGTTGAACTGTCCTGATGTAAAACCTAATCGCTAAGAACCCAGATTGTACAGTTTTGATGGTGTCCATATACAGTAATTACTTCCCAAGTTATCTATGGAGCTTCTACTTTCAGCACCCACATAGATATCAATAGTAATCCATGTGGCTACCCTAATGTTTTGTATTTGCCCCTCTCTATCCCTTTTCCAGTACTTTGTCTCCTTTGTTTCTGTCTCTACATTTCTCTTCTGTACTAATGTTTTATCAAACTACTTCCCTTGACACTTATAATGGTTTGTCTACAATGGATGGTTACTCTTCATCCTAGTTCCATAAAACCCCAGAAGTAATCCTATAAACAAACAAACTACTACGTATACAGAAAACTGAAATAATTCTATAAAAAAAAAATACCGATAGACGAAAAACTCATGAAATGATTCCATAAACAAACTGCTAGTATACAGAAAATTTCTGAAATAATTCTGTTACGGAGAAATCCGGAAATATGTATACAAGGAATCACATAATAAAAGTTGTACTACACAAAGGTGTATGTTTGTATTTCAGGAGGAAAGATATTCAGGAGAGATGGTCAACATTGGTTACACTTGGATCAAGGATCACAAAGACTAGGTCTTCACGCTTATCAAGGGGCAGTATATTTAGAAGAAACAACCGAACATGACCATTGTTTCAGGGTTTTAATGAATTCCCACAAACACCACACACTTTTCTATGAAACATTTAATCATGCTTCAGAATCAACAAGACAAGAAGAATATTATGAACTTGCTAACACTGAAAAGAAATGGTTTGAGGAAAAGGGATGTAAACTGACCTGTATTCCAGTTAAAAAAGGTGGGATGGTACTCTGGGATTCTAGAACAGTACACGATAACGTTAAACCAGACTTTGAGAGGCCAGATCCAAAATGGCGTCATGTTGTGTTTGTCTGCATGACTCCTGCTCAGTGGGCAAGTGAGAGAGACCTGGAAAGAAAGCGTCATGCCTATGATAAACTTCTAATGACAACACATTGGCCCAGTCAAAAGGTATCGTTTTTCCGTGAATTTCAAAAGCCTAAAGATGGAGTAATGAAAGATATGGAATTCATTGAAAAGTTACCCAACGTTGCTGTTTCTATGGAGGCAAAACTATTAATGGGAGTCGTTCCTTACGACTTTCAAGACGGTCAGCCAAATGGACCGGATAAACCTCAGTGGACTTGAGTGAAGAACAGGGAGATTGTATTAATAAAAGACTTTTGAGTACATGAAAAGAATATTAAAACCCAGTATACATGAAAGGGATACAAAAAGCCAGTATACGTGAAAGAAATACCACAAACAGTATACATTTTACATGAAAGGAATACCAAAAAAAACCCCAAGATACATCAAAGGAATACCACAAACAGTATACATGAAAGGAATACCAAAAACTCAATATACATGAAAGGAATACCAAAAAAAAAAACAAGATACATCGAAGGAATACCACAAACAGTATACATGAAAGGAATACCAAAAACTCAATATACATGAAAGGAATACCCAAAAAAAACAAGATACATCAAAGGAATACCACAAACAGTATACATGAAAGGAATACCAAAAAAGTATCCGAATACTGGTAACTACCATTTGATTTGTATTTGAGTATTTGTACATACATGTATGTATTTTGTACATGTGTAATTTTCATTCCTTGAATAATTCTTGGTATATCTGTACACATTGATATATGCCCTTTTCTATTTATGTATTGGTGTACTCTATGTAGGCCTATTCAGATTAATATTACTCATGTATGTAGAGATAATGACTTTGTCAAGTTTTTTATGGTGCTATTATGATACAAATCCTACCTGAACATGCCTCCTAGTGGCAATAATTTTTGTTACACTAATCTTGTATAAAGATTTTGTCTTGATGTGAATTATATTTATCAAAATTTCTAAATTTAAGATTTTTTAATCTTATGGACATTTTTATACAAATGAATTGTACTTTCATGACACTCGAGGTATTTAAGAATAAAAAATTCTTTATTTTGTCATCATACATTTCTTATTTATAATTTTACATTCGACGAGTCTCGTGCACATCGTCAGAGTTCATTCTTGTTCTAGGTTTTATAGTTATATGTATCAAGAATATCAATTAGGTTAAACATCAATTTCTATGTATTTTTTTGATTTCTGAGAAACCGCTGTATTGAGTTTCAAGGATAAAAGGTAAGGTAGTGAAAGACAAAGACAAACCACAAAAAATAAAGTCTTTTCCTAGGGATCACATGACCCTGACGATCAATATAAAAATAAAGTCTTTTCCCAGGGATCACATGACCCTGACGATCAATATAAAAATGAAGTCTTTTTCTAGGGATCACATGACCCTGACGATCAATATAAAAATAAAGTCTTTTTCTAGGGATCACATGACCCTGACGATCAATATAAAAATAAAGTCTTTTCCTAGGGATCATATGAACCTGACGATAAATATAAAAATAAAGTCTTTTCCTAGGGATCACATGACCCTGACGATAAATATAAAAATAAAGTCTTTTCCTAGGGATCACATGACCCTGACGATAAATATAAAAATAAAGTCTTTTCCTAGGGATCACATGACCCTGACGATAAATATAAAAATAAAGTCTTTTCCCAGGGATCACATGACCCTGATGATAAATATAAAAATAAAGTCTTTTCCCAGGGATCACATGACCCT
The DNA here is from genome assembly GCA_030159075.1 of Atrina japonica. Classification (NCBI taxonomy): domain Eukaryota; kingdom Metazoa; phylum Mollusca; class Bivalvia; order Pterioida; family Pinnidae; genus Atrina; species Atrina japonica. The sequence continues at coordinate 8,760 of BROG01000515.1, forward strand.
GACGATAAATATAAAAATAAAGTCTTTTTTCCTAGGGATCATATGACCCTGACGACAAATATAAAAATAAAGTCTTTTCCCAGGGATCACATGTCTTATCCCAGGGATCACATGACCCTGACGATAAATATAAAAATAAAGTCTTTTTTCCTAGTTTTCCCTAGGGAGGGATCATATGACCCTGACGATGGATATAAAAATAAAGTCTTTTTCTAGGGATCATATGACCCTGACGATGGATATAAAAATAAAGTCTTTTTTCCTAGTGATCACATGACCCTGACGATAAATATAAAAATTAAGTCTTTTCCTAGGGATCATATGACCATGACGATAAATTTAGTTCGTAAAAATGTTCTTTCTTTGTTGACTGGAATATCTATTGTTTGAAATTAATAAATAGTTTGCATGTATGTAAAATGTATAATGTGTATTTGTCATGCATCTCTGCATTACTAATAAGTACAGGGAACAATATGAAAATGACTGATTACTTTGACATTAGCTTTCATACGCGTCAGACTGACATTTTAGAAGTGTTAACAAAATATGACTAGTTTTCGATTAATCAGAAGTGTGTCGAGAGGCAAGACAATTTCAAGCCTCGTTTTAAGAGTCTGAGTCAATTCGATTGGACAACCAAACACCACCCGGGTTGAGATTTACTTGTCCACATAAACCACTGAGTAATTTTCTATTAATGTTGAATTTCGTATCTTCTTTATATTAACAATATACATGTAATATTATTATCGAGACTCGATAGTTCTGTGGTCAGATCGTTAATCTTGCTATCGGAGTGCCCGGGGATCTGGGCCCGGATTATAACTTCCCTCGTCAGGTACTGGACACAAAAAGTCATGTGACTTTCGGATGAGACTCAAATCGGATATGAGAAAAGGGTCGTTAGGACAATTTTGGGGGAACTTGTTATTTTCATGTTTTCAGAAACTTGTACATACATTGAACTTAAAACATATAATGTCCAAGAGCAGCTCTTTTTGTGTCTGGCGTGAAAAATCTACAAAATGAATTACGTGGGATGAAATTCCTTGTTTCCTTGCATTTCATTGGTTATGTCGTAAGAACCCTCAGCCAGTGGCTCATATTATATCGTGTCTTGGTAGGCGTGGCTCGGTAAATAACCCTCACTGTAATTTGTCAAAACAATGTCCAGTTTTTATAAATTTTTTACGAAAAATCTTAAGAATTGAAAAGTGCCTAGCCTTCATGGAACTAAACATAGTATAAACATTTCGTAAGTATTTATGAAAGTAAACTAGATTGTCAGATGTCGGTTTAATTAAATCCCTTAACAGCAAAACACTAAAGCTTAAGAATAGAAAGGTGGCCATTTTCCTGGAACAAAACTCTGCGTGACTTGCGAGACGTGTACGGACAGACAATGGTATCCTATATTTCGTCATCTACTGGCGTGTATAGACAGCGTGTACGAACGGACAACGGTATACCCTAATGCGCCCTGTCATCTACTGGCATACATGTATCCATGGACGGAGAACAATATACAATAACCCGTCCCGTCATCCACTGGTGTGTACGGGCGGACAACGATATGCCATGATGCGTTCCGTCATCTACTGGCGTGTACGGACGGACAATGGTATACCATAATACGTCCCATCATCTACTGGCGTATAAAGCAAACTTGTAAGACGTGTGCGGACGGACAATGGTATACCATAATACATCCCATCATCTACTGGCGTATAAAGCAAACTTGTAAGACATGTGTTGTCGGATGGATAACGATGTACCATAATACCCCCACCATCTACTAGCGTATTGAGCAAACTTGCCAGACATGCTCGGACGGACAACAGTTTACTAGAATACGTCCTTTCACCTACTGGCGTGTAAAGACGGACAACGGTATACTACACATGTATAATACGTCCCGTCATCTACTTGCGTGTATGGACGGACAACGATATGCTATAATGCGTCCCGTTATCTACTGGTGTGTACAAATGGACAACGGTTACTGTAATACGTCCCGTCATCTACTGGCGTGTATGGACAACGATATACTATAATACGTCCCGTCATCTAATGGCGTGTACAGACGGACAACGATTCTATAATAAATCCACTCATCTACAGATGGACAACGGTTACAACAATACGTCCCGTTGTTGTAACATAGACTTTCCCCCCGCATAGAGTCCCCCCCCCCCTGAAGAATGGGCCCGGTCCCATCCCCCGGAAAATGAACCCAGCATACAATTTCCCTTTAGAAAGAATCAACCCGGGCCCAACATTACTTACTGCCTAGGAAAATGCTGGAAATCTACCAATCCATATTAAGCCAAAGACTACATATCAACTTTTAATTATTGGTTAACAATAAAATAATTGAAATCGTGAAATCTGGTATTAAGATTCATTGAATTAAATACACTGCAATCTTTGTCAATTTATTATATATGTTTACATTTCTGATAACATTATTCCATTTTAGTCGACTTATAACCAAAAAATTGATATCATTTAATTAATATCAGTCATTGATTTAAAATCTGCTGATGCAGTCTGTCTACCTCAAAACTTCAACGTCTGCAAAAATGGTTACATGTATTTTACTTTTTTAAACATTCAAGAATATGACATTTTCATGTCTAGAATGCATTATGTCAATCAATTTTTAATAGCACCTTATATTTTCTATTTTGAGGGGAATTCTACCCCAGGGCGGGTTTTCCGATTAGAGGGAAGCTCTGTACTGACTTTGTGTTTGGGGGAAATAATATGCTGGGCCGCTTTTTCTCCCCATGGAGAAAAGTCTAACCCGGGCCCGTTTTTCCAGGGGGGAATGCGGGGGAAAAGTCTTTGCTACAACACCGTCATCTACTTGTGTGTATGGACGGACAACGTATACTATAATACGTCCCGTCATCTACTGGCGAATAGAAATAACGCAGAAAATGAGATGTTTGTCTTTGTACCGTTGACACTTAGTTGATGAAATGGAACTGGGTTACATTTTATTTTTAGCCTGTTTGGTGAGATACTACTAATACCATATGATAGGATAATAAATATGAAATGTTCGTGAATGCTATTATAAAATAAATACTGACAAATATATCGTTATATCAGGATAATACGATCTACTATAAAACAGAAAACGAGACCTATAAATAGTGTAATCATTTTATTCTATGCTGTATTATTATATTTCAAATCATTAACTATTTAACTACTGAGTTACTTAATGATGTTTCACCTTTATCCGACTACAACTTTAGTGTACAGTAGTTTACGTCACAAAATACTGTGCGTGTACCATTCAGCATTGCCGAATTTCGAAATTGTCTGACGATAATTGTCTTAGATCGGTACAAACAGATATTTGCAAATGTTACGAGATCAACTCATATGCAACTACCTGCTTTAAGCGAACTAGACATACACTGGCGGGAAAATGTCAACCCTGAAAACGAAAAAAGACGGATTACATTTATCTATTTACTTCCGGTATTATATCATTATTTGAATATCAGTTTGGTGTAAAAGTTAATAAAATCAGTTTATTACAAATAACATTATTTTGTGTTCATCTGAAATGAGCGATCGTTCGTTGGAGTCTCAGTGACGGATTTAGATATAGTGGTAATTAGATAATATTCAATTATCACCTCTATTAAGACATCTGGACCCGGTTGCACAACAAATTGTTAAATTTAACCTACAGTTAGCCCATTGGTTTTAACATTGGTTAACGTTAAATTTAACAACCTGTTATCATAGATCGCCTATTATTAAGACCATTTACTCGTTATCCATAAATCGCCAATACTTCCTTTAGGTAGACTCATTTTTTTTATAAATTTGCGTATTCAAGAAATGGTAAATGGATTGGTCCAGAGCAACTTGTGAGTTACAAAGAATTATAAAGGCGATGTATATAAACAGATACATACTTTTGTATGGATTAAGTGCGTTTGTTTATAAACACAATATATAATACAAAACACTCGCTATAATAACCCAATTCGTAATACATTCCATCACAAAAGTGAGTTACAACCATTTTCCTGAAAACAGACGATTATCTTTTGAATTCTAAATCTCGTTAAGGGTCAGGCACTACGCTATTCTACATCCTTTTCAGGTAATGGATTCACTCACCTTTTACAGGTATCCAACCCATCTCTCCTTATCAAAACATTATGCTGCGGATTGAATTCCCGGAATTTACCAACTTTTCTTTCTGTCGACTGGCTTTCGACTAGTTTGTGAACAAATTCTTCGTTTTAGCAAGTCTAAATCTGTTTTGTGAATAGATGAAAGAATCACGTGTAATGGAAATCAGACTAAAAATTACAGATTCATATTTCCTTGAACGATAATTGACCAATGTCGTTAAATGCGCACGACAATTTGAATGCAAATCACATATTGGACATAACATTTGGAATATTCAGAAATTATAGAAACACTTGCTATTTATGTTAGACTCGAAAACAGCATGTGTAGGATGGAAGGAGATCAACTGCGCATTATAGATCCCAAACACAAAGAAGCTTAACAAAAGCCAGAAAGGCGATCAAAATTTAAAAAAATCTATCGTGTCTGTCCCTGAGCAGCAAGATTTTATTGTGATTTGTTCGAGAATAAGATTGATTGTGATATTAGCAAACTATCTGTCGATTTTATATTACTTGAGAATTGTTCTAAGAAATACCTCAACGTTAACAGGACATGTACGTTAATACGAATATACATCTACATGTATTTGTTCATGCCAAAAACAAGTCGGGTGAAATGTTTATTGGCATTGTGTATATAGGTTCGTTTAAAAAACACTTTGACAACGGACAAGTTCTGACCGGTGGTTCCTTGCCGGGCACATTGTAACAGGGTTCTCTCCTCCACCATTAAAAACTGGCCGCCACTATATATGTATAACTGAAAAATTCTTGAGCGTGGCGATAAACACGATTAAAAACGGACAGGTTTTAAATGATGACCTTTATATTATTTTATTCTGCAGTGAAAGATTTCTTTAAAGGTACTTGTTCACATAAAGGTTCTCGTTAATATAATTTCATTTTATCAGTTATGTTTAAGGTCATGGAGTCAAAGGTAAAGATCACAAGCAGTTAACGAAAAATACCAAATAAAATATATTACGTGTGTACAAATATTGGAAAGTTGATTTATATGAGGTTCATTGTGACAAATTAAACTTCTATTATATTTGTTGATCGGATTGCTTTAGGTTTTTACTTGTCGAAAATAAAAATATCATTAGCAAATCCAAAGTTTTAGTTTTACAAATGACGCCAAAACAAATGACCAAGACGTTCCTGTCAATATGACTTCATCAGTTGAGCTCGAACTTAATGTAAATGTATATTTCCGGGAAAAGGTACCACACAAGGCCAAATAATAAATCTAAATGTATTGCCAAATCCGTCAAAGAGTTCCTACTGTGAAATGAATATCTTAACTTTGACCTAAGACAACATTATGGTGTCAAATTACAATGGTCACTGTCACTATCATATCAGAAAGTTCATCTATAACCATACAATTCCACCAGGCGACCGTTAAGGCCCTTGTGCCTCTTGTTTCCATATTCATGAAATAAAGATTATTAATGTTGCAATGTGTTTCTTTATTGCTGATGTCCGACAAACATTCCTTTTCATATAAGGGAGTGGCCATTTTACTTAGTTAAGTGTTTTCTATGTGGTGTGTCTTTCATTTTTCAGCAGAGCTCTATCTCCAATGGAGTCATAATCAAATTAAATCAGAAAAGGTTGCTACTTTTCTTGACGGTTTGTAAGCGAATAATTGTACTTCAAAGCCATGGTATTATAAAAATACATCTGGGATTTGAATGCCAAGATCAAAGGTGTTGATGAAGGTAAAACATGAATGTCAAAGTCATCTCATGTCATCATGTGAAGTAATTTATAATACAGTTAAATCAAACTGTTGATACAAAAAGACATCGTCGGGGCTGTTAACCATTGATGAACCTTACGAATAGCAGGTTTGTTGAGTGAATATTCTGAAAAAGGAACATCCCGTCTAGAACATTTCATTTACATGGAGATGTCGCCAGCTTTAAGTGAAGTGCTACAGATTTTGATCTGTGTTGGGGACAGACATCAATGCAGTGAGGGTTCTTTTACGTGTCGGTATCGGGAATCTCGCTTGCGAATCGAACGATCTACCATTGGTCCTCCGCAATCGATTTCGGTTTAAGCAAAAGAAGCATTTTTTACTCTCAAAGATTTATTACTTTTAGGGGTTTAGTGAGTTTTAAAGCCATCATTTAAAAATTGTTGACGTTAATCTAATTTAATTTGAGGGGCCGAATGTCTCTTCCCGGGTACATTGTAACCAGGTTCACTCCTCCACCAATAAAAACTGGCCGCCACCATATAACTGAACAATTAAGTGTGACGTCAAACAACATTCAAAATCAAAAACAAAATACTTCGTCACGACAATACTGTTGTATAATTAGAAGGAATCAAACTCTGAGCATGTGCCAGTTTATACACATAAATCGCCTTACCATTGAATCAGTCGAAATGGTCATTTCTGTTTTTTTCCTGCCAAAGGTTTACACTTAAATACAGAGAATTATATAAACATCGCAATCGGGCCAAATTGTAATCTGTTTTCCATGGTGGTCCTCATTGACAGAAACGACAGTACTGAGCATTTGTTTTAGTCTCTACTTTGGTATTATGTTTATAATATAAGCATGAACCACCATGGAAAAAGTTTACAATTTGGCCCGAATGCAACGTTAATAAAATTCTCTGTATTTTAAGTGTTAACCTTTGTCAGGAACAAACCAGCAATCAACCACTGTATATATATATATATATATATATATATTATGGTTAACCGGAGTAGATGGTACCCCGCAATTATGTCTGAAGGTGCATATTATTAGGGCGAATTGGAAGATCTCGAAGATTTTCCAAATTTGTTTAGAAGTAATCACTGTAAATGATGACTATCTTAACTTTTTTTAGAATTTACTCCATACGAAATATAAGTATAAAATATTGAGTTTGTACCAAAAATACCAGGTACTGGGTTCTCGGGGACTCAAAGCTTTAACAAATATTTACAAATGAATATTAAATGACGAATATACGTAAAATGCTCATTTGAACATTCGGTCACGTGTCATGTACAATTGTTTTATGCAATGTAGCGACGCTTTGTTATCATTGACATTAATAAGCTATCGGAGAATTTCTCTGACATAATATTATTCTCCCATAAACTTACGGTTTGATGCTTAATTATCAATTTAATGTTTGATATCCAAATGCCCCCGTGTACATAGTTACTTCAGAACAACTCATAAACGGTATTTATCGATTCGAAATCGAATTAAATAGAAGTCAGACATACTTGAATACTGATTTTTGGTATTCAGAGTGTTCATATTAACTTGCTAATTTTAGCGCATTTACTGTATTACCGGAAATTTTCACTCCCGTTTATTTTTTGCCATTTTCATCCTGAGAGGGTGAATGTAAAATGAAGGGGGATCTTTAAGTTAAATACTTAATGCATGACTATTCATGATATCTACTTGACTTTGGTGGTCTAGACCGGATTGACAGCGGGGTAAATATGTTAAATATCATATTTGTATTGGTAAAAGGGAGTAAATAACAAGGGGAGATAATTTCCAGCTAAATATGAGCTAAACTTTTTTCGTTTTACAGTATAAGTGAAAATTACATGGAAGGATGTGAAGCGACAATTATACAAATAGAAACAATAGCTAGCTTGAGCCTGGGACTCAGGTGAGCTAAAAAAGAAACAAAATTACAACAACAAAATAAAGTTAGCGATTAAACCAAAAGAAAAACTCAATATTTTTATCTTATTTTTATTTTATCAAGATTTTATATACAAAATTAACTAGAATTCATCATGTCATACATTTTTACAAGTACCATGCTCCCTTTTCTTCCTCCTTCATTCATAATGGCGAACAGACGAAACAATTTAGAGAAATCTGTGACTGAATTGACTGATGAACTGAGATGATGTTACAATCATGATTGATGATAAAACTATAGGCAGAGCTTTTTTATTTTGGAGCTTTATTTTTTATGAGAATTACCCCAGATGTTGACTAGCTTGTTTTATACATACATGTTATTGTATAAAAGATTTGTTATTTAAATGTAATATGGACATGAGAAACAATGTTTTAGATTTGAATGAATAGATCAAGTGGTAAAGACATTCATATACAGAAAGGGAAACATCTTAAAAAGATACAACAAAAACAAAGCTTTCATACCATCTATTGAATACTACAGAAGACATTATTTAAAGAAAAACTAGAATCTGTATTTAGAGGATACTCTATATCTACTAAAAGATTTAGAGGACATCTGTATCTATTAATAGATCTAGTACGTTGTGCTGAGACAAGTACAAAAACACCAGCACTGGATTTAGAGGACATTCTGTATCTATTAATAGATCTAGTACGTTGTGCTGAGACAAGTACAAAGATTTAGAGGACATTCTGTATCTATTAATATATCTAGTACGTTGTGCTGAGACAAGTACAAAAACACCAGCACTGGATTTAGAGGACATTCTGTATCTATTAATATATCTAGTACGTTGTGCTGAGACAAGTACAAAAACACCAGCACTGGATTTAGAGGACATTCTGTATCTATTAATATATCTAGTACGTTGTGCTGAGACAAGTACAAAAACACCAGCACTGGATTTAGAGGACATTCTGTATCTATTAATATATCTAGTACGTTGTGCTGAGACAAGTACAAAAACACCAGCACTGGATTTAGAGGACATTCTGTATCTATTTATATATCTAGTACGTTGTGCTGAGACAAGTACAAAAACACCTTGGGCCGGCACCATAAAGCTTGAGAATTTACTCAAGTCTGAGAATATTCTCAAATTGGTCAGCCCAGTCAATCAAATTTCAGGGTTAGCCTAAGTTGAGTAAAATTTTTAGACTTAAGTAATTCTTAAGTTTTATGATGCCAGGCTCAGCACTATTTCAAAATGCAGGAATATGTAAATCTATGTACAATGTACTATTTTATTTAATGATAATTCAAAGTAGATTGAATTTCATTTTCACCAAAATATCTATTCTTCTGCAAAAGTTCAATTCTTACATTGAACTATATTGTGTGAATGCATCAAGTGAAATACAGCCTCTCTACTGGTAACAGGATAGCCCACAAGGCAATCACATAATAGGTGGTTATCAAATAACGCAAAATGGATATACACTGATACAGTGATGTAATTGCCCATAAATTACATATCTAGAAATCATATTTCCATAGACACTGTAAAATATTTCCAGTTTATCTCAGAATTATAAATGTGTCAAATCACCTTAGAAATAATCTTTTGGCAAGAACTGTTGAGGTGAACAAAACAAAATCTTTAAACAATATAAAGAAATAGAGACATAATTCAGCAATTATACTGCATGTGTTTATATATAGAAATCCCAGTCTTGTCTTAATAGGAGTAGCATTGATATTTGTCCAGTTAATAGAAATATATCATGCCAAAATATATATAATAATTATAAATTCAGTTTTATGACATTTTGTGTAGAGCTTCCTTAACGTGGGAATCGAGATTATACAAAATTCCAGTTTAAGATTTCAATCTTGTCAACTGTCCAATACATTTCTTCTTTCATTTCTCAATCCTCTCCACATGCCTAGTCCTAGAGTATCCATTTGCTTGATGGATTACATGGACAATGACATTTAATTCACTGTAACCTTCAGAAACCAGCCAGAGGGGATTAGCATGTACAAAATTCTTCAAAATTTGAGACTAAAGCCGGGACCGACTGCTGATACTCCTTTAGCTGCGTTGGTGAGGTGGAATCCGCCTGCTGCTAAAGCTTTCTCATCATCATCGCCAGACTGAAAACAAAATCAAAGCTGATTAATTGTCTGAGAGACATTGTGAAAAGGCGAAGATACAAACACTGAACAAAGTGATAGCTTAAGGAAACAGATTTTAGCAGTTCAGAAAGACAGATTGACAGATAAAGAGGGAGAAAAGAGGAGACAACAGAGGGATGGAAAAAAATGAAAAAAGGTAGAGAGAGGAGGGGAGAAAAAAGAGATAGAAAGGGTCATGTTAGCTACCATAACAATGTATCAAATCTAAGTCATATTTTAAAATTATCTTAAATGGTTTAAGATTTGATCTAACCCTGCCTGTAGCTACCCTAACCCTAACGGCCTGTAGCTACCAGAGGGGCAAACCATTGAATGAATAGACTTATCATTTTTTTTAATGTAAAACCTCGTTATAATGCCACCTTCTGTCCTGAGAGATTTGGGGGATACAATGAGATGGGCAGTTTAAGATTTACATTATATAACACACAGCTTTTAACATTCTGTCCTGAGAGATTTTGGGGATACAATGAGTTAGTGTACTACTGTGTGTGTACTTATTTTAGCGGTATTCTAAAATTAGCACAGTTAGTGTACTACTGTGTGTGTACTTATTTTAGCGGTATTCTAATGTTAGCACCGTTAGTGTACTACTGTGTGAGTACTTATTTTAGCGGTATTCTAAAATTAGCACCGTTAGTGTACTGCTGTGTGTGTATTTATTTTAGCGGTATTCTAAAATTAGCACCGTTAGTGTACTACTGTGTGTGTACTTATTTTGGCGTATTATAATATTAGCACCGTTAGTGTACTACTGTGTGTGTACTTATTCTAAAATTTTAGTACTGTGTGTGTACTTATTTTGGCGGTATTCTAAAATTAGCACCGTTAGTGTACTACTGTGTGTGTACTTATTTTGGCGGTATTCTAAAATTAGCACCGTTAGTGTACTACTGTGTGTGTACTTATTTTGGCGGTATTCTAAAATTAGCACCGTTAGTGTACTACTGTGTGTGTACTTATTTTGGCGGTATTCTAAAATTAGCACTGTTAGTCTATTACATAATTTTAGATATTATAGAAAACAATTTTACATCAATGGAAAATGTTTGAGCTAAAAATAATTTTTTTCTGGACAGGTTAACACTTTAGATAGATACTATGAAGCATTGTTCAAGTTTCAGCCTTGTGTATCTATAAAATTGGGAATTTTAAAGATAATTCAATAAATGACTTTAACATACAACAGACATATGATAGAAAAAAATTGCTTTTATGATTAATAATTAACTTTTGACTCTCTGGTGCAAGTACATTCTATGCATCCTAAACAGGCTAACACTTGACCATTTTGTGTATCCTAAATAGACTAACACTTGACCATTTTGTGTATCCTAAATAGACTAACACTTGACCATTTTGTGTATCCTAAATAGACTAACTAACACTTGACTTGACCATCTAAACACATTTTGTGTATCTATGCATCCTAAATAGACTAACACTTGACCATTTTGTGTATCCTAAATAGACTAACACTTGACCATTTTGTGTATCCTAAATAGACTAACACTTGACCATCAACACATTCTATGCATCCTAAATAGACTAACACTTGACCATTTTGTGTATCCTAAATAGACTAACACTTGACCATTTTGTGTATCCTAAATAGACTAACACTTGACCATTTTGTGTATCCTAAATAGACTAACACTTGACCATCAACACATTCTATGCATCCTAAATAGACTAACACTTGACCATTTTGTGTATCCTAAATAGACTAACACTTGACCATCAACACATTCTATGCATCCTAAATAGGGCAACTCTTGACCATCACTACATTTTATGTACAGTAAAACTCTGATATTGCGAACTCCTGTGGACGTTCTATAAAAATTTGTTATAAGCATACTTCGTTATATATTTATAGCGAATTTGTAACTTAAATATAACAAATTTGTAATATAAAAAGATTAATCACTTTACATAAGAAAACTCAAACAAAACATGTATACCTATACTTGCATTATCTTAAAGAATAATGAAGGCTATTTCAGAGAAAAATGTTTTATTCAATTCACTTTTATATTTATTGTTAAAAAACAAAAGGTATTAGATCTATCTAATCTACTAAAAAGTAGTGCCGTTGCAAGGAAATGAAACCCAGTCGCACAGTCGAAAATGATACGAGATTTACGGGAACAAAACGTAAAGCATGTTACATCAATGTGTTAAGCTTTAGCAATATCATTATTTCTGGATTCTAAAATTATAATATAACACATGTACATGTGATAAAATAAATGAAAATAACATTGAAATTGTTTGTTATTTTTGTATCACCAAACTCCACCCAAAACTAAAAACTATCAAAAATTTTGTATTTTGTATGACGGGAGAGATCGATTAGATCTTAAAAACAAGAGGCCTCAATCGCTCACCTGAGGACCATCTACAAATGTGGAAAGAAGACCAAGAAGTTGAGCTAAAAAAGTTGTTTTTGTAATCTATTTCAAGTCAAGGGGAACAACAGGAATTACTTGTTTCATGTGTAAATTCGTTATAAGCATGTTCTCTATAAATTTTTTGTATAGATTATTAAGGAATCCACCGGGGAAATTAATTTCACTTCACTAGCCATAAATTTGCTAAATCCATGTTCGCTATATTCGAGTTTTACTGTATTCACAAACCCTGTAGATAATGACTAAAGATTAATGGATATATAATTTGAAAGTCATCTTATCATTGGTTCATCAGAAGAAGATTTTAAAGATGGACCAAGTTTTGGTCCTTTTGGCCCCCTTTTGGCCCCCTTTTGGGGCTCCTATAGGTCCTAGCCCATCTTCAAATGCAAAATTTATGCAGATTCACAGGGAAATACTTCCTGTGAATGTTGGTTAAAATTGGCCTACTGGTTCTTGAAAAACCAAAAATGTCTAAAATTTGACAACAAAACTTATATTTTCTGTTAACTTAGGTGCCTGTGACTTTAACCGATTACCCAATAAGCTTGAAACTTTGTCAAAATGATCCTTAGATGTATCTTTGTATACAAAAAGTCAATCAGTTTTGAGTTATTAAGCCATTTGTATACAATTGTACCCTATCTTATTGAAGCACCTCACTAGTGGCTTGTTTACAGTTAGATTTTGTTTTCATTTGCAAACTTTGTAGATATTGACTTTACAATCACGCATCCAAAATTTGAAAGTCATCTGATCCTTGGGTTAAGGTAAGGGTTATGGCAAGGTCTGGTCCTTTTAGGGCCTTTTTTGCAAACTCTACGTGGCTTCACATGGGGAATAGTTCTTGCCAATTTTGTTTGAAACTGGCCTACTGGTTCTTGAAATGAAGTTGAAGATATGGTTAACAACTGGTGAAGACAGACAAAAGACAATTGCAATAGGGCACCTTGAGCCTTTGCTTTAGATGACCTAAAAATACCAGAGCTGTGATAAACTCACATTTATAGTAAAACAACAGTAAATGTTTTCAGGTTAGATTTAGTTTAAAAAGGAATGTTGTTAGAATATGGTATAAAATTCTATTGAAAATATAAAAGCTTTGGAGCAAGATAGCAGATTATTGATAATAACATTTTACATACATAATGTAAATATAACAGTGGTCACCAAATTCTACAATTTTATTACATTTACCGCAGATAAACTTCACCAAATTTAAAAGGAATTTCCCCATGCTTTTTAGATATAGAAAATGTTTAACAGTGTAAATGGTAAATACACACACTATAATATTCAGATCAAGATACAAAATACATCAACTGAGTGACCAGGTGACCTTTATATGGACAACAGATCACAATACATCAATTGAATGACCAGAGTGGACAACACATCACAACACATCACTTGAGTGACCAGAGTGTACAACACATCACCTGAGTGATGACCAAAGTGGACAACAGATAACAACACATCACATCACTTGAGTGACCAGAGTGGACAATAGATCACAACACATCACCTGAGTGATGACCAGAGTGGACAACACAACACAACACATCACATCACTTGAGTGACCAGAGTGGACAATAGATCACAACACATCACCTGAGTGATGACCAGAGTGGACAACAGATAACAACACATCACATCACTTGAGTGACCAGAGTGGACAATAGATCACAACACATCACCTGAGTGATGACCAGAGTGGACAACACAACACAACACATCACTTGAGTGACCAGAGTGGTGGATAAAGATCACAACATCACTTGAGTGATGACCAGAGTGGACAACAGATCACAACACATCACTTGAGTGACCAGAGTGGACATTACATCACTTGGGTGGATGACCACATCACAACACATCACTTGAGTGATGACCAGAGTGAACAACAGATAAAAACATATCACTAGAGTGACCAGACTGGATAACAGATCACAACACATCACTTGAGTGACCAGAGTGGATAACAGATCACAACACATCACTTGAGTGACCAGAGTGGACAACACATCACCTGAGTGATGACCAAAGTGGACAACAGATCACAACACATCACTTGAGTGACCAGAGTTGAAAAACACATCACTTGAGTGATCACTTGAGTGATGACCAGAGCAGACACAACATCACTTGAGTGACCAGAGTGGACAATAGATCACAACACATCACCTGAGTGATGACCAGAGTGGACAACACAACACAACACATCACATCACTTGAGTGACCAGAGTGGACAATAGATCACAACACATCACCTGAGTGATGACCAGAGTGGACAACAGATAACAACACATCACATCACTTGAGTGACCAGAGTGGACAATAGATCACAACACATCACCTGAGTGATGACCAGAGTGGACAACACAACACAACACATCACTTGAGTGACCAGAGTGGATAACAGATCACAACATCACTTGAGTGATGACCAGAGTGGACAACAGATCACAACACATCACTTGAGTGACCAGAGTGGACATTACATCACTTGGGTGGTGGACAACACATCACAACACATCACTTGAGTGATGACCAGAGTGAACAACAGATAAAAACATATCACTAGAGTGACCAGACTGGATAACAGATCACAACACATCACTTGAGTGACCAGAGTGGATAACAGATCACAACACATCACTTGAGTGACCAGAGTGGACAACACATCACCTGAGTGATGACCAAAGTGGACAACAGATCACAACACATCACTTGAGTGACCAGAGTGGACAACACATCACAACACATCACTTGAGTGATGACCAGAGCAGACACAACATCACTTGAACCAGAGTGGACAACACATCACAACACATCACTTGAGTGATCACCAAAGTGAACAACACATCACCTGATTGACCAGAGTGGACAACACATCACTTGAGTGATGACCAGAGTGGACAACAGATCACAACACATCACTTGAGTGACCAGAGTGGACAACACATCACAACACATCACTTGAGTGATCACCAAAGTGAACAACACATCACCTGAGTGACCAGAGTGGACAACACATCACTTGAGTGATGACCAGAGTGGACAACAGATCACAACACATCACTTGAGTGACCAGAGTGGACAACACATCACAACACATCACTTGAGTGATGACCAGAGCGGACACAACATCACTTGAGTGACCAGAGTGGACAACACATCACAACACATCACTTGAGTGATGACCAGAGCGGACACAACATCACTTGAGTGACCAGATAACACATCACTTGAGTGATGACCAGAGTGACAACAGATCACAACACATCACTTGAGTGACCAGAGTGGACAACACATCACAACACATCACTTGAGTTATGACCAGAGCAGACACAACATCACTTGAGTGACCAGAGTGGACAACACATCACAACACATCACTTGAGTGATGACCAGAGTGGACACAACATCACTTGAGTGACCAGAGTGGACAACACATCACTTGAGTGATGACCAAAGTGAACAACACATCACAAACACATCACTTGAGTGACCAGAGTGGACCAACACATCACACCACAGTGGACAACAGATCACAACACATCACTTGAGTGATGACCAGAGTTACAACACATTGCACTTGAGTGACCAGATTTGAAAAAACAACACATCACTTGAGTGATGACCAGAGTGGACAACAGATCAAAACACATCATTGAGTGACCAGATGTGAACAACACATCAATGTTTCATCACCTGAGTGACCAAAGTGTTTTAAACATCACATAATACATCACCTTGAGTGACCAGAGCGGACATTAAATTCACTTGAAATGACCAGAGTGGACAACAAATCACCTTGAGTGATGACCAGAGTGGACACAGATCACAACACATCACTTGAGTGACCAGAGTGGACAACACATCACAACACATCACTTGAGTGATGACCAGAGCGGACACAACATCACTTGAGTGACCAGAGTGGACAACACATCACTTGAGTGATGACCAGAGTGGACAACAGATCACAACACATCACTTGAGTGACCAGAGTGGACAACACATCACAACACATCACTTGAGTGATGACCAGAGCAGACACAACATCACTTGAGTGACCAGAGTGGACAACACATCACAACACATCACTTGAGTGATGACCAGAGTGGACAAAACATCACTTGAGTGACCAGAGTGGACAACACATCACTTGAGTGATGACCAAAGTGAACAACACATCACAACACATCACCTGAGTGACCAGAGTGGACAACACATCACACCACAGTGGACAACAGATCACAACACATCACTTGAGTGATGACCAGAGTGGACAACACATCACTTGAGTGACCAGATTTGAAAAAACAACACATCACTTGAGTGATGACCAGAGTGGACAACAGATCACAACACATCACTTGAGTGACCAGAGTGAACAACACATCACAACACATCACCTGAGTGATGACCAAAGTGAACAACACATCACAACACATCACCTGAGTGACCAGAGTGGACAACACATCACACCACAGTGGACAACAGATCACAACACATCACTTGAGTGATGACCAGAGTGGACAACACATCACTTGAGTGACCAGATTTGAAAAAACAACACATCACCTGAGTGATGACCAGAGTGGACAACAGATCACAACACATCACTTGAGTGACCAGAGTGAACAACACATCACAACACATCACTTGAGTGATGACCAGAGCAGACACAACATCACTTGAGTGACCAGAGTGGACAACACATCACAACACATCACTTGAGTGATCACCAAAGTGAACAACACATCACCTGATTGACCAGAGTGGACAACACATCACTTGAGTGATGACCAGAGTGGACAACAGATCACAACACATCACTTGAGTGACCAGAGTGGACAACACATCACAACACATCACTTGAGTGATGACCAGAGCGGACACAACATCACTTGAGTGACCAGAGTGGACAACACATCACAACACATCACTTGAGTGATGACCAGAGCGGACACAACATCACTTGAGTGACCAGAGTGGACAACACATCACTTGAGTGATGACCAGAGTGGACAACAGATCACAACACATCACTTGAGTGACCAGAGTGGACAACACATCACAACACATCACTTGAGTGATGACCAGAGTGGACACAACATCACTTGAGTGACCAGAGTGGACAACACATCACTTGAGTGATGACCAAAGTGAACAACACATCACAACACATCACCTGAGTGACCAGAGTGGACAACACATCACACCACAGTGGACAACAGATCACAACACATCACTTGAGTGATGACCAGAGTGGACAACACATCACTTGAGTGACCAGATTTGAAAAAACAACACATCACTTGAGTGATGACCAGAGTGGACAACAGATCGCAACATCACTTGAGTAATGACCAGAGTGGACAACAGATCACAACACATCACTTGAGTGATAATGAGACTTATACAGGGGTTGCGCTGGGCTTCGCCAATATTGCAAATTGTTATTTCTTATTTCAACTGGCAACAGTAAAAGGCTATTGGTGATGTGATGTTTTCAATACAACAATGTTTCATTTTCAATTACATAATGTTTTAAACACAGATAATAATGTCTTCTTGTAATGCATTTAATGAAATTAAATTGACAGAAATGGCCTGAGTGACCAAATGTGGATATACAGATTACAACACATCACTTGAGT
Source organism: Atrina japonica (assembly GCA_030159075.1). Lineage (NCBI taxonomy): Eukaryota > Metazoa > Mollusca > Bivalvia > Pterioida > Pinnidae > Atrina > Atrina japonica. Next base: position 26,841 of record BROG01000515.1, read on the forward strand.
GACCAGAGTGGACATCAGATTACAACACATCACTTGAGTGACCAGGTGACCTATATATGGACATCAGATTACAACACATCACTTGAGTGACCAGAGTGGACATCAGATTATAACACATCACTTGATTGACCAGAGTGGACATCACATTACAGCACATCACTTGAGTGACCAGATGATCTATATATATAAACAATAACAAACTTACCAATAATTTTGAGTAAGCTTTGCCTCCTGAAGGTGGTTTTGGAGAGTTTGCATGTTTACGAGGTTGCTCACTTTTGGCTGGCCATGTTGGAAACATGGAAGGATCAATTGGAACGGGAGATTCCTTGAAAAATTCATGTTTAAGTGCCTCTTCTGCTGCGATACGCTTGTTTGGGTTGTATGTTAAAAACCTGTGTCAAATAAAACAGGTAAGGTTAAAAAGGTCAAACCAGTTAACATGATTTACACATAATTATGTGTGGGTCGCTGCAGAAAAAATTAAATTCTGTTTTAGTTATACCATGCTCTTATCATTTATCTATTGATATACATAATATATATATATATACATAATATATATATATATACATAATATATACATATATATAATATCATTTTTTATCATATGATCTGTATTATGCAGATTCATAACAGATTACATAAATATTTTATTTGTAACACGTGTAATAAAGCCTAGCGGCGATTTGATTGGCTAATCTGCAGCAAACTGAACTACTTTTATTCACTACGTACGCAAACTTCATTCATCTGAAAGTTGGCGATGACGTCACTTCATTCATCTGAAGGTTGGGGATGACATAACTTGGTGTTTGTGATGTCACTTCAACTTGAATGGGGGCAATCGAATTAAACATGTTGTGTAGATGATTTTAAAATTTTGCTGTATTCAAGTCGGCAATTTTGCTAATTTCAACATCTGATAAATTATACTTAGATGTAGATAATAATTTAAAATATAGGCTAAATGTATGTATTCAAATATAAGCAATATTAACAATATGATTTGTGCACTAATTTCTGCGCAAGTATTTTACCTATTTGGAACAATTTGGTCAACTAGACAGAAAGAAGAATATAGATTATTGTCCCCATTGCATATGTTTGATCATATGATAAAGAGAATCGCCAGAGGCTCGCAATCTGGAAAATTCAAAGACTTGTATCATAAATGTGATATGAATGGAAACTCGTGACAGATCCTATATATCTTATGTGTGGGCAGCACATCCATGGACTCCATATTCACCACATTACGTGTCTCTCCGTAAGGATCAAGACAATCTTAGTACTATCTAAACTTTAGTATTCAATACAGAGATCTGTTGATATTGAAACATGATGACAAGTGATATGAATGGCAAAAATTAAAATGTTGAAATTAATATGTCAATGTAGACATTTATATACAAGTACTTGACTAAGTTATCAGTGCTATAGCATACAGCCATTTTTGATACAATTCTGACCACTCAGACTTACCTATTTAGTAAATCAAATCCACTATCTGTAAGGTAAGATCCAAACTTTTGTCGTAGCGTGTTGTATGGATACTCTGCGAATGTACATTTCTTCATTCCTGGTAACTCTCCCACTCCTGGCCAAATCTTTTCATTTGGAGTCCCAATGTCCTAGTCAAGCAATGTAAAAAAATGAAAAGTTGAACCATGTCCCTCATCCTTAGTCTGAGAGAGCACTGCTGATTTTTTACTTTTTGACACATTACATGTGGTCAAACTGCAATGATCTTAATTTATAGAATTAACAAGTGGTCAAACTGCAGTGATCTTAACCTTTAGAATTAACAAGTGGTCAAACTGCGGTGATCTTAACCTTTAGAATTAACAAGTGGTCAAACTGCAATGATCTTAATTTATAGAATTAACAAGTGGTCAAACTGCGATGATCTTAACCTTTAGAATTAACAAGTGGTCAAACTGCAGTGATCTTAACCTTTAGAATTAACAAGTGGTCAAACTGCAGTGATCTTAACCTTTAGAATTAACAAGTGGTCAAACTGCAGTGATCTTAACCTTTAGAATTAACAAGTGGTCAAACTGCGGTGATCTTAACCTTTAGAATTAACAAGTGGTCAAACTGCGGTGATCTTAACCTTTAGAATTAACAAGTGGTCAAACTGCAGTGATCTTAACCTTTAGAATTAACAAGTGGTCAAACTGCAGTGATCTTAACCTTTAGAATTAACAAGTGGTCAAACTGAAGTGATCTTAACCTTTAGAATTAACAAGTGGTCAAACTGCAATGACCTTAATCTTTAGAATGCACAATTAAGTGGTCAAACTGCAGTGACCTTAATCTATAGACAATTCCTCAAACTGCAATGGGTTTATCTTGTGAACATTACTGTATCATCATAGACGGCAAATAAGAATGTGAGATTATAACATTACTGTATTATCAGAGGGCAGATAAGGAAGTGAAATTATAACATTATTGTATTATCACAGAGGGCAGATAAGGAAGTGAGATTATAACATTACTGTATTATCAGAGGGCAGATAAGGAAGTGAAATTATAACATTACTGTATTATCACAGAGGGCAGATATAGAAGTGAGATTATAACATTACTGTATTATCACAGAGGGCAGATAAGGAAGTGAAATTATAACATTACTGTATTATCACAGAGGGCAGATAAGGAAGTGAGATTATAACATTACTGTATTATCAGAGGGCAGATAAGGAAGTGAAATTATAACATTACTGTATTATCACAGAGGGCAGATAAAGAAGTGAGATTATAACATTACTGTATCATCACAGAGGGCAGATAAGGAAGTTAGATTATAACATTACTGTATTATCAGAGAGGGCAGATAAGGAAGTGAGATTATAACATTACTGTATTATCACAGAGGGCAGATAAGGAAGTGAGATTATAACATTACTGTATTATCACAGAGGGCAGATAAGGAAGTGAGATTATAACATTACTGTATTATCACAGAGGGCAGATAAGGAAGTGAGATTATAACAATATGGTATTACATGTATCACAGAGGGCAGATAAGGAAGTGGAATTACAACATTACTGTATTATCAGAGAGGGCAGATAAAGAAGTGAGATTATAACAATACTGTATTATCACAGAGGGCAGATAAGGAAGTGAGATTATAACATTACTGTATTATCAGATGGCAGATAAGGAAGTGAGATAATAACATTATTGTATTATCACAGAGGGCAGATAAGGAAGTGAGATAATAACATTATTGTATTATCACAGGGGGCAGATAAGGAAGTGAGATTATAACATTACTGTATTATCACAGGGGGCAGATAAGGAAGTGAGATTATAACATTATTGTATTATCACAGAGAGCAGATAAGGAAGTGAGATTATAACAATACTGTATTATCACAGAGGGCAGATAAGGAAGTGAGATTATAACAATACTGTATTATCACAGAGGGCAGATAAGGAAGTGAGATTATAACATTACTGTATTATCAGAGGGCAGATAAGGAAGTGAGATAATAACATTACTGTATCATCACAGATGGCAGATAAGGCAGATAGGAAGTGAGATTATAACATTACTGTATTATCACAAGGGGGCAGATAAGGAAGTGAGATTATAACATTACTGTATTATCACAGGGGGCAGATAAGGAAGTGAGATTATAACATTATTGTATTATCACAGAGGGCAGATAAGGAAGTGAGATTATAACATTACTGTATTATCAGAGGGCAGATAAGGAAGTGAGATAATAACATTACTGTATCATCACAGATGGCAGATAAGGAAGTGAGATTATAACATTTCTGTATTATCACAGGGGGCAGATAAGGAAGTGAGATTATAACATTACTGTATTATCACAGAGGGCAGATAAGGAAGTGAGATAATAACATTATTGTATTATCACAGGGGGCAGATAAGGAAGTGAGATTATAACATTTCTGTATTATCACAGGGGGCAGATAAGGAAGTGAGATTATAACATTACTGTATTATCACAGGGGGCAGATAAGGAAGTGAGATTATAACATTATTGTATTATCACAGAGAGCAGATAAGGAAGTGAGATTATAACAATACTGTATTATCACAGAGGGCAGATAAGGAAGTGAGATTATAACAATACTGTATTATCACAGAGGGTAGATAAGGAATTGAGATTATAACATTACTGTATTATCAGAGGGCAGATAAGGAAGTGAGATAATAACATTACTGTATCATCACAGATGGCAGATAAGGAAGTGAGATTATAACATTACTGTATTATCACAGAGGGCAGATAAGGAAGTGAGATTATAACATTACTGTATTATCACAGAGGGCAGATAAGGAAGTGAGATTATAACATTACTGTATTATCACAGAGGGCAGATAAGGAAGTGAGATTATAACATTACTGTATTATCACAGAGGGCAGATAAGGAAGTGAGATTATAACATTACTGTATTATCACAGAGGGCAGATAAGGAAGTGAGATTATAACAATATGGTATTACATGTATCACAGAGGGCAGATAAGGAAGTGGAATTACAACATTACTGTATTATCAGAGAGGGCAGATAAGGAAGTGAGATTATAACATTACTGTATTATCAGAGGGCAGATAAGGAAGTGAGATTATAACATTACTGTATTATCACAGAGGGCAGATAAGGAAGTGAGATTATAACATTACTGTATTATCAGAGGGCAGATAAGGAAGTGAGATAATAACATTACTGTATCATCACAGATGGCAGATAAGGAAGTGAGATTATAACATTACTGTACTGTCACAGGACATCAGAAAAAATGGTAGGAAAATCAGCCGCTCCGGGTAAACAAAAACCGGGTTTACTGCTTCACGTTAATTATTAAATCAAATTTAATAAACTATTACAGAATGTTTAATATGTAAATTTATGGAGATATTGTTATGTTAATTTTATGAGTGGGTGAAACTGGTAGGGAAATATGGCTGTGTGGTGATGTTTATTTAATGAATTGGTGGTTATTTCACGATCAGTAAAGCATTCATTTCATGTAAAAGATGTTCATTAAAACATTTTATATACATTTACGATAACAATTCGCTCTTACAAAGGAAGAAAAACATTTTATATACATTTACAATAACAAGTCACTCTTACAAAGCAAGAAAAACATTTTATATACATTTACGATAACAATTCGCTCTTACAAAGCAAGAAAAACATTTTATATACATTTACAATAACAAGTCACTCTTACAAAGCAAGAAAAACATTTTATATACATTTACGATAACAAGTCGCACTTACAAAGCAAGAAAAACATTTTATATACATTTACGATAACAATTCGCACTTACAAAGCAAGAAAAACATTTTATATACATTTACGATAACAATTCGCACTTACAAAGCAAGAAAAACCGTAGTTTGCAAAACCTGGGTCAATGATCACAAAACCCGGGTTAAATTTTCTGTACCGTTAACAATAGGCGACAGGAGATAACTCTTATAACGTAGAATATACAAATGTATGCCAAAAGAATATTTATGTATTTACTGTTTATGTTTTATTTGATTTTATTTTTCACCTTTTCATCTTTAAATTCTGAGATATTATAAGTAAAGTATTTGGATATAACAGTACTAAAAATGACATAATTATTATATTCAAACATTAATTTTTGGAAATGTTTATTTTACAAATACTAAAATATCGGTTTATTTTATAGGCTTTAATTCTATAAGTACACAATTTTTACATCACATCACTTGATATTGCATAATAAAAGTATTAAAACACAATACAATTCAATAAAGTTTATAATTTAAAAGTTCAAATGAAGGGAAATGATCAAGTTTATATTCTGGACAGTGCCAACAAGAACAGAAGCTACATAGGTCTACATGTATATGGAATTACAGGTTTGAAAAATAAACAGAAATGGGAAGTTTACAGTTCCAATATCAATATCGAAGGTACATCAGCAAAAATATTTGGTGCATTGTGGTGTGTATGCCGATTAAGACTAAGAAAGAATGCTGATGAGCCACCAAAACACATTAAAGAAATAAACAGCCCAGCTGGTTGCAGTCTGCCAAGTACTTTTATTTTTATGTATTCCAACTACAAGTAAAAATATATTTCAGAGGGAGGGACAGGACCCTCAAATATACCATTGAATGTATCTTCCCATAATGATGAAGAATACATCTAATTTAAGTATGGGAATGTGAACAATTTTTAAGTTATATTAAAAGAAACAGGACCCCTGTATGCACCACTGAATGTGTCTCCCAATAACAATCAGTAATATACATGTATATAGGTTAAGGGCTGTGAATGCTTTTCAAGTTATAAGTAAAACAATATATAAATTTCAGGGATTAGTGCATGACCCCTATATACATCACCAAATGTGCCTTTCCATAAGAATGTACACATATGATAAAGAGGTGGGGATATGTATGGTATTCAAATAATAAATAAAAAATATAATTTAGAGGGTGGGCTAGGACCCTCAAATACAGGAAATGCTAAAAACCATTGTCAATAAATGCTCTACAAAATAGAATAGTTGACACCCATCATATTGACAATTTTATGACATCTAAAAGAAATGTTTTAAAGATTATTAACAATACGAAAGTATAAGTGAATGTCAGAATGCATATACATGTAACAATGTAATACAAAGATGTGGAAATATGTTTTGTTTAATTAATATAGATTTCAATAAAATCACAAAAAAAAATTAAGCATTACACATTGCTTTCGAGTAAACTAAACATTTGAGTTAAAGGAAAACTTATGTACATGTATGTGTCTTTATTTCTTATTGAAGTACCTCCCTGCTGACATATGATTTTATTTGACCGGGTCTCATTGATTTGACTTGGTTTTTCGAATTACATCGTTTTCTCACATTTCAGATACATTTAAACTTAATAAATGTTCTTCATATGTTTCAGTAGTTTCTCCGAAGTAAATTCAAGATGCAATTTAAAATCAAACATATTATTATACAGAAGAAAAATCACACAGCAATGTAAAACTTACCTTAAATATTTTATTGAGCTCATCTATCTCAGACTTCCCTGGCCACAGCGCCTTCATGGTCAGGAATTCGGCAAATATACACCCGACACTCCACATGTCTATTGGTGTGGAATATTCCTAAAATTGGAGTATACTGGGTAGTTAGATATATATCAATAAATCACGCATATAATTATACATGTATATATTGTGTTATTTGACATGAAATATTGGTAAATATTTACAAAATGACATTGATACTTTTTCACAGGTGAGAAATAATTATTTATAAGGAACTAAACATATTGGAACATTTTGTAAAAACATTCCCAAAATTTATCTAAAAAATAAGAATTGGTTTTCATTCCATGTTACACTTGTTTTTACTGTAAATATGAATTCTGACAAAATTCAGAATACTTAGAACAGAGGACATTAAATCTTTATCACCAAATGAGAAAAAATCTACAAACAGCTCTGGATTATATACCGTAATCGGACGTGTATAATCCACATTTATGAATTATCCACACCCCCCATTTCAGCATCAGATCTCGGAGAAAAAAAGGTGTTCGTGCTTTTAGGCCTAACCTGCATCTGGGTTTTATACATGGCCATTACTGGGGCATTAGTATGACCGAAAGTCAGAACAACTTTAAATATCAATCCTAAGATCGGTATTTGACAGAAATAGAGAAATATTTATCAAATGAAATTTTAAATAAATGTAAAACTACAAAAAGGGAATCTGCAGTACAAAACTACAAGATACTACATGTGCTGTTCTGTGTAACTCCCTTATTTACAGTATGGCGGTTCGCTTTGTCAACTACAAGCACGAAATAATCACTAGAATTTGAGTTGAGATTGTTCATATTTTCAATAATAGCATGAAACTCTAAGAGGAAGGTTAACAGGACACACAGGTACTGTACTATTCTGTTTCCCATGGATATTCAATGATTAAAGCCATGTCTGGTTACCAATCGGCAATCTGACAGTATGAGTGTCCTCGCTGACCAACTTTACAATGAGCTATTTTATAGGCGATTTGTAAACTGAAATACACATGCACACACACTGAAGACAAGATTCATTTATCAAACATTTATTCACCATCACTGTAGACAATAAACACATACAGAAAGCAATGGAGAAATAAATTGACATGAACATCATGATTACAAAAAAACTTGGCCAAATAAAGGCAAGTTTACCATCCAACGTCAAATCTTCTGCACTTTTTTTTTTACTATAGTCCCAAGGAGAAAAATGCCCGAAGAACCTGTTGTACTGTATTATCCGCACCCCCATCCCTGAGACAAATTTTAGAGTGAAAGAGTGCGGATTATACATGGCCGATTACGGTAATGTAAATCTGGATTTATTTGTGAGAATTTTATTTAAACGTAATTTTCAAGAGCTCTCACTCTCAAAAATAATATGCTCACTTAATTTTCAAACTTGATACTGAAAGTGAAACTGAAAGGCACAATGTAATGTTCTTGGGCTTGATTTTAGCCAACAGACATAAAAAAAAGACAAATTTTAGAAAATGGCCGACATTTACAGTGAGTTCACATCAGAACACAGGTGTACATAGGACAACTTTTGTAATAAAGTACAATATTATAATGACAAAATGGACATTTGCAATTGTGAAAATCATCTCACAAATAAATTTAGAACTGGTGTTTCATGAAAATAAAATCGCACATAAATTTCAAGATTTATAGTACACTGGGATAGTGAGGGTTCTAAAAACTGAAGAGCTTTAAAGAGTGGGTTCTGTAAACTGGGACAGTTCTACAAAGATGACTCTATAAACAGGGAGAGTTCTAAAGACAGGACTCTGTAAACTGGGAGAGCTCTACAGACAAAGCTCTATAAACTGGGAGAGCTCTACAGACAGAGCTCTATAAACTGGGAGAGCTCTATAGACTGGGCTCTATAAACTGGAAGAGCTCTACAGACAGGTATCTATAAACTGGGAGAATCCTACAGACAGGGTTTTATAAATTGGAAAAGCTTTACAGACAGGGTTCTATAAACTGGGAGAGTTCTACAGACAGGGTTCTATAAACTTGGAGAATTCTACAGACAGGGTTATATAAAATGGGAGAGCTCTACAGACAGGGCTCTGTAAACTGGAAGAGCTCTACAAACAGGGTTCTATAAACTGGGAAAGTTCCATAGACAGGGTTCTATAAAGTGGGAGAGATCTACAGACAGGGTTTTATAAACAAGGAAAGCTCTACAGATAGGGATTTATAAACTGGAAGAGCTCTACAGACAGGCCTTATAGACTGGAAGAGCTCTACAGACAGGGTTCTATAAACTTGGAAAGTTCCACAGACAGGGTTCTATAAATTGGGAAAGCTCTACAGATAGGGATTTATAAACTGGGAGAGCTCTACAGGCAGGGGTCCATAAACCGAGAGAGTTGTACATATACGGATTTATTGACACAACAAATTAACAGAGCTTTAAAAGCTTTGACAGCTCCACCAATAAAGAAAGTTTTGTAATTTGAGAGGTCCACAATCTGATGGGCTTCATTGATTCAAATGTTTATGATTTATTTCATGTGTACTTGGTCCCTCAATGTTTTTACACCTTCAACAATTTTCCGTTTGAAGATTTGTTAAAATGCAGCTGACTTGAACTCTGACCTTTATACCCAATAGTAACTCTGGCGCTCTGTACCACAATGTAACAACGATAGGTGTGTAATGCTTAAGTGGTGATCCATACTCCCGGGCAAGACCGAAATCTCCAATCTGTAATAAAAGATCCAAATATAGTCAACTGGTCAAGACCAAAATCTCCTATCTGTCATAAAAGATCAAAATAGTGTCAGCTGGTCAAGACCAAAATCTCCAATCTGTAATAAAAAGATCCAAATATAGTCAACTGGTCAAGACCAAAATCTCCAATCTGTTATAAAAGATCCAAATATAGTCAACTGATGGCAAGACCAAAAGACACTCTCCAATTTTTGTTCTGTTATAAAATGAGATCCAAACTATAGTCAACCGTCGGACTGGTCACCTTAAAAAAAGACCAAAAAAATCTCCAATCTGTAATATAAAAGATGGTCAAGACCAAATTTATAAAAGATCCAAATATAGTCAACTGGTCAAGACCAAAATCTCCAATCTGTAATAAAAGATCCAAATATAGTCAACTGGTCAAGACCAAAATCTCCAATCTGTTATAAAAGATCCAAATATAATCTGAATCTACAGTAATACATAAACTATAAATAGCTACAGAATCCCCAATCTGTTATAAAAGATCTAAATATAGTAAACAGATGCTACAGTAATACAGACAGCTAAACTATAAATAGCTACAAAATCCCCAATCTGTTATAAAAGATCTAAATATAGTAACCAGATGCTACAGTAATACATACAGCTAAACTATAAATAGCTACAGAATCTCCAATCTTTTATAAAAGATCTAAATATAGTCAATAGAAGCTAGAGTAATACAGACAACTAAACTATACATAGGTACAGTTCAGCTTTTCACAAAATGTGCTTAGCCTGATTTCTCATTGTACAGTTCTCGTCTTATACCACCATCTTTTGTTTCCCTTAATTTTGATGGTATAACGGGTTTGGCAATGTATTGAGGTTTACCATTTTTGAGGTGTGTTTTTGTTTTCAAGTCTATAGATATAATCCCTGCTGTATAAAATCATGTTCTGTTTACAACTCACTACCAAGTTTTGTTTTGTTGAGGTCATCGTTTCTGTTTAATATAAATATTTAACAGGCCAGTAATATAAAAGCTTTAGGTTTATACCCACAATCCACTCATAATTATGTTTTGAGGTGTGATAATTACTATGTAAACACATTATGGGATGATTTTTTCAAACTCTCATGGAAAAAAAGATTTGAAAATTGTGGAAATCGATGTTCGAGTTATCTCCCTTTGCAGTTGTAATCTAAACAAGTGACCGTCAGCTGAATTTGAATGGTCGCTGGTAGCAGAGAGCATGTGGTCACTATGATGCAGTATAGGGTAAAAATATAGGAAACAAACAAAGGGAATGTTGAAAATGGTAGCTAAGGTGGGTTAGTTTGTAAACGAAATTTCCCTTCATTTTATGACCAAAGTGGCCAAATGTTAGCGACACCAAATTATCTAAAAACACAGAACATATGATTCAATTATATCTACCTGGGCTAAGGGACAATGATCATTCAACAATAATAACCTAACAGTTTTTCTCTTACCTGTTTATTCACCTGGCAATACGGTTGAGGGATTTAACATGCATAAATGACCGTTTGTACTAGAGAATCAGTGGAAGATGGCAGTATGTGGGTTTTTGTGTTATAATGGGGGAGAATATATGGGAGGAAATTTGTTCTTCAAGAAATAGCAGTGTTATACAAGTTTGGGGTTATAACAGTGGCGATATATATCAGGAGAGAAAACTGTAATTCATTTTTTAATTAATATCCACCAATAATTCATAATTGTGTTTTACATGGGTAGATGTAGAGTATATCAGGCTTGGTCTCCTTAGTTTTTCTTCCTCAGATAAGCCTAAGTTGGGGACTTCAAAGCTTCAGTGAAAATTGGTGGTGCTAAGTAACAAAACAATGGAGTGTTCGGACCACTCTAGAGAACTCCTGATCCGGGACTTGATATATTCCAAATGAAAATTGAATACATGGTTGTGTATAATGAGACTAAAGTTTTCTCTCAGATGACCTAGAAAGTGATAGCAGGATACCTTGAGTATTCCTTTGTGACTTAAAAGAAGATTTGATGTTTTCAGATCTCTGTGTATAATCCAGTTGTCATGGAGATGAGCAACTCCCTTCAACAGCTGTAGCATTAATGTTTTGACTTCCCCTACAAACAGAAATAAAAAAGTGTTTGATCAAGAAATATAATACAGATAATACAGACATGTATGCCTATAGTAGTCCATGACAATGAAGTTGTGAATTAATTAACTATAACTTTGAAATTTTTTAAATTTTGAAAAGGTGTACTTTAAAGCCCCATGACCACCAATTTACACTCACTTTGGGCGTCAATTTCAACTGAAAATGTACTTTTACAACATGCTAATATGAAAATACACTTTCATAGTGAAAATTTCTGTGGGACCCCAATGGAAGCTATTTATTACTGTCACAATGGTATTACATGTACTGCCAAACATGGCAATATACAAGGTTTTAATGAGAACATTTTATCCTTATTTAACAAGTATAAGCATGATGTATAGTACATTATAAGTTAAAACAAAATTGACGCTTTAACTGAATGTAACTGGCGGTTATGATGCTTTAACAGATTATGGTGTGTTTCACAGATTGTCATGGGCTTCACAGATTGTGGTGTGTTTCACAGATTTGTTATGTTCCACAGTTTGTAGGTTTTTTTCACAGATTGTCATGTGTTCACAGATTGTTGTATGTTTAAGATTGACATATGTCTCACAGATTGTCATGTTTCACAGATTGTCTTGTGTTTCACAAATTACATGTTTTTACAGATTGTGTGTTTCACAGATTTTCTTGTAATTCACAGATTGTTGGGTTTCACAGATTGCTGTGGGTTTCACAGACTGTAGTGTGTCACAGATTGTTGTGCCTTTCACAAATTGGTGTGGGTTTCACAGATTTTTGTGCATTTCACAGATTGTTTTATGTTTCACAGATTGTCTTGTGTATTTCACAGATTGTGGTGTTTCACAGATTGTTTTGTGCTTCACAGATTGTCTTATGTTTCACAGATGATTGTATTTCACAGATTTTGTTGTGTTTTACAGATTGTCTTATGTTTCACAGATTGCCATGTGTTTCACAGATTGTCTTGTATTTGATGTTTCACAGATGATTTTATTTCACAGATTTTGTTGTGTTTTACAGATTGTCTTATGTTTCACAGATTGTCATGTGTTTCACAGATTGTCTTGTATTTGATGTGTTTCACAGATGATTGTGTTTCAGATGATTGTGTCTTATTTTTCAGATTGTTGTGTGCTACACAGACTGTCAAGTGCTTCACAGATTGTCTTATGTTTCACAGATTGTCATGTGCTTCACAGACTTGTGTTTCACAGATTGTCTTATGTGTCATAGATTGATTGATGTTTCAGATTGTTGTGTGTTCACAGACTGTCTTGTGTTTCACAGATTGTTGTGTGTTCACAAACTGTCTTGTGTTTCACAGATTGTTGTGGGTTTCACACAGATCTCCAACTTACCTACAAGAAATGGGTTTTTCATTGTTTCCATTAGACTTTTTAAATCATGCTCAACATAGTCCATTACAATATAGATTTTGTCCATGTTACTCCCCACCACAATTTCCTGCAAGAAAAAAGATGTAAAACATTACACACATTTATATAATGCATTAAAATCTTTGTTAAATTTTTACCATTTTGATTTAGACCATGTTTTTGTCTTATTTTTCTAAATAATGTTTTCAGTATTTTTTTTATTTGTTAATTATCTTTTTTTCTTATTTCTATCTTTTTGTTTTCATTTATTTTGTATTTCTTAGTCTAGTTTATCTTTTTATTTCTATCTTTTTTGTTTTATTTTATTTTGTTTTTTTTTATTTTAGCTTATTCTTTATTTTTATCTTTTTGTTTTGTTTATTTTGTATTTATTACATTACCTTATTTTTATTTCTTTCTTTTTTGTTTTCTTTTATTTTGTATTTTTTATTTTAGCTTATTTTTATTTCTATATATTTTGTTTTCTTTTATTTTGTATTTTTAACTAGCTTATTTTTATTTCTATCTTTTTGTTTTGGTTTATTTTGTATTTTTTACATTAGCTTAGTTTTATTTCTATCTTATTTGTTTATTTTATTTATTTTTTTTATTTCAGCTTATTTTTCTTTTTATCTTTTTTGTTTTCGCTTATTTTTTATTTTAGCTTATTTCTATTTGTATCTTTTTTGCTTTCTTTTATTTTGTATTTTTAACTAGCTTATTTTTATTTCCATCTTTTTATTTTGGTTTATTTTGTATTTTTAAATAGCTTATTTTTATTTCTATCTTATTGTTTTCTTTTATTTTGTATTTTTTATTTTAGCTTCTTTTTATTTCTATATATTTTGTTTTCTTTTATTTTGTATTTTTAACTAGCTTATTTTTATTTCTATCTTTTTGTTTTGGTTTATTTTGTATTTTTTACATTAGCTTATTTTTATTTCTATCTTTTTTGGTTTTCTTTTATTTTGTATTTTTTATTTTAGCTTAATTTTATTTCTATATATTTTGTTTTCTTTTATTTTGTATTTTTAACTAGCTTATTTTTATTTCTATCTTTTTGTTTTGGTTTATTTTGTATTTTTATTTCTATCTTTTTGTTTTGGTTTATTTTGTATTTTTTACATTAGCTTGGTTTTATTTCTATCTTTTTTGTTTATTTTATTTTTTTTTTTTTTATTTCAGCTTATTTTTCTTTTTATCTTTTTTGTTTTCGCTTATTTTTTATTTTAGCTTATTTCTATTTGTATCTTTTTTGCTTTCTTTTATTTTGTATTTTTAACTAGCTTATTTTTATTTCCATCTTTTTGTTTTGGTTTATTTTGTATTTTTAAATAGCTTATTTTTATTTCTATCTTATTGTTTTCTTTTATTTTTATTTTTTAGTTTAGCTTATTTTTATTTTTATATATTTTGTTTTCTTTTATTTTGTATTTTTTATTTTAGCTTCTTTTTATTTCTATATACAGTAGAACTTCGATGAGTCGAACTTCAATGAGTCGAATTTCTCGTTGTTTCGAACTTTTTACAAAGTCCCGATTTATTTCATTATATATCCTTACTAAAAAACAATTTATAAATCGAACTTTCATGAATCGAATTTCTCGGTGTGTCGAACAAAACTGGCAGTCCCATCGCTGTAAAAGCATCGAAAATTCATACAAATGAATCGAAGTCGAAGTTTACCTGTATACAAGATGTAAATTACCCCGCGGCGATTTTCACACCTATCCGACTACGTTGAACAATGGACACATGTTTATTGATAAACACCCAGGACAGTATAAAAAAACAACATGATTTAAGTAATTAAAAGTAAAAAGCAGATGCTAATTGATTAATGATTGTTTGCGACTGTGTCAGACTCAAATATGCAAATTACCGGCGGTTGTGTTGGTTGTTTCATCTCGTAGCTTGGGTCATGATAAGTTTCCGTTTGTAAAAACAAAACGAAATGACCCGATAATATACAGTAAACATTTTCTACTCAAACTCAAAGTGTCACTTTTAAAGAAAAAAACAGCATGAAATGAACGGTATCGGCAATTTGATGTGAAAAAAATTATTTTAATGTGTAATGACTAGTGCTGCATGATACATCTATTGACTTTTGTTTTGTGTTGATAATTAAATTGGTGACAAAATATTTTAGCTTCTGGTTTTTTTTCTTAACTCTGAGTCAACGTTCTCGTATAGGTGCTTGGATAACGATTTTTCTGCAGAATGTTTGGATTTATTTCTGAGTACAAAATAAATACACTGTATCTACATTAAATAAGCCGTAAATGATTTTAGTGGATTCGATTCTAAGTCATGATCCCAGCACCTATACAGTTACACAGTCACGTACAATAGATTTTTTGTGTGGCATGTAGTTATGGAGTAGATTTTAGATTTCCCGATCACCATTCATGAGTCGAAGTCCCGATGTTTCGAACTTTTTTAGACGGTCCATTGAACTTTCAATTTTTAACTGTTTATTTTAGGGCTATATTCTTTTTTTTTTTCTTTATTAATTATATATAACCCATTTTACAATTCATCTTATCCCGGGCCAAGATAAGATGATGACATATGATATATATTGAAAGAGAAAGAACCATTACACTGGATAAGAAGGATATTTATATCCTTCAATATTGTAAAGTTTACTTTTTATATTGTTGTCATTATGAATATTACACATACATGCACATATATATACATATACACATACACATTTACATATACACACATACATACATATACATATATATATATATACATATATATATATATATACATATACATACACATACATACACATACATACTTACACATACACATATACATACATACATCATAACAAAGATATAAATCTTTTTCCTACATTTTCAAAACTCTCGACTTGAAGACACAAAGGCCTGTTAGTCGTGAAAATAGAGACTTCTTTATATAATGTCCAAGTTTGTTTCAGTTTCTACTTCTTTTTCAAATCGAGCAGTCATTTTATATTTAAATATACTGTATGCAATCAGTGAAATAAATTCATTTAAAAACAATGTTTTGTTATTTTTTTCCAAATAGAAACCTACAATGATGTGTTTCCATTTGATATCAAAATTCAGAATAATACCCAGAATATTTTTATTTTTAACAATTTTACAGTCAAAAATTGAATGTTTTGAGTTTTCAACAATATCGGTACAGTTGTTACACATTTCGTTTTGTACGAGTTTGATTTTCATGAGAAAAGAATTATTGCATGTATATTATGCAATAGTTTATAGTTGAATTCAGATATTTTTTTTGTCTATAATGAGGAAATTTTACATGTATATATATTAGTCCACAGGTATTTATCTATTTTAAATTCTCGAGATAGTGAAGATTGATGTAATGGAATTTGGAACTTTTTCTTAAGAATATTTTTGTAAAAGAAAGAACATTTTTTTCTCTAGAATATTATGAAATCCAGTATGAAATAAAAACGAGTATTTATATTTGGAATTAATAATTCATTTTTGCACAATTTCTCATTGCATTTTTTACAGCAGCTTTAATCATTTTGAATTCACATATCCAATTTGTTTTATTTTCCAACTTGTTAAGAATTTCATGTATTGGTTTAGCATTACCATTCGGACTGAATAGGTCTTTTATATAAAGAAAATCTCTTCGACAAGAAGAAAAAGTATAAACTTATATTTAAATAAGCTATTATTCCAGATTGGTTGGGATAGAATATCAGTGGGAGATAATGATTCTAAATAAATATTTTGTTTACATTCGTTGAAGTTTGAGAAGATTTCTTTATAGAACTGTGGAAGAGTATCTAAGATTTTTATATTCTCGTATATCTTTTTTTCACTTGTTTTTAACAAAATATTCCGGATATATTTTGTGTTTCTCTAAATGTCCTTTTATTATATCATACATAAAATTTTGTTTATTAAAAATTTTCGGTATCCATGTCGCTTTTAAAGATTTCAATTTAATTTCTATGTCTACTATATTTAAACCCCCACTATTAACATCCCCTATCAATGTATTTCTTTTTATTCTGTCTGTTTTATTCCATAGGAAATTGAATATACTTGATCTGATTTTTTTAACAAGGTTTTGATCTGGTAGGGTAGTATTGATGCTGTATAAATAAATTTGGATATGGCCAGTGTGTTTACAATGCAGGTTTTGCCAAAGAGTGTTAGTTTCCTTTTTTTTTCCAATTTTCAAATAGTTTTTCCATGTCACTCACTGTTTTTGTCCAAATTTTTATTATAGCATTCTAGTTTATCATGACCTAAATAAATACCTAGACATTTTATTGCTTTATTTTCTACCTCTATCCGAATAAGTTTTGATAATTATTTTTTAACCCTCCCACGTATGCATTTTAGTCTTACTTATGTTTATTTTTGAACCTGCAATATTACAAAAGGAATTTATCACTTTTAAAGTCTTATCTAAGGAATCAATATTTTTTAAACAAACAGTTAGATCATCTGCATGTTGAATAGTTTTAAATTATGTCCTAATAATTTTAATTGTTATTTTCTCTTATTTTAAGAGCTAGAATTTCTGCAACAAATAAGTATAAAATTGCCGAAATAGGACATCCTTGTCTAATTCCACGCGACACATCTTACATGTTTTTTGATATCCACCCGTTGTTTTTTAGTCGAAAAATAGGATTAGTGTATAAAATTTTTAATCCAAGAGATAAAATTTTTGCCAAAATTAAATTTTTCTAGAACATGAAAAGAAATTTCCATTCAACGGAATCGAATGCTTTTTCGAAATCAGAAAAAAGTAATATCCCTTGATCATTATTATAATCACATTGATCAAAATACATCTAGTAATAGGCGCGCATTTTCTCCAATTTGACGACCTTTAATATATGCAGATTGCTGCTTTCCTATAAGGCTGTTTATTACTTTCTGGAGCCTGCGTGCGAAGACAAAAGCTATGATTTTATAGTCAGTATTTGTTAGACTTAAAGGTCTGTAATTTTTTAAGAGATTTTTATTTACCTTTTTTAAATATTAGGGTAATTATAGCTAAACGTTGTGAAAAACTCATTTCTTTTTCTTGATATATATAAATAATAACTTTGTAGAATAGGGGTTCTATAAGTTCCCAAAAACACTGATAAAATTCTGCAGTGAGTCCATCTATTCCAGGACTTTTGCCCCTTTTCATATCAAAGACTGCATTTTTTATTTCCATTCTCGTAGGTAATTTATCACAAAATTCTTTCATATTTTCGGAAATTTTCGGCGTCTCTACAGTGTCTATATAGTTTTTAATTTCATTCAGATTAATATCGTTTGTTTCGTATAATTTTGTATAATAATTGCACATTTCTTTTAAAATTCCATCGTTTCCGTTAATTATATTATTATCGTCCGATTTTAATTCGTTTATAACAATTTTCTTGATGTTGTTTTTCTAATGAAAGAAAATTTAGTATTTTTCTCGCCCTCCTGTACCCATTTAGCTTTCGACCGTATTTGTGCACCCCTAGCTTTATCGTCATAGTACTTGTTTATTTTATTTTCTAATAGTCTTTTTTTATTCATGTCAATATTTACACTTTGATTCGTATCAATATCATCTAATTCTTTTTCCAAGTTTAATATATTCTTTTTGTCTTCTAATTGACTGGCTTTAGCAAATTGAATTGAAAATTCCCGAACTTTTATTTTAAAAAATTCCCACATAGCTTATGGGATCTTCATCTTCAAGGTGTTCTAAAATATATTTTATACTTCCCTATATGTTTCATTTTTTTTTAGATTTTGCATTTATTTTCCAGTACCGTGGACCTTTTTTTCAAATCAAAAATATTAATTTTCAAATTCAAATACCGATGATCGGTCATAGGTATATTTTTTACCGTGTGTACCTGGACGTTTAACATCAATAGAATTAACTTCACATTCATTTTCAGAATTAGTAAAAATAAAATCTATTCTACTTTTGGAATATTCATCTCATTGCACCAGGTAAAACCCTTGAGATCATTATGTTTAGAAACCCATAAATCAATAAGATCATATTCAGATAGAAATGTTTTCAACTTCTTTTGACTCTTTACATTTTCTTTATCAAAATTACAGTTAAAATCTCCAAACAAATACATATTGTTTTTAAATTGTGCGTAATGCATTATATATCTCTTTAGTTTTTCAATAAAATATAGTTTTGATTTCTCATCATTTGGAGCATATATATTTAAAAAAGTGAAATATTTCATTTCTTAGCATTAAGAAGTAATATTCTCCCATCATTTGATCTATGTATATCTATAGCTCAAAAATCAAGTTTTTTGTCACACAAAATACAGAGACTCCTCTGCTAAACTGTGAATCAGAAAATGTATGATAACATGGGCCCTCCCATTTTGTTTCATATTTTTTAACTTTATTTTCTATGAAGTGTGTTTCCTGAACGAATATCAAATCAAATTTACTACTTTTGAACCATTCATATAGTTTATTTCGTTTTTCGTCAGAATTCAGCCCCCTAACATTTACTGAGGCGACATTTAACTGATTCATTGCAAAGTGAGATACGAAATAGTACTTATCTATATTATACAAAAATTAGATCTAACTGATTCACAGTTGCAAACTGTAGATACGAAATAGTACATATCAATTAAATCTAGTTTATTCACAGTTACAGAAGATAGATAAGCAATAGTACATATCTATATGTATACAAAAATTTAAATCTAACTGATTCACAGTTGCAAAATGTAGATACGAAATAGTACATATCTATATGTATACAAAAATTGAATCTAACTGATTCACAGTTACAAAATGCAGATACGAAATAGTACATATCTATATGTATACAAAAATAAATCCGATACTAAATACCGTAAATGTCCAATTGACAGTCCTGGTCCGTGTTCGACAGTACCGTAATGTATATAGTAAACATTAGGTTGGAGCATCTTGAGACTGAGATTGCTCAGAGTCTGTGCTCTCGATGTCGCTATCGTTATACCCTGACATATGTCAGTATCTGAGTTAGTGCGTTTATTTCGTAACATAACCGCGATGTTTTCTTGACGAGATGTCTCTTTAGACTGTCGGGATTTTGGCCGACTCCACTGATCACTCTTTTTCCGCTTTCTCACTTTTTTGGCTACTTTGCCAATGATAATACCAAGTGTGTTTGATCCCGGCCATCGCTTTTGATTTGTTGTAAGAGTACCATTACGATCGAGGCAGATCCCCATTTTTTAGTTTCAACAAACGTTGTATTTTTTTTGGCTGCCCGAAGTTTTTCCTTGAATAGGGGAACTTGTACACACTTATTTTCAATAATTTCTTCCATAACGGAAGTTTCAGTGGTGTATGTTCGTTTGTCTTTATTTTTATCGCCTATTCGTTTGGCACTCAGGGCATCAGGAGCATCATTGATCCGTGCTGCCGCATCTAGATCTCCACATCTAAGAGATTTTGTATATTGGAAGGCGTGTTTTTGCCGATTTATGGGTGACCCCCATATACGTCTAAACTACATGGATAGAATTTGATAGTACATCACTTTCGCCGTTAAATGGCGTTAAGGATTTTTGTTTTTCAAAGGCATCGCACACCTCCTCCCCTGGTTTGTGACCTGGTGTTTTACACACTTTACAACAGTCTTCATTTTGACAATGACTTCTTGTTGATCTTTTTCCAGCATTTTGTACACAGAAGGTCACGTTGAAGTTTCGGCTGACCATAGTGGTTTTGAGTTCATTCTAGGGAGAGCTTTGCCTTCTTCTAGTGGTTCTGTGTAGAAAAGCCTGTTTCCATTTAAAACACTGGTCATCCGTTTTGTGACGGGGTTCGTATCTTTTCATATAAAATTTTACTGTCAATTTCACATTTAGTTTTTCAAGCATTTATCGTCAACTGAAAGTGGTAGCCCACACAAACGGATTTTAAGTGTATTCTGTTCAGGACTAGTGGCTCCCGAAGAAATAAGGGTTTTGTATCGAATAAAGATGCCGTTATGTCATTAATAACAAGACCCTCACTAAGAAGTTTGGTCCTAGCTTCTTTTTTTTTTAAATAGATCCGCCAAAGGTTACGGTCCAACTTAATTCGTCTCCTATTTGTTTGGTCACGCTTTCCATTATTTCAAAGTCAGTACGCGTGTTTTATTGTTCATTTGTATGTCGCTGTTCCTCAGGTAGATCGGTTTAAAGGTCCGACTGATAGTGTTATTTACAAAGTCCGCACTGTGTTCACCCATGTCTGAATAAGGCTTGAGTGTTCACTCCAGTGTATAGTACAAATCCAAAAAGAAAATCCACAAAATTTATTCGTATGTTCCGACAAATATAATATTATATAGCACAATATATACACAATATCAAAAAGTTATGTTCCATCGAAAAAATTCACAGCAAAGATGCCTATGAACTGCACAATTGGCCAAAAAACGAGAGAGCAAAAACATGCGTCCAGCATACTCCTCGTCACGTGGCACGTCATTGAACTTTGACTCATCGAAGTTCTACTGTATTTTTTTTTTTTTTTTTTGTATTTTTTTATTTTAGCTTCTTTTTATTTCTATACATTTTGTTTTCTTTTATTTTGTATTTTTAACTAGCTTATTTTTATTTCTATCTTTTTGTTTTGGTTTATTTTGTATGTTTTACGTTAGCTTATTTTTATTTCTATCTTTTTTGTTTATTTTATTTTGTATGTTTTACGTTAGCTTATTTTTATTTCTATCTTTTTGTTTATTTTATTTTGTATTTATTATTTTAGCTTATTTTTATTTCTATCTTTTTGTTTTGGTTTATTCTGTATTTTTTACGTTAGCTTATTTTTATTTCTATCTTTTTTGTTTAGTTTATTTTGTATGTTTTACGTTAGCTTATTTTTATTTCTATCTTTTTTGTTTATTTTATTTTGTATTTATTATTTTAGCTTATTTTTACTTTTATATATTTTGTTTTCTTTTATTTTGTATTTTTAACTTTAGCTTATTTTTATTTCTATCTTGAAATACAGACTTTGTAATTACCTTTATTGTTTTATTTCAATTATTGTACTTCATTATTGCTTTATCTCAATTACTATCTTTAATTCTGTTAAAGTTACCTGGAGATAATAAAATAAAACAAATTTAGGTGAAAATATAAAACATCTCAGATACCAAAATATAAATATTTAGGATGTCCAGGATATAGATACAAATCTGGAAATAAGATTTTGACTTTTTAGTTACCTGGAGATAACAAAGTAAAAACATAAATTTAGGTGAAAATAAGATTTTGGATTTTTAGTTACCTGGAGATAACAAAATAAAAACATAAATCTAGGTGAAAATAAGATTTGGGGTTTATATACGGCAATCTAAAATACACTAAGCTTAACATGTTTAATTGTTGCACTGAATTTGTTAAAATAAGAAACTCACAGACAGACTCGCTAGATACTTACCCTTACTGTTACTATATTTAGATGCTGTGCCTTAAGTAAGGTATTTATTTCTCGTAAAGACGTAATAGGGAACCCTTCTTTCTCTTTCTCCATCTTCAGTCTTTTCAGGGCAACTATTTCATCTGTAAGTACAAAGTTCAACATGTTTGTTTCATTCACTGGTTTTTATTGTGTTACTTTTGTCAATTTTTCAGTGAGATAGAGGTTGGGAATGTGGAAATGAGAAAACTCTGTTACACCTTACCCTGGAAAAACCCTTGGAGAAAACAGCCCAACTTTCCAAACAAACTGCGAACCCCAATGAGTCTGTGCTGATTTGAGGTGAGAGACATTGGGTTTTACAAAGCATTGCTATAATCACTAGGCTACAAAGATCCAATACTTTTCCCAAGAATTGACAATACCCTCACTAAATTTTCTTCCTTTTTTATTTACAGTATCATGTAAGAAGTTCCTAATTTGTTTATTTTCTTAACCTGTTTTCTTATCCCTAGCTCTATAGACAACTCCATATGTTCCTTCCTCTATTCTGTTTAGACAGTGAAATTCTTCTACATTTCTGCAGCCCTGTATAGCTGGTAGGTACGGAGGTAGTTCAGGACGCAGTTCCACTGGAGACTCTGGTGGCGTATCCTCCACATACATGTCCTCCTCCTCTTCCTCCTGATAGGAATTGTGGGCGGATTCCGCGTCACTGCCCACATCAGAATGATCATCAAATTTAGACTTTAATTTACCTGTAAAAGCAGTTATTCATTGGATAAAATGTGTGCAAATTCAAAGGAAAACTTAAATCATATGTGAACAGAATTTAGCCATAATCAGATAGCAACTTGGAGAGTATCATACTCAACAAAACTTGTAGTTCTAAATGTTTAAATTATCTACATTACTAATGTTGTACATCACATTCAACAATGTTTAGTGGCATGTCTGTGTGTGTCAGTGTGTGAGTACTGAGTAAAGGGCCTTATGTGTCAGTGTGTGAGTACTGAGTAAAGGTCCTTATGTGTCAGTGTGTGAGTACTGAGTAAAGGTCCTTGTGTGTCAGTGTGTGAGTACTGAGTAAAGGGCCTTATGTGTCAGTGTGTGAGTACTGAGTAAAGGGCCTTATGTGTCAGTGTGTGAGTACTGAGTAAAGGGCCTTATGTGTCAGTGTGTGGGTGCTAAGTAAAGATCCTTATGTGTCAGTGTGTGAGTACTGAGTAAAGGTCCTTGTGTGTCAGTGTGTGAGTACTGAGTAAAGGGCCTTATGTGTCAGTGTGTGGGTGCTAAGTAAAGATCCTTATGTGTCAGTGTGTGAGTACTGAGTAAAGGTGCTTGTGTGTCAGTGTGTGAGTACTGAGTAAAGGTCCTTGTGTGTCAGTGTGCGAGTACTGAGTAAAGGTCCTTATGTGTCAGTGTGTGAGTACTGAGTAAAGGTCCTTATGTGTCAGTATGTGAGTACTGAGTAAAGGTCCTTATGTGTCAGTGTGCGAGTACTGAGTAAAGGTCCTTATGTGTCAGTGTGCGAGTACTGAGTAAAGGTCCTTATGTGTCAGTGTGTGAGTACTGAGTAAAGGTCCTTATGTGTCAGTGTGCGAGTACTGAGTAAAGGTCCTTATGTGTCAGTGTGTGAGTACTGAGTAAAGGTCCTTATGTGTCAGTGTGTGAGTACTGAGTAAAGGTCCTTATGTGTCAGTGTGTGAGTACTGAGTAAAAGTCCTTATGTGTCAGTGTGTGAGTACTGAGTAAAGGGTCTTAACTGCCAGTGTGTGAGGTGAGTTCCAAGTAAAGGGCCTTATGTGTCACTGTGTGAGATGAGTACCCAGTAAAGGGTCTTATGTGTCAGTGTGCAAGGTGAGTACTTAGTAAAGGGCCTTATGTGTCAGTGTGTGAGTACAGAGTAAAGGGCCTTATGTGTCAGTGTGTGAGGTGAATACTGAGTAAAGGTCTTTATGTGTCAGTGTGTGAGTACAGAGTAAAGGGCCTTATGTGTCAGTGTGTGAGGTAAGTACTGAGTAAAGGGCCTTATGTGTCAGTGTGTGAATACAGAGTAAAGGGCCTTATGTGTCAGTGTGTGAGTACTGAGTAAAGGGCCTTATGTGTCAGTGTGTGAGTACTGAGTAAAGGGCCTTATGTGTCAGTTTGTGAGTACTGAGTAAAGGGTCTTATATGTCAGTGGGTTGAGTGAGTACTGAGTAATGGGCCTGGTGTGTCAGTGTGTGAGTACTGAGTAAAGGGCCTATGTGTCAGTGTGTGAATACTGAGTATAGGGCCTTATGTGTCAGTGGGTGAGGTAAGGGCCTTATTTGTCAGTTGGTGAGGTGAGTAGTGAGTAAAGGGCCTTATATGTTGATGGGTGAGGTGAGTACTGAGTAAAAAGGGCTTATGTGTCAATGGGTGAGTAGTGAGTAAAGGGCCTTATGTGCCAGTTGGCATGAAGGGGATAAGTGAGCTTGAGTTCTGAGTCAAGGTTTCTTTGGATCCTAGGCCTAAAATAAAATTTTAATTGTTTGATCTTGCTGCCTAACCACCCAAAATGCTGCCACCCAAATTATTTTTTTCACATTTTTTGTACCCAGATTTTTTTTCTAGTCCAGTTCCATCAACCAATTTTTAATTACTTGTTTCTTTAAAATATTGTTTACATGTTTCAATCACAAACTTGAAGCTCCTTCCTAGACCAGGTGAGCTAATAATACATGTATATATATGTACATGTACACACACAGACTATCAATCTTTCTTCACATTAACTGCATATGCCAGAATTTACATTGTCGTAAAATGGTAAAAATAGAATGAGGCAGTTATTACAGCATACCTTTCTTGCTTTGTTTGATCTCCTTTTTTTAAAAAAAACTTTCCTACCTACCTACCCACATCTGAAAGGCATGGACAGGCAACATCAAACAAACAATTTTTTAACAGTGGCCATGTTTATGATGAACCTGGGAATGGAGCACCAGTGTTCTGTAACTGGCAAATTTCCAAGACGCATTTGCCAAGCCAGAATTTCTCTGTCCATACCCTAGGGTGTAGACAAGCTACATTATCTATGACGTCACAATATAATTTTATAGCGAAGGACTTCTATATGAAGAGAATACAGAGTATTTTTAAAATGTGCATCAGGTTTTATTGACATACATAAACATGTGGTTACATAACATGTGCTTGAATTATAATCAAACACGGTTGTGTGTAGAGTGAAAAAGGAAATCTCCACCCTCGTGGAAAGAAACTGAATGTCCAATTCGAGAGAAACCCTCAGATTGGACAACCAAATTGTTACCATGAGAGTGGAGATTTCCTAATCGACTCCACACACCCATATTCTATTAGTCTAAAGCAAAATCCAGTCAAATTTGAAAATAATTACACAATGAATAAAGACCCTGTGTTGATCCCCAATTATTATTTTTTTTGGAGTTTTACATATTGTTTGTACATTTATTAAGGTGAATTATATTGTTTTTGTTAATTATACCATAAATCACAATATTCTCTACAATACTGCCAAATATGAAAACTGTATTGAATGTTTCTATGGTGATAAGGATGACCAAGGTAGTGGACAAATAACATTATAGATAACAACAACCAATACTTTGATCCTCGGAACATCAAAATCTAGGTCATACTTAGATGAGATTTCCTGTCCTTTTCATGATTGCTGTCGTTGTCTTTTGAACTGGCACTGACACTGCTACTCTCACTTGCGCTACCTACAGGAAAAACAAACAGACATGGTTGTTAAAGAAAAAAGCTGCCGAACACAGGCAAATCCAAACACGGCATATGAATCAACATTTTAACAAAAAGTTGAAAGTCAAAGTCTTCAATACATTTACTTAAATCAATGTTTAGGGCTGATTTATCAAGTCTATCCTAAGTCTTATATAATCCCTGCATATTTTCATGAAGAACTATGATAGTATTTTGAGCCGTTAAGAGTTACCTGTATATGAATACCTATGTCTGCTACATTTACCTTGATAAACTGCGACACTTCCATCAATTACTTAACACTAGGATCTTCTTTGCTAATAAATCACAAGTATTAATTCATTATATAATGTCATTAAGTCAGTCTAAGACTTAGGATCTTTTGTAAACTGATCCCCCATCCCCACTTTCAATATACTCTTTTGGGATGTACAAGATAAATATTTGACAAAATTATAAATAGATGAATTCTCTTGAATTCCACCAAATGTGAACTGCACTGGCATCAGTCAATAGCAATGGTCATAAATAAAACTGAATCATCAACTAGGAAATCAGTACTGAATCCTCATGTGAATCATCATACACTAGAAAATCAATACTGAATCCTCATATGGCACAAAATCAGCACTGATTCATCAGACAATTGGAAATCAGTGCTGAATCTTCATATAGCAAAAAATCAGTAGTGTATCCTCATACCACAGAATATCAGTACTGTATCCTAATACAGCAGAATATCAGTAGTGTATCCTACTACAGCAAAAAATAAGTACTGTATTGTCATACAGCAGAAAATGAGAGCTGTATCATCATACAGCAGAAAATCAGTACTGTATCCTCATACAGCAGAAAATCAGTACTGTATTCTGATACAGCAGAAAATCAGTACTGTATCCTCATACAGCAGAAAATCAGTACTGTATCCTGATACAGCAGAAAATCAGTACTGTATCCTCATACAGCAGAAAATCAGGACTGTATCCTCATACAGCAGAAAATCAGTACTGTATCCTCATACAGCAGAAAATCAGTACTGTATCCTCATACAGCAGAAAATCAGTACTGTATCCTAATACAGCCAAAAATAAGTACTGTATTGTCATACAGCAGAAAATGAGAGCTGTATCATCATACAGCAGAAAATCAGGACTGTATCCTCATACCACAGAAAATCAGTACTGTGTCCTAATACAGCAGAAAATCAGCACTGTATCATCATACAGCAGAAAATCAGTACTGTATCCTCATACAGCAGAAAATCAGTACTGTATCCTCATACAGCAGAAAATCAGTACTGTATCCTAATACAGCCAAAAATAAGTACTGTATTGTTATACAGCAGAAAATGAGAGCTGTATCATCATACAGCAGAAAATCAGGACTGTATCCTCATACAGCAGAAAATCAGTACTGTGTCCTAATACAGCAGAAAATCAGCACTGTATCATCATACAGCAGAAAATCAGTACTGTATCCTCATACAGCAGAAAATCAGTACTGTATCATAATACAGCAGAAAATCCGTACTGTATCCTCATACAGCAGAAAATCAGTACTGTATCCTCATACAGCAAAAAATCAGTACTGTATCCTCATACAGCAGAAAATCAGTACTGTGTCCTAATACAGCAGAAAATCAGTACTGTATCCTAATACAGCAAATATCAGTACTGTATCCACTAGAGATGCTAGTGGCTTACTGGAAAAATTCCTGAAATTACTAACTGAGCCAATATGGGCCGGAGGTCTGGGGGCTGTCTAGGCCTCCGGAAGCTCTGCAAGTAAAGATGCTCTGAGATTGATTCTGGCATACTTTCTGGTGTTTGACTACAATAAAGGACTTAGAAAATAATGACTGTTTTGTGCTTTTTTCAATATAAATTTCATATTCATTTGAAGCAAGGTGAAAACCAACCACTATGTAATATATATTGAAGGTTTGTTCTGCTTAGGGAAAAGGTGTACATATAAAATGATTTGATCATTGCACACAATACATAAACACTGTCCCTTTACATCAAATTTACGGACATAATCTGACATGTCATGAAGATACCCATGCCTTCCCTTTCCTCCAGCAACTTTTTCTTAATCCCTGGCCTGGGTCAATCATTCTTATATTAGCAGATCGATCTAAAACACTCATGTTAGATTTTCAAATTTTGCTCTGACACAATGCATGTCATATGCTTTAAACTGTCAACCTCGCTTTAGCAATGAGTCAAAGCAACATCGATGCTGATTAGTCAATTCGGTTACAATCAACGAATGAATAAACAGATAGCAAAAGTCGTCCGATGAACCGGAAATGTATCTCAGTGGTCTGCGTAATTACCGAAAATAACCAGAGAAATTGGGTTAAACTAAATAACGGAATATTAATCAAACTCCAGAATTTGGTTATACTAAATAACGGAATAGTAATAAAATCCGGAATGTATGGGGATGGGAATTAAAAATCCGGAATTCCGGAAAAATCTGGAAAACTAGCATCTCTAATCCACATACAGCAGAAAATCAGTACTGTATCCTAATACAGCAAAAAATAAGAACTGTATCCTCATACAGCAGAAAATCAGTACTCTATCCTAATACAGCAAAAAATAAGTTCTGTATCCTAATACAGCAGAAAATCAATACTGTATCCTCATACAGCAGAAAATCAGTACTGTATCCTAATACAGTAAAAAATAAGAACTGTATCCTCATACAGCAGAAAATCAGTAGTGTATCCTAATACAGTAAAAAATAAGTTCTGTATCCTCATACAGCAGAAAATCAGTAGTGTATCCTAATACAGTAAAAAATCAATACTGTATCCTCATATAGCAGAAAATCAGTACTGTATCCTCATACAGCAGAACGTCAGTACTGTATCCTCATAGACAAAAAGGAATCATTATATAGAATACTTTTAGAATTGTCAATAACTTGATTCATGTTTTTAGTAAAATTGCAAAATTGAAATGGGGCCAGACAGATTGACTGACCCAGGACTGGTATGTCTGCAGTGTTCTTGTCAGTGAAGTGAATCTTGATATGGTTAATCTTAAATTTTGTAACAGACCTGGATCAAAATGCTAATCCAGTTACAAAACTGAATTACGATACAGTAGAGCATCTGTTGTAGAACAGACCTGAATCAGAATCTGAATCATCACTTTCCGAAGCTGCTGAATCACTTCCGCCCTCATTGTCATGTTGTGCTACCACATCAGGGCTCTCTGGTGACTCTTGTTCTTCTGTCTCCATTCTGTTTGCCTCTGGGTAATCATCTTCTGGGGTGTGAGGTCCGGATGGGCGGGGCTCTGGAAATGATAAAAAGTTCACCAATGTATGCACAAAGGGCACTGGCAATGTACATAAGAATGTAGTATTCATTTGTCAGAGTTTTGCAGCATATTTAGTGTTCAAAAAGCATTGAGATGACATGGATCATGGCTGTTTTTAGTCAAGATATAGGAATACTACAGGGATCATGGCTGTTTGCAGTCAAGATATAGGGGTACTACAAAGATCGGCTGTTTTCAGTCAAGATATAGGGATACTACAGGGACCATGGCTGTTTTCAGTCAAGGTATACAAATACTACAGGGATCATGGCTGTTTTCAGTCAAGATATAGGGATACTACAGGGACCATGGCTGTTTTCAGTCAAATACTACAGGGATCATGACTGTTTTCAGTCAAGATATTGGGATACTACAGGAATCATGACTGTTTTCAGTCAAAATATTGGGATACTACAGGGATCATGGCTATTTTCGGGATACTACAGGGACCATGGCTGTTTGCAGTCAATATATAGGGATACTAGTCAGGGGGATCACAGGCTGTTTTTCAGTCAAGATATAAGGGGTCATGACTGTTTTCACAGGGGATACTGCATGGCTGTTAAGTGCCCGGCAAATTTGTGCAAATGTCTGACAAATATGTTTTCAAACGTTACACAAATTCGCCATGACTGTTTGTCCAGTGAAAATTTACCGTTCTGTCAAAATTGAATCTTGGGATCATTTTTTGCGGTCAGGGGACTGTAAGATTTCATGTATGGCCATTTGCAGTCAAGATTAAGTATCTTTTGTTTGCATGCAAATACAACATTTGTTTTCACAAAACTACAGTCTTTTTTAAAAGCTTTTGCAAATGATGACAAATTTTCGCCACTGGTATTTCAGTCTTTCTTTTTTCCAGGGCCGATTTCATGTATTCTTTAACAATACTATTGCTGCAATTTTCTGGTATCCGATTATTCTATAGCTGAAATTTTCAAGAAGCTGCAAGGATTTTTACTATTTTGATTTTTCTGTCTCCTTCTTTGTTGCAGTTCATCCCTTAATACAAGACATCTGAAACCGGCGATTTTTGGCAGATTTGACAGATCTCATCTCAGAGCTATTTTCTTCAATTCAACTCATGCAATGATAAAAAATTAAACATGGACTTACTGTGGAGATATTTTTTAATCCATCCAAGTACATAATATTAAAAAGCAACACTTTAAATTATGTTTTTTTCGATCATATAATTTCGATCACAAAGTTTTGTTTATAAACCCCACCATCTTGGAAATTGAGATAATGGGCATGCACATAGACCAAAATGGCCAGTCCAGGTCGCTATAGTTCATTTCTAAATAACCTTATTTAGTATTTTGTATATAGGAATAACTTTATACAAAAGTTAAAAAGTTTACTCGGAAACAGACTATAGAATTTTTCCACTTTGTATGCATGCCCATTTTCTCAATTTCCAAGATGTTGGGATGTATAAACAAAACATGGTGACCATAGTTATATGACCGAAAAAACATATTTTAAAGTGTTGACATTTAAAATTATATACTTGGATGGATTAAAAAATAACTCCACAAAAAGTACATGTTTAATTTTCGATTGTTGCATGGGCTGAATTGAAGAAAATAGCTCCGAGATGTAACCTGTCAAATCTGCCCGGTTTCAGACATCTCGTATGAAGGGATGGTGTTCAGTCGAATCGATCCGAATGCAAAAACAGCCCTAGTCTAAATGGTCCCTTTTTTATACACAGGTACTTGAGGACAGGACTTTGTATTTTTTTTTTAATTTTGTTAATTCATTATTATTTGCGATAATAATCAACGTTACTGATGTAATTTTATTTAATTTCAAGGTTTTGCCCCAGTAAGGCCAGTTTAGATAATGCCCGGTTTCCTATATATATATATACGTACATGTATCATCAGAATCAGGGCATAATCTAAACTGTGAAAAAACCTCGAAGTTAAATAAAATTACATCAGTAGCATTGGGTAATATTGCAAATAATAATAAATTAACAAAATTAAAAAAAAATTCCTGTCCTCAAGTACCTGTCTCTGATAGTATATAAGGGGAAAACATGTACATCTTATATAAGGGGAAAACATGTACATCTTATATAAAGGGAAAACATGTACACATCTATTGTTTAAGTTGGATTTTTCTTTGCAGAAAAATTAATAATATAAATAAAATTCAATATAATAATTTACTAAAACATATCATGTTTTTTCTTTAATGTAAGTATATATTTCTTTCAGTTTACCTTTCCAAACGTGATATTCCAAAATTGAGAATTGATCTCACACCAATTACTTTTTCTATGAACATTTTGAAATGTTAACAATTTGTAGACAAATGCAATGATAAAGCATCTTATATAGGGGGAAAAACATAAGGGGGATATATATATGCTCTGATCTTTTGGCATGTTTCAAAAGTGCTGGTACATCTTATATAGGGGGACAACAAGACATCTTATGTTGGACGTCTTTTGTGGTAAACCCAGAGACAGCCTGGTAAAAGCAGCATACATAAAAGGTTTTATATATCGCTGGTAAAACTAAATGATAAAAAATTTGTTAAGTTTTATTTTAGAAATAAAATTAAAATGATATAGATCTATTTATTCAAAATATGTACAATTCTATTCAAAAAGATAAAGTTCTGTAATATAGAAAAATGCTATGTAAATGACTCACTTCATCAGTCAAGAAAAAATCTACACAATGGAACATTGATTAAAATCCTAAAACACCGATATCTACTTCTTATATAGGGGGAAACAATACAAAAGAAAACATGTACATCTTATATAGGGGGACAAAATAAAATTGGTACAACATTGATTGTTTGATTTATTTTTTTATCATTATCTTTGACATTGGCACGTTTTGATGCATTTTTATCTGTTTCCCTTCTTGTCCGGTAAATTTTTGAAATGTCCTGTAGTTTATGATACTTTTTCTATGGGACATTTTGAAAGTTAGTACTGCAAAATTTCTGTCAAGTCAAAAGTGCTGGTAAAAACTTTGCATCTGCAGTCAAGGTATAAGGAGCATAAATAAAACAGGCTTTATATATCGCTCTAAATGGTTTTTTTTCAGTAAAATGATATAGATATTTATTGGGACACTACAGATAAAGGGTCATAGATGCTATGTTCTCAGTCAAGGTACATAGGGACACTACACCGGCTTCATGGAATACAAAATTGTTTTCAGTCAAGATAATGGGACACTACAGGGGTCATGACTGTTCTCAGTCAAGGTATAGGGACACTACAGGGCTCATGGTTGTTTTCAGTCAAGATAATGGGACACTACAGGGGTCATGACTGTTCTCAGTACTGTTATAAAAATACTTTAGGGTTGATGGCTGTTTTCAGTCAAGATATAGAGATACTACTGGCATCATGGCTGTTTTCAGTCAAGGTATAGCGATACTACAGGGATCATTTGGACAGCTTTAAAAGGATAAAGGATTTATAGGGGAAATAGTGCTACTTTAAGACATGTATTCTTATTACAAGATTTTTATTTGTTTTAAGAAGAAATATATACATTTGTAATTTATACAAATACTCAAACTATATAGAGCTAGAAAGTATTACCGGGTTCAGGAGATCTGATTTTAATTTGACGATGCTTATCACCATGACGATCATCTCGACTTCTGTGTGAATCTCGACTACGACTTCTACCACTATGCCGTGCTGATTCTTTTTCCACTTTTCTGTCTCGTTTATAGGCTGTAAAATAGAATGAATTCATCTTCAAGTTATCTATGACCTACTGTATACAGGCTTATTTTTGACCCGTGATATTTTCGCCCTACTACACTTGCAAACAGTTTCGCCACGTTTTAAATTCGCCCAAACTCTTATCAATTCCATTCAAGAAACATGTGTGTAACATGTTTAACAGTAAATTTTTATCATTGATTAAATATGATTTTATTGCAAAGTTTTATTTAACAGTCAATACTTGTACATATCTACTTTGCACGGTCACATTAGAGTTTTATTTAACAGTCAATACTTGTACATATCTACTTTGCACGGTCACATTTAAGTTTTATTTAACAATCAATACTTGTACATATCTACTTTGCACGGTCACATTAAAGTTTTATTTAACAATCAATACTTTGTACATATCTACTTGGTCACATTAAAGTTTTATTTAACAATCAATACTTGTACATATCTACTTTGCACGGTCACATTAAAGTTTTATTTAACAATCAGTACTTGTACATATCTATTGTGCACGGTCACATTAAAGTTTTATTTAACATTTAGTACTTGTACATATCTATTGTGCACGGTCACATTAAAGTTTTATTTAACAATCAATACTTGTACATATCTACTTTGCACGGTCACATTAAAGTTTTATTTAACATTCAGTACTTGTGCATATCTATTGTGCACGGTCACATTAAATTTTTATTTAACATTCAATACTTGTACATATCTACTTTGCACGGTCACATTAAAGTTTTATTTAACATTTAGTACTTGTGCATATCTATTGTGCACGGTCACATTAAAGTTTTATTTAACAATCAATACTTGTGCATATCTATTGTGCACGGCCACATTAAAGTTTTATTTAACAATCAGTACTTGTGCATATCTATTGTGCACGGTCACATTAAAGTTTTATTTAACAATCAATACTTGTGCATATCTATTGTGCACGGTCACATTAAAGTTTTATTTAACAATCAATACTTGTGCATATCTATTGTGCACGGTCACATTAAAGTTTTATTTAACATTCAGTACTTGTGCATATCTATTGTGCATGGTCACATTAAAGTTTTATTTAACAATCAATACTTTGTACATATCTACTTGGTCACATTAAAGTTTTTTAAACAATTTTGTGTGTTGTTCAAAATGAAATATATAATAGATAATCTCCTCAATTAATAAAAATAGAAGAATTTACCGTTTTGAATTCACCCAGTTTTGAATTTACCCACTAATGATGAGGGCGAAAGGGGCAAAAAAAAAAAAACGGGGGCAAAAATTTCCCTGTAAACAGTATATTCCCTATTTCATTTCAAGTGATGACTATCATTAAATTACATTTTGTTTGAGGCCAACTACAACTCTTGCACATCATATCAAGTTTCTACATTTTGTGTAAGAAAAGATAGGGTACAGTGAAACCTGACTTAAGAATGCATTGCTATAAAAGACCACCTGTCTTTAGAAACCACAATCATTAGCGGTGCTCTGTTAACTCTTTCTTGAGATACCACATTCCAATCATTAGTGGTGCTCTATTAACTCTTTCTTGAGATACCACATTCAAATCATTAGTGGTGCACTGTTAACTATTTCTTGACCACCTGTCTTGAGAGACTACATTCAAATCATTAGTGATGCACTGTCAACTATTTCTTGACCACCTGTCTTGAGAGACTACATTCAAATCATTAGTGGTGCTCTATTAACTCTTTCTTGAGAGACCACCTGTCTTGAGAGACCACATTCAAACCATTACTGGTGTTCTGTTAACTATTTCTTAAGTGACCACCTGTCTTGAAATGCCACATTTTGATTACAGAGTGGTTGTTCAAAACAAGTTCCCCTAAATTTTCCAATATACAAGTACCATCTATGCGTGACTGTGAAGTTAGGTATCGCTCCTCTTCTCGTCTTTTTCTTCTTTCCAGTTCCTTTCTTTCACGATCTTCTCTCACTCTTTTTTCCCTCTCTCTTTCTCTCTCAATTCGCTCTAATCTTTCCCTATAACATAAAGGAGAACTTAGTAACATTCAAATAACAAACAGCAATTTCAGAACAGATCTAGGCTTGGTGCCAATAAATTTGAAAATTACTCAAGTCTAAAACTTTTACTCAAATTTAAATATCAACCAATCAAATTGTTACATTGAATATTCAACCAATCAGATTCTTACTTTGAATATTTCACCAATCAGATTCTAGTTCGAGCATAAAGAACAATTCTGAAGTTTTATGGCATCAAGTCCTTGTCATTCAACCATAAATCCTGAGTATTACTAAAATTTAAAACTTTTACTGACCTTAACTTAGTCTGGAAATCTGATTGGCTAAACTGTCCAAAGTAAAAATATTATCAGACTGGAGAATGCTCTCAAGGTTTACGGTATTCACAGTCAGTTATATCCCAGTTATATAAAAGTGAAAATTGTAATGATTGATTGAAAATCCAATCAGAAAATTATTTTATAGATTTGATAAATATTTGTAGACCCTGCATAACTTTCATCTTTCTCTCCTGAATTTCAGGTTATCAACAGAGTGCTATTTTAAAATTTACTGTTTGAGTTTCAATCATTCATACAGCTCTGTTTAGCACTGTTATAATGTTAGCTTTGTTGTCATTTTACATACTGCCAAGAATTGATCAATAATGATTAATGGAAATGTCAAGTTTGTTTAACACACAATCTGATATGAAAGAATGTTGTCACTTTCTGTAAAAAAGTCTCAGGTATGACCTTGACCTGCAGGATTTCACGCTGACTTGCAGGCCTTCACACTGTTACTAATTGAATCACAAGTATGACCTTGAATTGCATGCCTTCACACTGTAATTGATTGAGTCACATTATGACCTTGACCTGCAGACCTTCACACTATACTGACCAAGTCACAAGTATGACCTTGACCTGCAAGCCTTCACACTAACTGATTGAGTCACAGGTATGACCTTGACCTTCAGGCCTTCATGCTGTAAGTGATCGAGTCACAGGTATAACCTTGACCAGCAGAACTTCACGCTATAACTGATCAAGTTACAGGTATGACCTTGACCAACAGGCCTTTATGCTGTAACTGATAGAGTCACAGGTATGACCTTGACCTGCAGGCCTTCACACTGTAACTGATGGAGCCACAGCTATTGGTGGTAAAAAAGTCATATGACAAACCTTTCTTTAAGAGATTTCTCCCTTTTTTCTTTCTCTTTGATCTCATCTTTAAATCTTCTCTCTTTTTCCTTCTCTCTGTCTCTGTATGATTCCTTAGGATCACGCCCCTTAGACCTGTCCCCATGGCGCTGACTTCTGTCATCATGAACAATTCTTGATGATCCTGAATACAATAAAAAGGTTTCTATCACAGTATTTACTCAATCAAAACAAGAATTCATGCAAGTCAATCACCAGTGAATCATTCAGGGAAGCTGGAGTCATCAACATTTCTATTAGAGATACATTTGTACTTGTTATGAGGGTTAATGGGTGCTTGTTTACATGGATGCTTGTTTACATGGGTGCTTGTTTACAATTATTTGTACTTGTTGAACTTAGTGCATCTGGACCTTTCTGGAAGATCAGTTGTTTGTGTGTTTGTTCAAGGACATTCTAACTCTGTCATCATGTTACTATATTTAGTCATAGGGACTTTCCTGAATCTTGTAGAAGGACCATTTTCCTTGATTGTTCCTATCTAGTGATTTCTAGAAATGTTTTAGAGTATATATACAGAGATGGTCAGGTCTTCAGGCAGAACAAGCATAACAAGTGAAGTTTAGAACAAGTTTAGAACAGCCGAGACTATTTTTGGACTAAGTTATAGGAGAGCAGACCATATTTTTTATACTGGGATTTATGTGAGATTAGTGCAGATCACTATTACATACAAATTGGAATTTATTGTGTATTCAAGTGGATCCTTTTAATATTACATTCGGACTGGAATTTATTGTGTATTCATGTGGATCTCTGAACTGGAATTGAACTGTGAGTTGTGATTTTTAATTACTGTAAACTGTCATTTAGATTAAGTTTTTGTTTTGTTATTGTTAATAAAATTTATAAATTTACTTTACTGTGTTCTTGATTTTTGCTGGCATATTTTAAGGTAATTTTGACCTCATAACAGTACTATATAACAAATTTCAGAGATATTGACCCGCTGATCTTTGAGAAACATATGTAAAAATTATAGTACATGGTGCATACCTACATGACAACAGCAGCTCACAATAGTTTGCCTGAGATATAGGTCTTCTGAATCATAGACTAACTGAATCATAGGTCATCTGAATCATAGTTCACAGGTATGAATCTGAATCATAGTTCATCTCATAGATCATCTGGCACCTGTGTCAGAAGTCACCTGAGTCATATTGCACTTGAATCATAGGTTATCTGAATTATAGGTAATCTGAGTCATATTGCACCTGAATCATAGGTTATCTGAATTATAGGTAATCTGAGTCATATTGCACCTGAATCATAGGTTATCTGAATTATAGGTAATCTGATTCATAGTGCACCTGAGTCATAAGGAACCTGAATCATTGAGTCATAGGTCGCCTAAGTCATTGGTCACCAGAGTTAATGGTCATCTAATTTGTTGGTCACCAGAGTTAATGTTCAACTAATTTGTTGGTCACCAGAAATAATGGTCACTTAATTTGTTGGACACCAGAGTTAATGGCCACCTGATTTGTTGGTCACCAGAGTTAATGGACACCTAATTTGTTGGACACTAAAGTTAATGGTCACCTACATTATTAGTCACCAAAGTTAATGGTGACGTAAGTTATTGGTCACCAGAGTTAATGGTCACCAGTGATATCTATTATATATTGCATTACAAAATTTTCATTAATAGCTGTTTGACTACTTCAGTAACACTGAACTACCTTTACGATCTCGTTCTCTTTCCTTCTCTCGATTTCTATCACGTTCTTTTTCCCTCTGTCTCTCATGATCTCGTCTTTCTTTTTCACGTCGTCTGTCTTCTTTGTGTCTGTGTTTGTGACTTTTTTCTTTTCTCCCAGCTTGGATCTGTGGTGGTTTTATATCAATCCCATCATCATCATCAATCTGTTCTTCTCTGTAAAGGATTGTAGATATATCAACTATAGTACTAAGACTGTTGTAGTATTTGTAGATATATCAACTATAGTACTAAGACTGTTATAGTGAGTATTTGTAGATATATCAACTATAGTACTAAAACTGTTGTAGTGAGTATTTGTAGATATATCAACTATAGTACTAAGACTGTTATAGTGAGTATTTGTAGATATATCAACTATAGTACTAAGACTGTTGTAGTGAGTATTTGTAGATATATCAACTATAGTAGTGAGTGATATTTGTAGATATATCAACTTTAGTACTAAGACTGTTGTAGTGAGTATTTGTAAATATATCAACTATAGTACTAAGACTGTTGTAGTGACTAAGATATATCAACTATAGTACTAAGACTGTTGTAGTGAGTATTTGTAGATATATCAACTATAGTACTAAGACTGTTGTAGTGAGTATTTGTAGATATATCAACTATAGTACTAAGACTGTTGTAGTGAGTATTTGTAGATATATCAACTATAGTACTAAGACTGTTATAGTGAGTATTTGTAGATATATCAACTATAGTATTGAAACTGTTGTAGTGAGTATTTGTAGATATATCAACTATAGTACTAAGACTGTTATAGTGAGTATTTGTAGATATATCAACTATAGTACTAAGACTGTTGTAGTGAGTATTTGTAGATATATCAACTATAGTACTAAGACTGTTATAGTGAGTATTTGTAGATATATCAACTATAGTACTAAGACTGTTGTAGTGAGTATTTGTAGATATATCAACTATAGTACTAAGACTGTTGTAGTGAGTATTTGTAGATATATCAACTATAGTACTAAGACTGTTATAGTGAGTATTTGTAGATATATCAACTATAGTACTAAGACTGTTGTAGTGAGTATTTGTAGATATATCAACTACAGTACTAAGACTGTTGTAGTGAGTATTTGTAGATATATCAACTATAGTACTAAGACTGTTATAGTGAGTATTTGTAGATATATCAACTACAGTACTAAAACTGTTGTAGTATTTGTAGATATATCAACTATAGTACTAAGACTGTTGTAGTGAGTATTTGTAGATATAACAACTATAGTGCTGACACTGTTGTAGTGAGTATTTGTAGATATATCAACTATAGTATTGAAACTGTTGTAGTGAGTATTTGTAGATATAACAACTATAGTGCTGACACTGTTGTAGTGAGTATTTGTACATATATCAAATATAGTGCTGAAACTGTTGTAGTGAGTATTTGTAGATATAACAACTATAGTGCTGACACTGTTGTAGTGAGTATTTGTAGATATATCAACTATAGTATTGAAACTGTTGTAGTGAGTATTTGTAGATATATCAACTATAGTATTGAAACTGTTGTAGTGAGTATTTGTAGATATAACAACTATAGTGCTGACACTGTTGTAGTGAGTATTTGTAGATATATTAACTATAGTATTGAAACTGTTGTAGTGAGTATTTGTAGATATAATAATCACAGTACTAAAACTGTTGTAGTGAGTATTTGTAGGTATATCAACTACAGTACTGAGACTGTTGTAGTGAGTATTTGTAAATATAGCAACTATAGTGCTGACACTGTTGTAGTGAGTTTTTGTAGATATAACAACTATAGTGCTGACACTGTTGTAGTGAGTATTTGTACATATATCAAATATAGTGCTGACACTGTTGTAGTGAGTATTTGTAGATATAACAACTATAGTACTGACACTGTTGTAGTGAGTATTTGTAGATATATCAACTATAGTGCTGACACTGTTGTAGTGAGTATATGTAGATATATCAAATATAGTGCTGACACTGTTGCAGTGAGTATTTGTAGGTATATCAACTACAGTACTG
Source organism: Atrina japonica (assembly GCA_030159075.1). Classification (NCBI taxonomy): domain Eukaryota; kingdom Metazoa; phylum Mollusca; class Bivalvia; order Pterioida; family Pinnidae; genus Atrina; species Atrina japonica. The sequence continues at coordinate 67,273 of BROG01000515.1, forward strand.
AGACTGTTGTAGTGAGTATTTGTAAATATAGCAACTATAGTACTGACACTGTTGTAGTGAGTATTTGTAGATATATCAACTATAGTACTGAAACTGTTGTAGTGAGTATTTGTAGATATATCAACTATAGTGCTGACACTGTTGTAGTGAGTATTTGTAGGTATATCAACTACAGTACTGAGACTGTTGTAGTGAGTATTTGTAGATATAGCAACTATAGTGTTGACACTGTTGTAGTGAGTATTTGTAGATATATCAACTATAGTGCTGACACTGTTGTAGTGAGTATTTGTAGATATAGCAACTATAGTGTTGACACTGTTGTAGTGAGTATTTGTAGATATAACAACTATAGTGCTGACACTGTTGTAGTGAGTATTTGTAGGTATATCAACTACAGTACTGAGACTGTTGTAGTGAGTATTTGTAAATATAGCAACTATAGTACTGACACTGTTGTAGTGAGTATTTGTAGATATATCAACTATAGTACTGAAACTGTTGTAGTGAGTATTTGTAGATATATCAACTATAGTGCTGACACTGTTGTAGTGAGTATTTGTAGATATAGCAACTATAGTGTTGACACTGTTGTAGTGAGTATTTGTAGATATATCAACTATAGTACTGAAACTGTTGTAGTGAGTATTTGTAGGTATATCAACTACAGTACTAAAACTGTTGTAGTGAGCATTAGAATATGACAACATTTAGTAAAAATTGAGAAAAACATGGCACTGGTCAAGCAGAAATTTTAAACTGAATTGTAAATTACAAAGTGACAAAGTGATAGACCGAATTTGCTATCATTCTCATTCACAAGGAAGTGGGGTTTTCGGCAGAGAAATGCAGTTTTAGTAAATATATGTGAACTATTTTGATTTTTCATACAATAATTTGCAGGGAAACACTCAATGGGAATAGTATCATACTAACCTCCTATGGATTAGATATAAAAGAATGTTCAAGTATTCATGACTCAAGCTCGGACCAAAATGAAAAATAAATGTTTTAATGTGTCCTAAACTACTTGCCAATCAAATAAAGCCCATTCAATATCTATTTTTAAGCAAATTTATCTCTCCTTATTTCATTTCCTGCAAACAAAATTTATCCTGACTGCAATACCAATTCAAAAATAAAACCCTCTACCCAACCTCTGAAAATGTTGGTCAGAAAACAAATTATTTTCTACTGATGATAACCTCATCTTTGGTCATCAATAAGCTACAAGGAACCTATTTATACCTACCTTTGAGAGCTGTTGTGACTCTCCGTTAGAGTGCTCAATTCGCAACCAGAGGGTTGCGGGCTTGAGCCTTGGCGGAGACGGCTGGCTTTTCCTTTCCTTTGGATGAGACAGTAAAAACTGAGGTCCTTGTCACAGTGGGTGTTGGCATGTTAAAGAACCCTCACTGCTCAATGGCCATAAGTGCCGAGCATAGCTTAAAATTTGAAGCCCTTCACTGGCATTTTGTGATGTCTTCATATGAGTGAAAGATTCTTGAGTGGGACTTTAAACAACAATACAACAACAACAAGTGAACAACTATACCTATCTCTAACTCTGGAGCTACAGTACAGGGTTAGTCCAGAGTGTCGCAAAAGCTTTGAGTAGTCATGTCACATGTTAAATCATCATTTATCATATTGTATACCTTTCTCTGCTTCTGCTGTGCTCAACCTCCTCTTCTTCATCCTCCTCCTCTTCATCTTCTTCTTCATCATCATCTAAACCTTCTCGTGAGTGTACAGAGAGTGAAAGCTGAGCATCATCATCTTCCGTGTTTTCATTGTAATCGGGACTTGGTGCTAATTCACCGTGCTCAAGAGGGCTACTTCCGGTATCATCATCTGACATCATAACTAAAATTGATAGATGTGTAACATAATAAAAATGACATCATAAAGATAACATCATCTGACATCATAACTACAATAATAAAGACTGATAACATTATAAAAATAACATCATCTGACATCATAAGCAAAATTGAAAAAAAAAAACATTTTGATATTGTATTGAGTTTATCTGTTGGTATAGTGTCAGTGTATTTCAATTTTTTAAGTTTATCTTAAAGATATTTTTTTCTAGGGGCCCAGCTGGCCCCTGCAGCCAATTTTACTCCCAGCATGCTCTTTTGATAATTATAAATCACAAATTCACATCAGTGAAAAAAAAACATAGTTTCATACATCTCCAAATTATCTGTTTTAATTTAAACATGTCATTTGCTACCAAAACATTGTTTTGACCAATGTGAAAATAGACCTACATCTCAATAGGCCCTAGTGCCGATATTGAAAAAATTTGCAAGCAACTGTCGAAAATACAGTTAAAAAGAAACAAGTTATGAAATCACTAGGTGTCGATGTGCATGAACCAAGTACTGATTTCACCATGTGTGCTGTGCCGACCTAACTAGGATTTAAAAAATCATGAAACTTTCTCGAAAGTTGATCACCCTATCAACATGTACACAAATTGGTGTGTATTAGTAATATGCTTCAGCACAACGTTGTGTAATGTGAAGCATTTAAACATCTCACAAACCTAGATTTACATGACAAAATTGTTGCGGACTAGACGAGAAGAGAAGACGGACACATAGACATTTACGTATACGGTTGTACTTGCCATCTAGGAAATAGGCGGTACAAATTTTGATCGCCAAGTCATAAAAATGGTTGCAAATGCAACTGGCGAGCGCTAATTTTACTCCCTGGCATGTTATACTCACAAATTATTTCTAAAAATGAAACTTTTCTTCTGAGAAAAACATTTTTAAATTTCATTTTGTTACTTTAATATATATTTCCAAGTGTTGAAATGAATATTTTTAGATGCCTATTTAACTATACTAAGTGCTAATTTACAAGTTCCAAAGTGCCAAAATCATTCGGGGGGTGGGGTGGGGTGATTTGACTTGTAACCATTCCTTGGACTCGTAAGTCTTGTCATGTTGTGTTACACTGCTGAAAACCCCAGCAAGACACCAGCCCTAGAATACTCCAAAGAGTACAAGTACAAAAAAAAATAACAAGAACCACTCCTTCTCAACAAAATGGATGGGATTTTGTCATTGATTGGTACATGTAGATTCAAGAGACATATTGCATGCAACACGATTTATACAAGTGATATAGAAAGAGAAATCAAATTTGAATAAAATTGAAAAAATTTGGGCTTTTTAACTTTTCTGTATGAAAGCATCTGAAGAAATAGCTGGGCCCCTAGATTTTAACCTGGGCCCCTAGATTTCAACCTGGGCCCATAGATATTTTTTTCTAGGAGCCTGGCTGGCCCCTGGATCCTGCAGCCAATTTTACTCCCTGTAACTGCAGATGTATTTTATTTTTCACATTTCTCCCTTATTTTGTAGATTATCTGAATAAAAAAATACATATTGTTGTTCTAATAACATTGATCTATCGAACATTGTAGTTTACAAAGTAATACGACAACTCGTATATTTGTTGACTTATACATTTTGATTCAGGCGTATTTCAGTAGTATGACCCTACATGTACCTAATATAGAGATTTTGCACTAAAACCAACATTTTGTCAATTCAGTACCTTGACAATTGAAAAATAACTGAGAAAACTAATTCGTATAATGTTGCATTATACGGGGCTGGATCGACTGGGGCTGAATGACGGATTAGTTTGGGGACGGATCAACCTGCTACCGGTCAAACAGGGATTGAAGAAGTGAGAACTGTGGGTATTCATGAACACAAACACTCACAGCCACAAGCGTTCATCATTATAAATATCAAAATCATTCCTTGCCCTACTATTTATAGTCTGTCCAGAGTGAATTTTGTCTGTTGATTTTGGCTGATTAAAGTAAAATGGTTGATACCTACCACTTAAACTTAATGTAGCGGTATACTATACATACTTCATTAATTATCCATAACCATGATAAATAAAAATTAATCCGTTTTGTACTAGATATTCGCACATAAAATTATCCCGTGGGATTTTTACGTATGTAATAGCGGCAGTCTTTCGAAGTTTCAAAGCGGAAGTAAAAGAAAGGGAATGTTTATTGGTCATACTGATTTAGCCTGGGTCACTAATCTGTTAATACACAATGACGGATTCCTTACGACAAAAATATATATATTGGGAGTTATTCCCCTTCATATAACTCTTGTCAAGAGAGGCGCCAGAATTTTAATGATTACTCACATGACCCAATTATTTGACATCACATGGATAACGCAGAGATTCTCGTAGGAAGAGTATTTACAAAAATTGATTTGATTTGATTTGATTTTTTTACGCCGAAACCCCGGTTACCCAGGTAAAGACCACCGACCTTCCGCAAGAAAACTGGCCAACTTTCCCACTTAATTCAAAAATTGAAGCGACCAAACAAAGAAAAAAGTATGTAGAAAAGATATAGGATTTTTCTTTTTTAATCATATCAGTTAAATATTTTTATTTTGACGATTGGTTGCTTTACAAATTCATTTTGAAATTCATGAAATAATATGGGACAGACTATAGTATAGTAGGCCTAGCCCTAGGCCAGGCTAGGCTAAATCATTCAAAATTGTAACTGATTTTCTCTGTATACACTCAAACCGTATAGTGAAACACCAGATAATAATACTGTCATTGGAATTACCGTGATGTGATACACGGTTTAAATTTCTAGATGCCATAAAAATAGGTATTTTGACATATTGAACGAATAAAACACGTTACCTTTCACTCCTTTACAGGGTTAGGGTTACGCCGAATGAAAGCAAGTAGAAATGTAATCTCCAAACTTTGGAGAACGAATCAAAGGGAGATAACTGCATTCGAACTGTATAGTCGTTCTTCATATTACATATATATATAATGTAAGCGGTTTTCTCGACGTAAGGGGCATGTCCGACATCAAGCAGCGGCAAAATACAAATTAAACTAAAGACACGATGACAAAACGATACGCATATAGATCTAGCCTAAATATTTGGATCTTGATCTACCTAAAAATTAACATTGAAATATTAGCCCGCTTTAGAACTAGTAATCATAGACTAGATCTACCTATTGAAACAGGCAGATGGACAAGTACTCCTAGAAATCAAGACTGGTAATGGGTTTGGGGAATAATAATATTGTAGCCAATATAGGCTACTGTTAACCTATCATTTTTTATGTCATGCAGATCTCAAGAACAGAAAACTTTAGGCCTTTATCTTAAAGTTTTATAATCTTTTTCCTTCTGAAAAAATTCTGTAATTAATAATTTATGAATAGATCTAGCTAGATTTAATAAAATAATTAATAAGAGAGTTATCTCTCCAGGTTAAATATATACATGTAGGCCTGTCTACAAGGTATACTTTTTTAGTTTTTATGCTAGATCTATATATATTTATTATAACGATTGTTATGCATTTTCTCTATATTGTTTTGTACAATGTGATAATAAAATACATTGAATTGAGAATTAGGATACTTGCGACCGTCCGTCAGTAAGATAGCTTACAATTCGAATGTAGGAAAAAAAGTCACAGGAAAAAAAGTAACGGAAAAAAAGTCACGGATAAAAAGTCACAGGAAAAAAAGTCACAGGAAATTCATTTTATTTTCACATACGAAAAAAGTCACAATTCTATGTACGAGTATATTATTGGTGAATAAGAATATAAGTCAAAGGAATAAAATCACAAACAAGAATTTGACCATATCTAAAGAAAAGTCAATGAATTTGAAAAGGCTGTTTGTAGTAAAGTCATATTCGTATTTGTCGGAAAAAACAGATTTGCTAAGTCTTTGAGTAAAATACTGTAAAAAAGATGTCAGCAAAGTAAATAGGGCACATTTTCCACCGTCGGCTTAGGGGGAAAAGTCTCACATTAATTTGACAAGATTTTCCAAATTTGTTAATAAAATTTGTTAATGCTTGTCCCTAATATCGAGAAAACTTCATTAAATAGCGATATTTCCTCAAATTTTTGTTATATTTTGTCGTTGCAAGTTTTGTCAATTTAACAGAAATTTCTATGGAAGTTTGTTTTTTAGCATTTCACTATAGTGTCATTCTGATGTACAAATTTTTTGTTTTGATATCAGCAGTAATTAGTTTTTACAGCTGTAAGTTAAAAGACCACAATTTGATTTAATTTATGGGTATATGAATTTCTTGACTGTCCCTTGATTGGAAACCATACACTTAATATTGTCAGAAATTTGATTTCTTTCATGAATTAATTAGAGCATCCAAGTACGAATATTAATAAAGCATACTTTTTGAAATTATGCAATTATTTTACACATAATATATTTAGTAATCAAATTTACTTTCTTTAAAAACATTTTTTCTTGTGACTTTTTTTCCTGTGACTTTTTTTCTTGTGACTTTTTTTCCTGTGACTTTTTTTCCTATCAAATTTGTGACGTTTTTTCCTGTGACTTTTTTTCCTGTGACTTTCTTTCCGTTTACCTACAATTCTTACTTAATAAATAAAAGTTAATCATTAATTGCCCTATACCAACCTTCGGTCATTAGATCTAGGTCACATTACTGCCTTATCAAACAATTCATTTTATTTTGAGGCATACGTTTCATCAATGTCATATATTCTACAAACAGTATACAATAGCATATAATATACTTTGTAGGCTAATGTTGCGCGTGACGATGTCACATAATGTAATGGAGGGGAATGAAGGGTTGAATTGTGATTTCTACGATTAACATAAGCCCTACACAAAATGACAGATGCCCAAATAATAAATAAATAAAATTTTAAAAAATATCCCTTTTCTATATTTTACGGGAATTATCACTATATCGGTCATTAGAATACAAGATTCCCATTTTGTTTTGTTGCGATATCAATTGTCAGTCAGATATGATAAAAAGACCACATTTTGCCACTTAATTTTTATCATGATATCTTTTCCAGACTTAAATGGGAACTTTTAAGGGCCGTCTCCTACCTGTACATGTAACTCAGTTTCACAGTTAATCACCTGTCAATCACCGTATCAATTCAATTAGCTTTAGTACGTATCCTCTGTGGGACGCCAGTGAGAAAATACAGCACTCGTGTATGTCCATTTCATTTACTAAAACTAAAATGTTAGTTTTTTTATATCTTATTCTCTTGATATCAGTTTAAATATATTCATATTTTTGAATGAAATGTATAATTTCAAAATATAATCATTTTATGCGGTCTATATTATTCCTGTGAATACAGAGGATTAGTTTTACTCGTAACAAAACCCATGGTAAATATACACTTTGGATGTACAATTTAAAACCAGGGACCGGTAAAATTAAATGATAAAAAAGTTTTGCTTCAGAAGTAAGACTATAATGAGATATTAATTCGAGAAAAACAGTTTCAAATAAAGTTATGGACAAAATTGTATTGTAAATGGCAAATTTCGCCAGTATTGCTGGGACCGGGCTTGAAAGAAAGAAAATTAATTTTAAAAATATTTTCTCGATATCGATTTTAATAAATAAAATTAATATTTCTGAATTTCATGTATAATTTCGAGTCATTATTATTTTACGCGGTCTATTTTATCATCGACATAAGTTACGCACTTGTATAATGAGTTTTAATCGTTTCAAAAGCCGTGGTAAACACGTGTGTTGGATGGATGTACATTGTAGTAGTTCGTAAAACTAGTGACGCTCCTGGTAAAATTGAAAAAATAATAATAAAAAATAAAACAACAAATCATGAAGTTTTTTTTTCAGAAATGAGAAAAAGTTAATTAAATCTAATTACAAAAACTGTATACAAAATATAATTTTATTCAGATAGACAAAGTTTGTAGGGCCTAATGTAGAAAAGTGAACGTAAAAAGTGAAAGAAAACATACCACTTGTATCAGCGATTATATATCGCTTCTCGTCTTAAATCGATGTTTCTATTTTTAAAATAAATTCAGTTTCATAAATTTATGCGTAAGGTAGTAACAAATGGCATCCAAACTGATAATCAAAGAAATATACCATACATTTGTTACGTGCACATTAAAGTTAACTTCAATTGGATAAGACTATTGTTTTTAAATTATTGTTGTTGTTTTATTACAGATCTATGTCTTATATTTCATCGGGGAACTTTTAAGTTCTGAATGACAAATTCCTGTCGAGATATTATATTTCTCCTTCTTAGGGCTATAACATATACGTATGTCCACACACAAAAATATATATACACAGACAACATATCAATGGGATTATATTTTACTACACCAGAGTTCATTTTAAAGAACACACAGCGGTGACCGGAAGACCCTGACCGAGACGTCCTGTAGATCTTCTCAAAAATAACTTGATCAGGGAGGTGTGAAAACTGATTACACAATACTTGATTATAGGTATAGATCTACTTTAGGCTAAATAACTGTTAAGTCACATAGAAAATAGCGGTAGCCTGAAGATCCAGAGATCTATATATGTTAGGCTTTATATATCGCTGATAGCCTTAAGATAAAAATAATAACTGGGTAGAAAATAGAATGATATTCTAGGAAGAAAGAAGAAAAATATATAAATCAAGGCCTTTAATTTTACAATATAAATAATACATAGGTAAACCTATGGAGAGGGCGAAGGCATTCATCAACAGTTTTACATGTTCAGTTAATCCCTTTGGGGATTCCGTCATATTGCCCCCCTGCCGGGGGCAACACGGCGGAATCACCAAAGGGATTAACATTCAGTGTTTTTATCACGTAAATGTCCCGTTCATTCACTCATTGTTTGAAATAAAATATTGAGTGGATGACTGTTTCCTTGGTGCTAAAACTTAAACACAGTCTATGTGGTATTAATTAGTCATGAATTAAATGCACAAACATGTTTTTATGCTATATATTTTTCTGTATCCCAGCGTATCCATCATTTCGTGCACTTCACATTACCAGAATAATGGAGGCGCTTCGTGATCGGGTTCGATGTACAACCCTAGTCGTTATGGCGTAGTCTCGGTCTACAAAACGTTTCTTAGTGGGGTGGTTTATTACTTCGTTTGCAATGCGCTTTGAAGTAATGGCTTTGTATTTCCGACATTTTGTTTATGTCACGCGCAAATACCCGATGTGAGCAAAATTTTTACCATTAGTAGTACGGGTCCCCGGATGTAGTAGGAATAAAAAATGTGAGCTTCTGTACATATATGAGGGCTTCGCCCTCTATAAATAATACATAGGTAAACCTATGGAGAGGGCGAAGGCATTCATCAACAGTTTACATGTTCAGTTAATCCCTTTGGACATTCCGTCGTGTTGCCCCCTGCCGGGGGCAACACGACAGAATCACCAAAGAGATTAATATTCAGTGACAGTGTTTTTATCTCGTAAATGCCCCGGTCATTCACTCATTGTTTTATTACTTTTAAATAAAATATTGAGTGGCTGACTGTTTCCTTCGTGCTAAAACTTAAATAGAATCTATGTGGTATTAGTCATGAATTAAATGCACAAACATGTTTTTATGCAATATATTTTTCTCCATCCCAGCGTATCCATCATTTCGTGCAGTTCACACTACCAGAATAATGGAGGCGCTTCGTGATCGGGTTCGATGTACAACCCTATCGTTATGGGAAAGTCTCGGTCTACAAAACGTTTCTTAGTGTGGTAGTTTATTACTTCGTTTGCAATGCGCTTTTAAGTAATGACTTCGCATTTCCGACATTTTGTTTATGTCACGCGCAAATTCCCGATGTGAGCAGAATTTTTACCATTAGTAGTACGGGTCCCCGGATGTAGTAGGAATAAAACAAATGTGAGCTTCTTTACGTATATGAGGGCTTCGCCCTCTATAAATAATAATACATAGGTAACCCTATAGAGAGAGCGAAAGCATTCATCATCAGTTTTACATGTTTTTGGATAATCCGTTTTGGCGGCGGCAACACGACAGAATCACCAAAGGGTTTGATGTTCAGTGCTTTTATCACGTAAGTGTCCCGGTTATTCACTCATTGTTTTCTGATAAAAATATTGAGTGGCTGGCCGTTTCTTCTGGTGTTAAAACTTAAATGGAATCTTATGTGTTATTTATTACTCATGAAATAAATGCAAAACATGGTTTTATGCTATCTATTTACTCTATCCCAGCGTATCTATCACTTCGTGCAGTTCACATTATCCGAATAATGGATGCGCTTCGTGATCGGGTTCAATGTACAACCCTAGTCGTTATGGCCTAGTCTCGGTCTGCAAAACGTTTGCTAGTACGGTATTTAGTACCTCTGTTTGCAATGCGCTTTTAAAGTTATGATTTTGCAATTCCGACATTTTGTTTTTGTGTCTCGCGCAACTTCCCGATGTGAGCAGAATTTTTACGATTAGTAGTACGGGTCCCCGGATGTAGTAGGAATGAAAAAATGTGAGGTTCTCTACATATAAGAGAGCTTCGCCCTCTATTAAGCCTTGCACCAGACTAGCTATACAATGTAGCCTATATACAGTTTTTACTGACCATCACATGTACGTCACTTCCTGTTTAGCAGACCAAGCGGAGTATTTGGTAAAGGGAAACTACTCTTTCTAACCTAACTTCCACCTGGTATGCGCAAACGGAGGGGTAAAAAAAATTTTCTTTGTACATAATACTTAGGTTTTATGTATATCTAACCAAAAATGTAATAAAATAAACATCGAATTTTCGTGTCCGTTGACCTTTAAGTAAAAAGCCGGAAAATTGATAACAAATTTCAGAAATTTTCGTGTCTTGCTCCGCTCGGCGACGATATTCCATCAATATATTTTCGACACCTCAAAGTATGGGAACTTTAGTTAGATCGTGTCTGGAAAGCTTCCAAATTCATCATTATTTTTAAAAATAATTACGTGTCCATATAGTCTCAAATTACTTATTGCTTCACAATTTATCCAACAATTTGTAAAGCAGGACATGTTAAATAAGGCTTGTATTATAACAGTCTAGCAATGTGAAGATCAAAAGCACGCCCCTCTAACCTAAACTCCTACATCCACCTATGCACCTCAAAAGCCCAGAAGCTGACAAAAATGTTTAAAACCTATATATATATATATATATATATATATATATATATATATATATATATATATAATATATATATATATATATATATATATATATATATATATATTAAAATAAAAAGTTGGAAAATAATTAATATAAATGACCCTTACCTGGATTCACCTGGTTTTACCTGACACAGGTATGTATAAGATTTTATGACTTTGTTTTAAGTCAGTTTTCCTCTGAAATGTTTGTCCTACATTTCGGTAAACAAACTTTCGTTTGGGTTTTCTCAACATGTATGAATATGAAAATTTATTTGTAAACAAGCATTGGATAAAAATATATCGCAAAAAATAATCATCGATGGTATCCAATTATTTACACAGAATGAACGCATCATTTTCACGCGTACATTGGCAGCGTCTTGTCACCCCCACCTCCGAAAAAAATACGCCCCTTATTTGAAAATTCCTCAGTGGATCCGCCCCTGTTGATAGATTGACTAATACCTCCAAGATAAAGTGGAATTCAGTGAAGGCAAGAAGGTGTATGATCCACAGATGCATTTGGGGATTATTCAATTTCGAAGCCCGATGAGGCATTTTCTAGCTCCTTTGTATACCATGGATAAAGTCGGAAAAAGAGTCGAATCATTGATATTTGCATAACCCATGCCATGTTTACAAACGGGTCAAAACCCGGTTATAAATATTGCACGGGTCCTATAGTTTTTATACGAAATAAATGTACTGAATGGCAGTAGTAGCACAAAAGTAAGTTCGCAAATTATCTGTTGTCCTCTGAATTTGGTAGGCATCCAAAATAAACGAAAAATGGCACATTTAACCCTGGGGGTCTAGACCAAATTTTAATAATATTTTTGTTAGTTTACATCCATAAATTACTAAGTTATCTTTGGTTTTATTTTGGTGTTTAATGAATTACCTCACAGATCCATTCATTATCTTTGTAATTAACATCGAAATGACGTCGCTAGTATTTTACTCTCACGAAGAATAAATGTATTTCTCATAAAATTATAAATAATATGCAATGGAATTTTTACCAAATGGTTGAAACTGGAATGGAATTTTATAGGAACTATACTGAAAACCCGCAAATTTAGTCTGGACTTAAATACTAACGCACTGATATACAAAACTCTAAATCTGACACATGTGTTAAAAAGTTTTAAGTGTAAAACAATAAACACAAGATGATTAAGATGTAAGAAATAATTCGCTGTATTATACAGAATCTAAACAAATGTCTCTTTTACGCTGACAGGAAATACTGGCTTGATTAATGTACTCGAACCGTGGGAGTAACTATTTGCATCTTATTATTCACAGCCTGATACATTCATACTCATTACAACTAGTTTCTCTTCTTTCTTTGTATACTGGAAAACTAAATTATATATTTTTCTGTAAACTGAATGCACGAGAATACGTTTTTATATCTAAACTCCATTTATTTAAACTTTCTTTGATAAATAACTTCATATGTGCGTCTAAAATATGCCCAGCAAAGTACATCACTATTTTAGATGATATATGGTGATTAAATAACACATTTCCATACCCTGATCATCAGCCATTTACTTTTTGAACTCATTGATGTGAAAAATTGATAAATCATTTTGATCATTTCCGGAAAGCTCGCTCCATTTGTTTCGATTTTATTTACTCACGTACGCAGTGATTGTGCTATTCGGAAGAGTTTGTTGGCTAGATTTATCTACAGGTGTAACCGATAAAGTCCAATGTATTACGAAAAGATGATAAGGAGACCGAAATAAACAACATTACCACATGTAGGGTCAAAGTTGAGACGAAGAAGTGTCGAGTTACATCTCCAGAAAGCCGTACGAACTACGTGCAGTTTCCTGAGTTGCCACATCATCTATATGTGGCCACGGAATACGCTTAGCTCACCATTTTGAACCATTTGATCGTTTTTGGTGGAATTTTCTACGTGACTTTTCCTAGGTCCTTCCTGGAAGATCAACTCAACTGCAGTGCATTCATTTCTCAAGCTATAAGATTCATGTATAACTGATTTCGGACTTGTTTAAGATACAAAGGTTCTTCGGTCAGTTTTAGAAGAAACAGACAATTTTTATAAGACATTAGAAACCTATAGAATGGTCAACATGTCCAGTGTAGGACGACATGTGTGTATACTGGCCACAATTATGTGTCTTCTTATCTTGGAGTTTGAGGTGTTAACAGTCAGGGCTTCACTTACAGATAAAGGTAATACCTTGAATACAATTATAACAGAGACATAGAGATCTGCATTTGTATGTCGCTGATTATAACCACGATTCTTGTGACACAGTGACAGCCCATGAATTTACCAAGAGATGAAAAGATTGTAATCTGCCAGGCTACTTTATACATTGTAAATTATAATTTATCTATGATATCAGATATATATATATATATATATATATATATATATATATATATATATATATATATATATATATATATATATATATATATATATATATATATATATATATATCATAGGCGTCGGAACTGGGGGGGGGGGGCTAGGGGGCTTAGCCCCTCCTTTATTTTTGCAAAGATAGACATATGTGTTGAAAATTGGGGCTTAGCCCCCAGACGTTTCTGGCGTGTGTGTGTTTGGTTTAGCCCCCACTTTCAATATATATATATACTCTAGCTTCTCTCTCTTGCATTTAAGAATCACACATGACCAATCAAATACAAATGCAAGTTAGACATTCTTTTGCTTAGGTTAGTCATTGTTCAGGGAAACTGGCTAGTGATAATATTTCCTAACTTAAGTTACACACAATATATTCCTGAACTCAAAGTTTGGTTCATTTGTTTAAAAATAATCTCACTTGTTTTAAAGTAGGAAAAAGTTTTCAAGATGCAACTTTTAAAGTGTCAACATTTGGATACAGATATATAATATTCAGGTCCAAGATTGAACAGATTTTTACTTATCATGTAATTACATGTACGTGATATCATAAATAGAAAAGTCCTTTCTCTCAAAGACAAAATACAAGGGAAAATGTTATTTCATTGTAATTGCATGTATATGTAATTTATAAATTTGCATAGAAGTTTTCAGAATTCTATTGATACTTCTCAGGCATACAAAAATGTACATTGTTTGTAAATGCTCCCCCATTACAGTGATTACACCCAGTGTGTTAAGCCCAGCATGTGTATACATTGTAGGTTCAACAACGAAATTTGATACACTTATTGAAAGAGAAATCTTTAGGTCCAACTATCTGGCTAGATTGATAACAAAGATAAGATGAGAAATGAAACATGAGACATGACGAAACATGAGACATGAATTTTCTTACATAGATAAATCTGTATGTATATACAGGTGGATGTAACAAACAAATATACTAGACTAACTAAATATTAAAAATACTTAGATTTTTTCATCAAAATGATAAAGTCATCAAACAAATTAATTGATTAATCAATTGACTTTATATTCACTTCCTTGTATGATTTATACCCTAGCCTTTAGATGGTATTTTTATGTTTTATACCCTAGCCTTTAGATGATATTTTTGGTTTTTATATCCTAGTCTTTAGATGGTGTACCCTAGCCTTTAGATGTTACTTTTTAGTTTTAGTGACTTTCACTTTATGATCATATTCTCTTAAGGAACATTATGTAATCCCATATGACCTGGTACAAACTTGTGTCCAAGAACTGAAACTTTCTGAAAGTTCCATTACTAAACCATTGCGAGTAGTATGTTGGATATTACCCATCATTGGTACATTAATTGTATGTACATGCTTACATACAAACCCTGTATAAGTTTGCCAATTTACTTACAGAAAACTGTCAATCTCTTCCTGAGTACATGTAAATAACCAATTGAAACAAACAGATATTATTAGATGCAATATTTTCTACCATTATTTGGACAGAAATACACTTAAGGATATTGATTACAGCATAATGAACAAATTTGTATTCAGGTCCAAGGAGAAAAATGTAGACACTATTTTACTGATATATTTGTTTATTTTCTCTTCCAGAATTACTAATTGTCAGTATTGCGACAGACACAACCGATGGACTGCGTCAGTACCTAAAAACAGCGAAAAAGTATGGACTGGATGTCAAGGTAACTAATATCTAATCTGTTCATTAATAGAATTTCTTAATTTCATTATAATTAGTGATTATAAATCATTAAGAACTAGTGTTTATTGAAAATTTTTGTTTTGTACATTAATTTAAAATTTGCACTTCATTTAAGATGAACCCTAAAGATAAAGCCTTACCCTTCAAGTTCTGTATACAAACTCACGTACATTTTGTGTAGCAAAACGTTGAAATATAAACTTTTTAGTTTGTATTTCTATCGCTGATGAAGCTATGTTCAACTCAGGATATAAATACTGGTACTATAAATGTAATTTTGTATGATAATCTGAGAATGAGGGCCTTTAAATGTTTATATCATATTAGATCATTCAGATGCTTGAATAGCAAATAATTAATCACATATTAATTTAGCTGTCATTTACTCAAGTACCAGTACTAGAACATAAGATATGTGTATACTTTGTCCTGGTGACCTTAAATGTACACCCAGTCCTGATGACCTGACCTCGAATATACACCCAGTCCTGGTTACATGACCATAAGTGTACATGTAGTCCTGGTTATATGATCTTAAGTGTACACCTACATGTAGTGCTGTTGACATGACCTGGAAAGTACATCTAATCCTGGTGACTTGATTTTTTAAATATACTCCCAGTGATTATGTGACTGGTCCTAAGTCCTAAATCCTAAGTCTTAGTCTTAATTGTCATGGGACTAACCAATCAGCGATGCATTTCCATTGTAGTTAAGACTAATAGTTAGGATTTAGGACTTGAGACCTTTCGTAAAACGGGCCCCTGGTTACATGACCTTAGGTGTACATGTAGTCCTGGTTACATGACCTTAAGTGTACATGTAGTCCAGGTTACATGACCTTAAGTATACATGTACTGATGTAGCCCTGGTTATATGACCTTAAGTGTACATGTAGTCCAGGTTACATGACCTTAAGTATACATGTAGTCCAGGTTACATGACCTTAAGTATACATGTAGTCCAGGTTACATGACCTTAAGTGTACATGTACTGATGTAGCCCTGGTTATATGACCTTAAGTGTACATGTAGTCCAGGTTACATGACCTTAAGTGTACATGTAGTCCAGGTTACATGACCTTAAGTATACATGTAGTCCAGGTTACATGACCTTAAGTGTACATGTAGTCCTGGTTATATGACCTTAAGTGTACATGTAGTCCAGGTTACATGACCTTAAGTGTACATATAGTCCTGGTTATATGACCTTAAGTGTACATGTAGTCCAGGTTACATGACCTTAAGTGTACATATAGTCCTGGTTATATGACCTTAAGTGTACATGTAGTCCTGGTTATATGACCTTAAGTGTACATGTAGTCCAGGTTACATGACCTTAAGTGTACATGTACTGATGTATTCCTGGTTATATGACCTTAAGTGTACATGTAGTCCAGGTTACATGACCTTAAGTGTACATGTAGTCCTAGTTATATGACCTTAAGTGTACATGTAGTCCAGGTTACATGACCTTAAGTGTACATATAGTCCTGGTTATATGACCTTAAGTGTACATGTAGTCCTGGTTATATGACCTTAAGTGTACATGTAGTCCTGGTTATATGACCTTAAGTGTACATGTAGTCCTGGTTATATGACCTTAAGTGTACATGTAGTCCAGGTTACATGACCTTAAGTGTACATGTAGTCCAGGTTATATGACCTTAAGTGTACATGTAGTCCAGGTTACATGACCTTAAGTGTACATGTAGTCCTGGTTATATGACCTTAAGTGTACATGTAGTCCTGGTTATATGACCTTAAGTGTACATGTAGTCCAGGTTACATGACCTTAAGTGTACACCTATAGTGCTGTTGACATGACCTTGAATGTACATCTAATCCTGATGACTTGATTTTAAATACCCGGTATACACCCAGTGATTATGTGACCATAAGTGTACACCCAGTCCTGGTTACGTGTCTTTTAGTGTACACCTACTGTGACCTAGTGCTGTTGACATGATCTTGAATGTACATCTAGTCCTGGTGACCTTGATTTTAAATATACACCCAGTACTGGTTACATGACCATAAGTATACACCCAGTTTTGGTGATATGACCTTGAATGTTTTCCCAGTCCTGTCGACCTTGAATGTACACCTAGTTCTTGTGACAATGATAATCCTGTAAACCAATTACTTGTGGCTCTGATCGATGTTCAGTGGTAGACATATCCTTATGTCAACCCATAACTAGGCAAGAATTTGCTTGTTATACGCTACTCATAAATTCTTCAACTTTTATGGGGGTTGCTAGGAGTGAAAATGAAACAATTGTTTGTTTAAATCCTACATTGCACATGAAACAACACAATTTTATTTTAATTGGAATATCTCAACATGTATGTGTAAATGAACCATTGGTAAAGAACCATAACTCTGCATAGTAAAATGTTTACATGTAGGTTATGAAGAGGGTAGACATGGCAGGGAAACTTGATTGTGTGCGGTCACATGTCACTAATCAACCAATCAGTGTGTAAATTGATAGTGAGGTTTAATAATGACCTTACATGTTCTCACAATGACAATGACCTGAAATGTACATTATCAGTCTGACATCAATCTTTCCTGTATAAGCCAATACTTGAGACACCAAACCTACACACCAATTACTTTATTTTCTTTGTAGATATTTGGAATGGGACAGAAATGGGATGGTGGAGATGTTGCCAATACTGCGGGAGGTGGACATAAGATCAATATTTTAAAAGAAGGGCTAGAAATGTATAAAGATAGAGAAGATTTGCTACTGATGTTTACAGACAGGTAATAAATGGTCACATGATGTAACTGTGTTCTACTAAGATACTCTGGCTACAATAAAAAACACCCACCCACCCACCTGTACACTTACAGGTAATAAATGGTCACATGATGTAACTGTGTTCTGCTAAGATACTCTTGCTACAATAAAAAACACCCACATACCCACCTGTACACTTACAGGTAATAAATAATCACATGATGTAACTGTGTCTTACTTAGATTCTATAGCTACAATAAAAACACCCCACCCACCACCTGTACACAGACAGGTAATAGATAATTACATGATGTTACCTGCTTTCTACTTAGAGGCTATAGCTGCAATAAAAAACATCCCACCCACCCCACCTGTACATAGACCTGTAATAAATAATCACTTGCTGTTACCTGTTTTCTTCTTAGATGCTATAGCTACAATAAAAAATCACCCACCCACCCCACCTGTACACACATACATAACTTTATAAAAAATCACCCACCCACCCCACCTGTACACACATACATAACTTTATCTGTTTTCTGCTAAGGTGCTATAGCTACAATAAAAAATCACCCACCCACCCCACCTGCACACACATACATAACTTTACTTGTTTTCTGCTTTGATGAACAAAACCAAACATAGACACACACCCCCCTGTCCACACATACACACTTGCCCACACAGATTTAGTTCTGAGGGCTAAGAAAAGGGTTATATTAAATTGTTTCAAATCTGACCTTTGGCATGTTGAAACCCTAAACTGAATTTTAAGATAAAAATCTGTATAGCTATAGGTCTGTCATTGATGAGAAATTCTATATCAATATATTGACAAGTAAAAAATATCCATATATCAAATAATTTGGTACTTCTATAAAATGAATTCAAAATATATAGATTCATTATAATATTTAGGTGTTTTATTGTTTATTTTACTGTCTGGAGATTAAAATAAAATCATTGCAAGGAAAACTTTCTTCATTTTAACAAATTGACCAAATAGAATAAAATATAACATCATATCAATACAATTTGTATATTGATACATCAATATCAAGTCTTTCAATGACATCCCTATAAAGCTGTATTGCCAAAAGATGATTCTTTGTAGGATAGTCACATTATTCTCATTTCTAATAATAGAACACACCTCCTATATATATATGTCTTCATGTACAATGTAAGTAAATAATTCTGTGTAGGAGGACAAAAATAAAACAAAGACAAACAAAAACAAAAACAAAAAAAAACCCAAAAAACAATTAAAATAAAAACATCCAAAATAAAAATACCCCCCCCCCCAAAAAAAAAAAAAACATCACTTAAAAAAATTAAAAAAAACATTGTACCCACCCAATAAAGTAAAATGAAAAAGAAATATATTTGTACTTTTTTATTGTAAAAATAGCCAGCTGACAGCTTTGCTTTTATTGTGGAGTTAAATGTGTTTACTGTGGATTACCTCTGACATAATGATGTTCATGTTTTGTGTACAGCAGATCAGATAAACTGTACACTCCATCTAGTAACATGCACCATTTAATGTTGATTAATAATATCTCACTCAATTAAATGTTTTCCCCAAAACACTTACATCGTGACAGAGTTCACTTGTACACAGCATTATAAAGATGTAATCACAGTTTCAGGCCATTGCTGGCCGTCACGTGCTGTATGGAATTTTTGTAAACAATGCCCTGAAGCAAACAGGTAATTATTTTACCTTTTACTGTGGGTTTTACTAGGAGCTCTAATATGTCCTTTGATATATAGATAAGTATAAAAGAGTAGTAAAGTAAGATTAAGAAATCATCCGCTGTTTTTGTCATGTATGTATATTTTTTAAGTTGATTGCGACCACAGAAACTGACAAGCTAATTGATTTTATAACATGCAGACCATTAGTTTAATTTCAATTGATGCAATTACATAATCAGTACAGATAAATATACATTAGCATGAATAAAAATAGATACAATGTACCTGTATGAGAGTTTTATCTAAAAATAGATACAATGTACCTGTATAAGAGTTTTATCTAAAAATAGATACAATGTACCTGTATAAGAGTTTTATCTAAAAATAGATACAATGTACCTGTATGAGAGTTTTATCTAAAAATAGATACAATGTACCTGTATGAGAGTTTTATCATGTACAATGTACCTGTATGATAGTTTTATCATGTACAATGTACCTGTATGAGAGTTATATCTAAAAATAGATACAATGTACCTGTATAAGAGTTTTATCTAAAAATAGATACAATGTACCTGTATAAGAGTTTTATCTAAAAATAGATACAATGTACCTGTATGAGAGTTTTATCTAAAAATAGATACAATGTACCTGTATGAGAGTTTTATCATGTACAATGTACCTGTATGAGAGTTTTATCATGTACAATGTACCTGTATAAGAGTTTTATCTAAAAATAGATACAATGTACCTGTATAAGAGTTTTATCTAAAAATAGATACAATGTACCTGTATGAGAGTTTTATCTAAAAATAGATACAATGTACCTGTATAAGAGTTTTATCTAAAAATAGATACAATGTACCTGTATGAGAGTTTTATCTAAAAATAGATACAATGTACCTGTATGAGAGTTTTATCATGTACAATGTACCTGTATGAGAGTTTTATCATGTACAATGTACCTGTATGATAGTTTTATCTAAAAATAGATACAATGTACCTGTATGAGAGTTTTATCTAAAATTAGATACAATGTACCTGTATGAGAGTTTTATCATGTACAATGTACCTGTATGAGAGTTTTATCTAAAAATTAGATACAATGTACCTGTATAAGAGAGTTTCTATCATGATACAATGTACCTGTATGAGAGTTTTATCATGTACAATGTGCCTGTATAAGTGTTTTATCATGTACAATGTACCTGTATGAGAGTTTTATCATGTACAATGTACCTGTATGAGAGTTTTATCATGTATCTACAATTGTATAACACATTCAAATTTGTTGATGGTTTTGTTTGTATTGTCATTGTCCTACATTTAATGATAATAACACCGGCTTACATAGCAAGTTTAAGTCACATTAGTCACACTTCATGTAAGTTTCATATCACTTAATTTCGTTGAAGAACAGGCATTATTAGTCAGTTTCGTGTACCTTTGTATACATCTGATATACATGTATATGATTAAAATAAATTTAACAAGAAATCATACAGTTACATGAATTTGAATTCATTTATCAAAAGTGCATAAACTTAGATGATCTTTATACATTCAGTGTACATAATATGTTTAATCTAAGATGGCTTTTCTGCATTTCATGAAAAGTAAAATTTACATATGATCTATAAAAATTATGGAAAGGTTATAAAAGACAATTCTTTTTGAAATGGGGGTATACATGATTTGCCTTCTTTTATAGCTATGATGTTGTGTTTACAAGAAGTAAAGAAGAAATTTTGGAGAAATTTCAGAAGTTCAATGCAAGGGTCATCTTCTCTGCTGAAAGTTTTTGCTGGCCAGACAGCTCTCTGTCCGTATGTATTTCATGATGTTGTAAATAATTTTCAGATCAATTATAGATTGCTGGGCTGCTTTAAAGCCACATAAAAAGCACTGACTCAATTATTGTAAGTTGTTTTTGAATATTTGTCTGGTTACATTGAATGATAAAAAATTATATAATAATGATATGCCTACCAACTGCTCCTCTTGTTATACATGTAGGCAGGGTCTGACATATACAAATGATCATGTCTGTATGACATAACCTCTATGGGCAAGTGTTTAGGTCATTATACTTAAAACAACAATGTCATGTCACTCACCTCTACTTTGGGGAAGGAGGGGTCTTGACAGTTCTTGATAGATCCTCATCAAATCATGTGAGGAAGTAAGTGAGCCTCTGTTGCTGAGTGGAAGGTGGGTCTCTGTTGCTGAGTGGAAGGTGGGCCTCTGTTGCTTTGTGAAAGATGGGCCTCAGTTGCTGAGTAGAAGGTGGGTCTCTGTTGCCAAGTGGAAAGTGGGCCTCTATTGCTAAGTGAAATGTGGGTCTCTGTTGATGAGTGGAAGGTGGGCCTCTGTTGCCGAATGAAAGATGGGCCTCTGTTGCTGTGTGGAAGGGGGGCCTCTGTTGCTGTGTGAAAGGTGGGCTCTGTTGGTGAGTGGAAGGTAGGCCTCTGTTGGTGAGTGGAAGGTGGGCCTCTGTTGCTGGGAGGAAGATGAGTCTCTGTTGGTGAGTGGAGGGTGGGCTTCTGTTGCTGAGAGGAAGATGAGTCTCTGTTGGTGAGTGGAAGGTGGGCCTCTGTTGCTGGGAGGAAGATGAGTCTCTGTTGGTGAGTGGAAGATGGGCCTCTGTTGGTGAGTGGAAGGTGGGCCTCTGTTGCTGGGAGGAAGATGAGTCTCTGTTGGTGAGTGGAAGGTGGGCCTCTGTTGGTGAGTGGAAGGTGGGCCTCTGTTGCTGGGAGGAAGATGAGTCTCTGTTGGTGAGTGGAGGGTGGGCCTCTGTTGCTGAGAGGAAGATGAGTCTCTGTTGGTGAGTGGAAGGTGGGCCTCTGTTGCTGGGAGGAAGATGAGTCTCTGTTGGTGAGTGGAAGGTGGGCCTCTGTTGCTGGGAGGAAGATGAGTCTCTGTTGGTGAGTGGAAGGTGGGCCTCTGTTGGTGAGTGGAAGGTGGGCCTCTGTTGCTGGGAGGAAGATGAGTCTCTGTTGGTGAGTGGAAGGTGGGCCTCTGTTGGTGAGTGGAAGGTGGGCCTCTGTTGCTGGGAGGAAGATGAGTCTCTGTTGGTGAGTGGAGGGTGGGCCTCTGTTGCTGAGAGGAAGATGAGTCTCTGTTGGTGAGTGGAAGGTGGGCCTCTGTTGCTGAGAGGAAGATGAGTCTCTGTTGGTGAGTGGAAGGTGGGCCTCTGTTGCTGAGAGGAAGATGAGTCTCTGTTGGTGAGTGGAAGGTGGGCCTCTGTTGGTGAGTGGAAGGTGGGCCTCTGTTGCTGGGAGGAAGATGAGTCTCTGTTGGTGAGTGGAAGGTGGGCCTCTGTTGGTGAGTGGAAGGTGGGCCTCTGTTGCTGGGAGGAAGATGAGTCTCTGTTGGTGAGTGGAAGGTGGGCCTCTGTTGGTGAGTGGAAGGTGGGCCTCTGTTGCTGGGAGGAAGATGAGTCTCTGTTGGTGAGTGGAGGGTGGGCCTCTGTTGCTGAGAGGAAGATGAGTCTCTGTTGGTGAGTGGAAGATGGGCCTCTGTTGCTGGGAGGAAGATGAGTCTCTGTTGGTGAGTGGAGGGTGGGCCTCTGTTGGTGAGTGGAAGGTGGGCCTCTGTTGCTGGGAGGAAGATGAGTCTCTGTTGGTGAGTGGAGGGTGGGCCTCTGTTGGTGAGTGGAGGGTGGGCCTCTGTTGGTGAGTGGAGGGTGGGCCTCTGTTGCTGAATGGAAGGTGGGCCACTGTTGCCGATTGAAAGATGGGCCTCTATTGCTGTGTGTAAGGTGGGCCCCTTTTCCAATGTGGAAGGTGGGTCTCTGTTGCTGAGTGGAAAATGGGCCTTAGTTGTTGAGTGGAAGATGGGTCTCTGATGGTGAATGGAAGGTGGGTCTCTTTTGGTGAGTGGAAGGTGTGCCTCTGTTGGTGAGTGGAAGGTGAGCTCCTGTTGCCAAGTGGAAGGTGGGCCTTTGTTGTCGATTGGAAGATGGGCCTCTGTTGCTGAGTGGAAGATGGGTCTCTGTTGCTGACTGGAAAGTGGACCTCAATTGCTAAGTGAAATGTGGGTCTATGTTGATGAGTGGAAGGTGGGCCTCTGTTGCCAAATGGAAGATGGGCCTCTGTGTATGTATGAAGTTGGGCCTCTCTTGCAGAGTGGAAGATGGGCCTCAGTTTCTGAGTGGAAGGTGGGTCTCTGTTGCCGAGTGGAAGGTGGGCCTCTGTTGCTGGGAGGAAGATGGGCCTCTTTTGCTGAGTGGAGGATAGGCCTCTGTTGCCAAGTGGAAGGTGGGCCCCTGTTGCCAAGTGGAAGGTGGGCCTCTTTTGCCATGTGGAAGGTGGGTCTCTGTTGCTGAGTGGAAGATGGGCCTGTGTTGCTGAATGAAAGGTGGGCCTCTGTTGAGTGGAAGATGGGTCCCTGTTGCTGAGTGGTTAGAACATTGCACTTTAACCATGAAGTCTTACCTCTTGTTAGCTCAGATATGAGCCCCACTAGACTGGTGGTCTGTTTCTGGATACACAATGTGCATTGTAACTGTCTTTTCTCTGCCACCCTTAAAAATTGACTGTCATTTGTATTACTGATAAAATATAGACATAACATACCACAAAACAAATCAGATATGAGTTGAAGTTCAGTTGTCTTTAGATTTGATCATTCCCCACTAAAAACTAATTATCTGGCTGCTAATTATCTGGATTTTACGTTCATACAAACTTATAATACTGTAATACATGTGCTGAATAATACTGTAATACATGTGCTGAATAATACTGTAATACATGTACTGAATAATACTGTAATACATGTGCTGAATAATACTGTAATACATGTGCTGAATAATACTGTAATACATGTGCTGAATAATACTGTAATACATGTGCTGAATAATATTGTATTTCTCTTTTACTGGACATCTGTCAGCAAGATCTAAAAGTGTGTGTTCTCTGACTATGTTATGGATAAATACAATGTATAAAAAACAATCCTTGTTCCTCTCTTACACGTATTTATCCTTTTGTACTTTTTCATTCTTTCACGCAGATAAAATATCCGATGGTCAAAGCCAATGAAGTAAGATACCTGAACTCGGGAGGTATGTATTCAAATTAATTTGTTTATTTTGTCAAACAGTGAAAGGTTTCTCAAAATACTGCACCATTAGTCATTTAGATGTGGTCTCTCCAGATGAATTGTCTCTTAAAAGAAAGGATCAGAATGGATGTTGACTTTATACTTTTCTGAATGTGGTATTTCCGTGCAGTTTGTATTTTTGGACAATTGATTTTTGGTGACAGTTTGTCTTTCTGGACATTTGGTCTTTGGTGACAAAGTTTCCTGAAGGCAGATCATAGATGTTGAAATCAATACTTTTGACATCAGCAACATAGATTTGAAAGATTTTTGAGAATTTTGGTAAATAAAGCATTTCTTGATCTTATGTAAGTAGACTATTACAAATTGTTTATCCTAATGCCTCATGTGATATGAATTGATCACATGACGTGATGCACAGAGCTGATTGGTTATTGGTAATATCAGTAGTTATGATACAGAATTAAACATAAATAAGAAATATGATGTTATCATCAGAAGTTTTAATAATTGATTGAATTTCTTGAATGTTTTATTCACACTTAAATCTTTGTCGTTTATTTGTAAAGGTTTCATGGGATATGCCAAAGACATATATGAAATTGTTACTCACAAGGAAATCAGCAACCAAGATGATGACCAATTGTATTATACACAGATATATCTAGACCCACAATTACGAGTACGTACAGACAAATGTGTTTGTGTGTGTGTATCTGTGTGTGTATGTGTGTATATCTGTGTGTGTTTGTGTGTGTGTGTGTATCTGTGTGTGTTTGTGTGTATGTGTGTGTGTGTTTGTGTGTGTGTGTGTGTGTTTGAATGTGTGTAATGTTAATCTCTGTATGTGTGTTTATGACAATGTTTATGTAGGTCATATATGTGTGTATTTACCTATATTTTCCCATGTGTATTTGTCTGTGTGTGTGTGTGTGTGTGTGTGTGTTTGAATGTGTGTAATGTTAATCTCTGTATGTGTGTTTATGACAATGTTTATGTAGGTCATATATGTGTGTATTTACCTATATTTTCTCATATGTGTATTTGTGTGTGTGTGTGTGTGTGTGTGTGTGTGTGTGTTTATGTCAATGTTTATGTATGTCATATATATGTATTTATGTATATTTTCCCATATGTGTATTTATGTGTATGAGTTTATATGTTTGTCTATTTTTTGTGTATGTTTGTATGTGACTGGTATATACATGTATATACAATTTGTGTATTTGGTCATGTTAACTTCTTAGATGGTATTTTATAATCTGTTGCCATGTTTCTGTCTAATTATAATGCAGCATATAATATCAATGTTTATTTTTCAGCGTCAGTGGGGAATGAAGTTGGACACCAAATCGGACATCTTTCAGAATTTAAATGGTGCTTTAGGTAAATAGTAAAGATATTATCTTGTTAAATATCTAACAGTAAATCTGAATTTACATAAATTTGAAAAGGCTTGAAACTTTTGTGTTCTATTTTCTTTTGTCTTATCATTTCTGATGTTTTCATCATCATCATCATCATCATCAACTCCATCATGATCTATCTTTCTGCATTAGTTTTGTATGCTTCTCATTTCTGTAGATGTAAAAACTATCAGTGGTTTATTTTTGGTTTATGTTCTAATATCAGTGGTTTATTTTTGGTTTATTTTCTAATATTTAACTTGATTATGGTCTCTTTACTTTCAGGTGATGTAACTATCAAATTTAAGAGTGAACACAGTTACCTGTACAATTTAAAAACAGGTACAACACCTGCAGTTGTCCATGGAAATGGTCCAATTAAGGTAAGCACATTCTTTCTACTTTACATCTTTTAGAATGTTGAATCACTCTGATGTTAATTTTGAGCCCTGTGCTCCATTGATGAAAAAATTCAAACCTTGATATACAATTATTGTGTTGTGTTGTGTAATTCACAATCTTCTGTACCTATAATTATACTGCATAACAGGTATTTTCTGTGGTGGTTTTATTTTTAGATTAAAACCACAAAAATTGAAATCGCAAAAAATTCCAATTTCTTGTCAGAAATAGAATCGGCAAAAACAGCTCACCTGTGTAGTGATAATTCTGTCGCGTACATATCTATGCCTTGCCAGGTATTGTTGTCTAATTATTGTATAATTACATAGTACACCTGTTCTGTAACTGTAATTTGACACCTGGAAATTTAATCACTTTATTTCAGCTGTGAAAATAAATTTGATAACTACTGTGACCAGTTTTAGACAACCATAGGTCATCGCTCAGGGTCACCCCCCCCCCCCCCCCCCCCCCCCCCCCCCCCCCCCCCCCCCCCCCCCCCCCCCCCCCCCCCCCCCCCCCCCCCCCCCCCCCCCCCCCCCCCCCCCCCCCCCCCCCCCCCCCCCCCCCTTTCATTTAAGACTGTCTGAAGTCCTAGAGACTGAGTGAGTGGGCCCGCATAGGAAAATACTCGACAGAAAGTGGTCCAGCATCTTTTTAAAAAGAATATTGAAATAAATTTGAAACATGAACATAAGTACATATCCATTATTTTAGTTTTTATTTTGCGTTTTAAAGGAATCACAAAAATTGAAAATGCAAAAATTAAAATGCTACCATTAAAGGATAAAAAATGTTATACAATTTACTTTTTCCTAACAGAATTAATTCCCCTTTGTAGAGGGTCACAGCTTGTTACAACATTGTGTGCTTATCTAGTCATGCCCTTTATGAGGTGTAAATATTCCTCAAATATAGGCAAAACTGCACAATCAAATACCAGTAGTCCATTGTTCAAACTGGAAAGAAATGTTGAAATTTTGATTTAATTCAAATTTGAAAGGGTTCATTTGTATTTAGACTTATCTGTTTTGTACTTTTCAGCCAGAATTTTACAGAATGTCAAATTATTTAGCGGATGGTTGGACAACAACTAATGGTTGTCAGTCATGTGAGGAGGACATGATCAGCCTAGAAAATCTAAAGGTTTGTGTAACATTAACATATAACATTATGATCTTCTGTTGTAAAGGTTCGTGTAACATTAACATATAACATTATGATTTTATGTTGTACATAACATTACAGGTCTTTTTCTGCCATTGGTGCATTAATTCATTGTTCATTATGAATGAGGTCTGTACACCATATTGGGGAATTGTTTTCATCAAATTGGAAAAAAAACAAATGTATTTCACATTGGGACTGGGGCTGAATATTGGCCCTGTGGAAACTATAGAAAAAGGCCTGCCTGGGTATTTCACTTCCATTATGTCACATAAAAGGCCTGCCTTGGTATTTCACTTGCATTATGTCACATAAATATGACACAATATGCAACACTTAAAATGACAATACAGGGTGTCCAACACAAGTTAATATTTCCTTAAGATCATAGTTTTTGCTGTCACAAAAAATGCAAAGAATGCTAAAGGGAGATAACTATGCATGTTTATATGATTACTGTACCAGTAATAAAATCTTAGTTCTAAGTGTACAAGTCTGAATGTAAAAGTAGTGCAATAAAATGCAGGAACAATAATTAATATTGGGTGTGCTATGTGCTATATCTTGTGTTTGATTTTAAAATATGTTTTTTTTCCCAGGATACAGAGTATCCCACAGTGCTAATGGGACTGTTCATCGAAAATCCGACACCATTCATCTCGGAATTCTTCCAGAGGGTTGAGAATCTGAATTATCCAAAAGCAAAGATGGATCTTTTTATTCATAACACAGTAAGTATTTGAAATGATTTTTCAGTTAAAAAAGATATTGCAAATCATGTAAAGACAATGTATAATAGCATGTCTGCTTTTACAAACAATCATTGAGTAGGGAATATGAATTTTTTTTTTAAACAAGTTTATGGACTTGAACCTTTACATTGTGATATATTGATTGTATTACAACAGAGAGGCCTAAGTAGTCAGGAGACCAGGCTAATCAAAATATCATCTTTGTCTTAAGTTCAGATTGGAATCTGGTTGTCATTTTCTGCATTAATCCAGCTGCTGAGAAAAGGGTTCTAGGACAGTTTGGGGGGAAATTGTTATTTTTATGTTTTCAGAACTGAAACTGAAACATATGTTGATTTAAAAATAGAATCTGAGAATGCATGCAGGTGAGAGCAACTCTTTCTGTTTCTGGTATGAAAAATCTACAAAATTAGAAATATTACATTGAACAGAATTATTTATTTTCTGGCATTTCATTGGTTAAGACATAAGGACCCTTTTGTCAGCCCCTGGCTCATATATATCCTTCATATAAAGTATTGACATACCTTAATTTGAACTCCACTAGTAAAAGTGGAACATGGTATATCACAGCTCTGTTGATCATGAGATACCCAGATGTTGGGATTCCATCACCTCTGTCATATGTTATATAGTGTGGATATTGGGATTCCATCACCTCTGTCATATGTTATATAGTGTGGATATTGGGATTCCATCACCTCTGTCATATGTTATATAGTGCAGATATTGGGATTCCATCACCTCTGTCATATGTTATATAGTGCAGATGTTGGGATTCCATCACCTCTGTCATATGTTATATAGTGCAGATGTTGGGATTCCATCACCTCTGTCATATGTTATATAGTGCAGATGTTGGGATTCCATCACCTCTGTCATATGTTATATAGTGCAGATGTTGGGATTCCATCACCTCTGTCATATGTTATATAGTGCAGATGTTGGGATTCCATCACCTCTGTCATGTGTTATATAGTGTGGATATTGGGATTCCATCACCTCTGTCATATGTTATATAGTGCAGATATTGGGATTCCATCACCTCTGTCATATGTTATATAGTGCAGATGTTGGGATTCCATCACCTTTGTCATAATTTATATAGTGCAGATGTTGGGATTCCATCACTCTGTCATATGTTATATAGTGCAGATGTTGGGATTCCATCACCTCTGTCATATGTTATATAGTGCAGATGTTGGGATTCCATCACCTTTGTCATATGTTATATAGTGCAGATGTTGGGATTCCATCACCTCTGTCATATGTTATATAGTGCAGATGTTGGGATTCCATCACCTCTGGCATATGTTATATAGTGCAGATGTTGGGATTCCATCACCTCTGTCATATGTTATATAGTGCAGATGTTGGGATTCCATCACCTCTGTCATGTGTTATATAGTGTGGATGTTGGGATTCCATCACCTCTGTCATATGTTATATAGTGCAGATGTTGGGATTCCATCACCTCTGTCATATGTTATATAGTGCAGATGTTGGGATTCCATCACCTCTGTCATATGTTATATAGTGCAGATTATGGGATTCTATCACCTCTGTTATATGTTATATAGTGTGGATGTTGGGATTCGATCACCTCTGTTATATGTTATATAGTGTAGATGTTGGGATTCTATCACCTCTGTTATATGTTATATAGTGTGGATGTTGGGATTCTATCACCTCTGTTATATGTTATATAGTGTGGATGTTGGGATTCCATCACCTCTGTTATATGTTATATAGTGTGGATGTTGGGATTCCATCACCTCAGCTGTGCACATATGTTATATAGTGTAGATGTTGGATTCTATCACCACTCAGTTATATGTTATATAGTGTGGATGTTGGGATTCTATCACCTCTGTTATATGTTATATAGTGTGGATGTTGGGATTCCATCACCTCTGTTATATGTTATATAGTGTGGATGTTCAGATATCACAACAGCTGTGCACACAATAAATCTTGAGTTGTATACTAAACTGAATTGCTTTAATGACTCAGTAGATTAATAAATTTCATTGTTTTTGCTTACCACAACAAAAATCACATCAAATAATTGCACCATTGCAGAATGTGTATCAATATCAAAAACCAGTGCAGAGTTAAAACTGAGGATATTCAATCATCCAGGTATCTGTACAGAGTTAAAAAATGAGGGAATGCCAACATCTGGGTATCTAGACAGAGTTAAACCGAGGGAATCCCAACATCCAGGTTTCTGGGCAGAGTTTAATTGAGGGAATCCCAACATCTGGGTATCTGAACAGAGTTAAACTTAAGGGAATCCCAACATCTGGGTATCTGAACAGAGTTAAACTTAAGGGAATCCCAACAACTGGGTATCTGTACAGAGTTAAACTGAGGGAATCCCAACAACTGGGTATCTGTACAGAGTTAAACTTAAGGGAATCCCAACAACTGGGTATCTGTACAGAGTTAAACTTAAGGGAATCCCAACAACTGGGTATCTGTACAGAGTTAAACTTAAGGGAATCCCAACAACTGGATATCTGTACAGAGTTAAACTTAAGGGAATCCCAACAACTGGGTATCTAGAAAGAGTTAAACTTAAGGGAATCCCAACATCCGGGTATCTGTACAGAGTTAAACTGAGGGAATCCCAACATCTGGATATCTGTACAGAGTTAAACTTAAGGGAATCCCAACATCTGGAAAAGTGATTGGGCTGACTGGATAGTATTGAATTGAGTGTGGCATAGCATTCTTAAGGCCAACCAAACTGTATTGTCCATTTTTTATCATGTTATAGGTTGACTTACACAACAAGGATGTTGTCAATTTTCTGGAGAAGAACAATGATGATTTCAGATCAACTACCGTTCTTATGACATCTGATGGCATTCATGAAAAGGATGCAAGAAACTGGGCCATGTAAGTTTTCTGTCCCATAATAGAAACTGGGCCATGTAAGTTTTCTGTCCCATAATAGAAACTGGGTCATGTAAGTTTTCTGTCCCATATTAGAAACTAGGCCATGTAAGTTTTCTGTCTCATAATAGAAACTGGGCCATGTAAGTTTTCTGTCCCATAATAGAAACTGGGCCATGTAAGTTTTCTGTCTCATAATATAAACTGGGTCATGTAAGTTTTCTGTCCCATAATAGAAACTGGGTCATGTAAGTTTTCTGTCTCATAATAGAAACTGGTCAATGTAAGTTTTCTGTCCCATAATAGAAACTGGGCCATATAAGTTTTCTGTCCCATAATAGAAACTGGGTCATGTAAGTTTTCTGTCCCATAATAGAAACTGGGCCATGTAAGTTTTCTGTCTCACAATAGAAACTGGGTCATGTAAGTTTTCTGTCTCATAATAGAAACTGGGCCATGTAAGTTTTCTGTCTCATAATAGAAACTGGGTCATGTAAGTTTTCTGTCTCATAATAGAAACTGGGCCATGTAAGTTTTCTGTCCCATAATAGAAACTGGGCCATGTAAGTTTTCTGTCTCACAATAGAAACTGGGCCATGTAAGTTTTCTGTCTCATAATAGAAACTGGGTCATGTAAGTTTTCTGTCTCATAATAGAAACTGGGTCATGTAAGTTTTCTGTCTCATAATAGAAACTGGGTCATGTAAGTTTTCTGTCCCATAATAGAAACTGGGCCATGTAAGTTTTCTGTCTCATAATAGAAACACATCTAATTTGTTTTTTTTATATACATCATCTTATGTTACATATGTAAGGTTGCATTTGATATGTTGTATATATAGGGCAAGGATGATAGACACACCCACCCCCAGGTCAGGGATTTTGTAAATAGGGTAGGATCCCAGGTAATCATGGTAATACTTAAGACCTTTTTTTATCGTTCTTGTACATCAGCATTTCTGTATATCTTACTATGAAATCTTATTATTCCCTGTTATTTCAGCTTTTTTTAATACTGTAAAATCATTTATTTTCCTGGGTTTAAATTTGTGTTTTTCTTACAAGTAAATTAACATTTTAACTCAATCCCTGAGAAACAATGAACTCTTCTATTAATTGAATTAGGCCAGTCCAACTATTTTGTATAGTACACAGGCATTAATAGGGAGGTAGATGTATATTGTCCCACACAGATCAGGACAGTAATACAGAGGTAGATGTATATTGTCCGTCACTGGTCAGGACAGTAATACAGAGGTAGATGTATATTGTCCGTCACTGGTCAGGACAGTAATACAGAGGTAGATGTATATTGTCCGTCACTGGTTGGACAGTAATAGGGAGGTAGATGTATATTGTCCGTCACTGGGTCAGGACAGTAATAGGGAAGATGTATATTGTCCGTCACTGGTCAGGACAGTAATACAGAGGTAGATGTATATTGTCCGTCACAGGTCAGGACTGTAATAGGGAGGTAGATGTATATTATTCACTGGTCAGGACAGTAATAGGGAGGTTAGATGTAATATTTGTCCGTTTTTTCAGGACAGTAATAGGGAGGTAGATGTATATTGTCTGTCACAGGTCAGGACAGTAATAGGGAGGTAGATGTATATTGTCCGTCACTGGTCAGGACAGTAATACAGAGGTAGATGTATATTGTCCGTCACTGGTCAGGACAGTAATAGGGAGGTAGATGTATATTGTCCATCACTGGTCAGGACAGTAATACAGAGGTAGATGTATATTGTCCGTCACAGGTCAGGACAGTAGTACGGAGGTAGATGTATATTGTCCGTCACAGATCAGGACAGTAATAGGGAGGTAGATGTATATTGTCCGTCACAGGTCAGGACAGTAATAGGGAGGTAGATGTATATTGTCCGTCACAGGTCAGGACAGTAATACGGAGGTAGATGTATATTGTCCGTCACAGGTCAGGACAGTAATAGGGAGGTAGATGTATATTGTCCGTCACAGGTCAGGACAGTAGTACGGAGGTAGATGTATATTGTCCGTCACAGATCAGGACAGTAATAGGGAGGTAGATGTATATTGTCCATCACTGGTCAGGACAGTAATAGGGAGGTAGATGTATATTGTCTGTCACAGGTCAGGACAGTAATACGGAGGTAGATGTATATTGTCCGTCACAGGTCAGGACAGTAATAGGGAGGTAGATGTATATTGTCTGTCACAGGTCAGGACAGTAATACAGAGGTAGATGTATATTGTCCGTCACTGGTCAGGACAGTAATAGGGAGGTAGATGTATATTGTCCGTCACTGGTCAGGACAGTAATAGGGAGGTAGATGTATATTGTCCGTCACTGGTCAGGACAGTAATAGGGAGGTAGATGTATATTGTCCGTCACAGGTCAGGACAGTAATAGGGAGGTAGATGTATATTGTCCGTCACAGGTCAGGACGGTAATAGGGAGGTAGATGTATATTGTCCGTCACTGGTCAGGACGGTAATAGGGAGGTAGATGTATATTGTCCGTCACAGGTCAGGACGGTAATACGGAGGTAGATGTATATTGTCCGTCACTGGTCAGGACGGTAATAGGGAGGTAGATGTATATTGTCCGTCACAGGTCAGGACAGTAATAGGGAGGTAGATGTATATTGTCCGTCACAGGTCAGGACGGTAATAGGGAGGTAGATGTATATTGTCCGTCACAGGTCAGGACGGTAATAGGGAGGTAGATGTATATTGTCCGTCACAGGTCAGGACGGTAATAGGGAGGTAGATGTATATTGTCCCTCACAGGTCAGGACGGTAATATGGAGGTAGATGTATATTGTCCCACACAGGTCAGGACGGTAATAGGGAGGTAGATGTATATTGTCCCACACAGGTCAGAACGGTAATAGGGAGGTAGATGTATATTGTCCCTCACAGGTCAGGACGGTAATATGGAGGTAGATGTATATTGTCCCACACAGGTCAGGACGGTAATAGGGAGGAAGATGTATATTGTCCCACACAGGTCAGGACAGTAATAGGGAGGTAGATGTATATTGTCTCTCACAGGTCAGGACAGTAATACGGAGGTAGATGTATATTGTCCGTCACTGGTCAGGACAGTAATAGGGAGGTAGATGTATATTGTCCCTCACTGGTCAGGACAGAAATAGGGAGGTAGATGTATTGTCCATCACTTGTCAGGACAGTAATAGGGAGGTAGATGTATATTGTCCATCACAGGTCAGGACAGTAATACGGAGGTAGATGTATTGTCCATCACTTGTCAGGACAGTAATAGGGAGGTAGATGTATTGTCCGTCACAGGTCAGGACAGTAATAGGGAGGTAGATGTATATTGTCCATCACAGGTCAGGACAGTAATAGGGAGGTAGATGTATTGTCCGTCACAGGTCAGGACAGTAATAGGGAGGTAGATGTATATTGTCCATCACAGGTCAGGACAGTAATAGGGAGGTAGATGTATTGTCCATCACAGGTCAGGACAGTAATAGGGAGGTAGATGTATTGTCCGTCACAGGTCAGGACAGTAAACGGAGGTAGATGTATATTGTCCCA
Organism: Atrina japonica; assembly: GCA_030159075.1. Lineage (NCBI taxonomy): Eukaryota > Metazoa > Mollusca > Bivalvia > Pterioida > Pinnidae > Atrina > Atrina japonica. The sequence goes on from BROG01000515.1 coordinate 102,135, forward strand.
CACAGGTCAGGACGGTAATACGGAGGTAGATGTATAATGTCCCTCACAGGTCAGGACAGTAATAGGGAGGTATATGTATATTGTCCATCACAGGTCAGGACAGTAATACGGAGGTAGATGTATTGTCCATCACTTGTCAGGACAGTAATAGGGAGGTACATGTATATTGTCCCTCACTGGTCAGGACAGTAATAGGGAGGTAGATGTATATTGTCTATCACAGGTCAGGACATTAATACCGGGGTACACATATATAGTCGTCACTGGTCTTGTCATTTGATTATGAGAAATCCTATTGTCTGTTATTTTAGTACAAATTTTTGTCTTGGTTTATTTTGATTGATTTTGGTTACTCACAAAAATAAGGAATTTATAGTTTATATAATCCCAAGTTTTTGGCCAAAGTGGAATTTTAATTTGTAAGACAAGTATTCATGGTAGAAAGACATGAATATCTGACCATTGCTGGACCAAGAAACAGTAGGGAAGAGTACTTGAAGTGGTTGGAGGTAATTACATGATATTGTTCTGCAGTTTGTTAAGGACAGTTTACATCTAGCTCATAATAACTGTTTACTTAGAAATAGTATTTAAGAAAAATCCTCTTTGTGTTATCTCATCATGTTTGCTCAATACATTAGGTCTGTATTGTGATGTATCATGTTTGTTGTTTCAGTGAGGAATGTGCTAAGAAGAACTGCCAGTATTACTTTTCTGTGGACTCTTATGCTCAGCTTAAGGAGCCGGATACTCTGAAAGTGCTGATAGAACAAAATAGGTGAGTTTATACAATATACTTGTGTAAATTCAGTACATAGATTTAAATACCTGTATAAAATCAGTACATATATATAAAATACCTGTATGAAATCAGTACATAGATATAAAATACCTGTATGAAATCAGTACATAAATATAAAATACCTGTATGAAATCAGTACATAGATATAAAATACCTGTATGAAATCAGTACATAGATATAAAATACCTGTATGAAATCAGTATATAGATATAAAATACCTGTATGAAATCAGTACATAGATAAATATAAAATACCTGTATGAAATCAGTACATATATATAAAATACCTGTATGAAATCAGTACATAGATAAATATAATATACCTGTATGAAATCAGTACATATTAATTATAAAATACCTGTATGGAAATCAGTACATAGATAAATTATAAAATACCTGTATGAAATCAGTACATAGGTACCTGTATGAAATCAGTACATAGAAATAAAATACCTGTATGAAATCAGTACATAGATATAAAATACCTGTATGAAATCAGTACATAGATAAATATAAAATACCTGTATGAAATCAGTACATAGATAAATATAAAATACCTGTATGAAATCAGTACATAGATAAATATAAAATACCTGTATGAAATCAGTACATATATATAAAATACCTGTATGAAATCAGTACATAGATAAATATAAAATACCTGTATGAAATCAGTACATAGATAAATATAAAATACCTGTATGAAATCAGTACATAGAAATAAAATACCTGTATGAAATTACATAGAAATTTACCTGGTATGAAATCAGTACATAGATATAAAATACCTGTATGAAATCAGTACATAGATATAAAAATACCTGTATGAAATCAGTACATAAATATTACCTGTATGAAATCAGTACATAGAAATAAAATACCTGTATGAAATCAGTATTAGAAATAAAATACCTGTATGAAATCAGTACATAGATATAAAATACCTGTATGAAAGTACATAAAATAAAATACCTGTATGAAATCAGTACATAGAAATAAAATACCTGTATGAAATCAGTACATAGATATAAAATACCTGTATGAAATCAGTACATAGACATAAAATACCTGTATTAAATCAGTACATAGAAATAAAATACCTGTATGAAATCAGTACATAGATAAATATAAAATACCTGTATGAAATCAGTACATAGAAATAAAATACCTGTATGAAATCAGTACATAGATATAAAATACCTGTATGAAATCAGTACATAGAAATAAAATACCTGTATTAAATCAGTACATAGATATAAAATACCTGTATTAAATCAGTACATAGAAATAAAATACCTGTATGAAATCAGTACATAGATAAATATAAAATACCTGTATGAAATCAGTACATAGATAAATATAAAATACCTGTATGAAATCAGTACATAGATATAAAATACCTGTATGAAATCAGTACATAGATAAATATAAAATACCTGTATGAAAATCAGTACTTAGAAATAAAATACCTGTATGAAATCAGTACATAGAAATAAAATACCTGTATGAAATCAGTACATAAATATAAAATACCTGTATGAAATCAGTACATAGATAAATATAAAATACCTGTATGAAATCAGTACATAGAAATAAAATACCTGTATGAAATCAGTACATAGATATAAAATACCTGTATGAAATCAGTACATAGATAAATATAAAATACCTGTATGAAATCAGTACATAGAAATAAAATACCTGTATGAAATCAGTACATAGAAATAAAATACCTGTATGAAATCAGTACATAGATAAATATAAAATACCTGTATGAAATCAGTACATAGAAATAAAATACCTGTATGAAATCAGTACATAGATATAAAATACCTGTATGAAATCAGTACATAGACATAAAATACCTGTATTAAATCAGTACATAGAAATAAAATACCTGTATGAAATCAGTACATAGATAAATATAAAATACCTGTATGAAATCAGTACATAGATATAAAATACCTGTATGAAATCAGTACATAGAAATAAAATACCTGTATGAAATCAGTACATAGATATAAAATACCTGTATGAAATCAGTACATAGAAATAAAATACCTGTATTAAATCAGTACATAGATATAAAATACCTGTATTAAATCAGTACATAGAAATAAAATACCTGTATGAAATCAGTACATAGATAAATATAAAATACCTGTATGAAATCAGTACATAGATAAATATAAAATACCTGTATGAAATCAGTACATAGATATAAAATACCTGTATGAAATCAGTACATAGATAAATATAAAATACCTGTATGAAATCAGTACATAGAAATAAAATACCTGTATGAAATCAGTACATAGAAATAAAATTACTGTATGAAATCAGTACATAAATATAAAATACCTGTATGAAATCAGTACATAGATATAAAATACTGTATGAAATCAGTACATAGAAAATAAAATACCTGTATGAAATCAGTACCTTAGATATAAAATACCTGTATGAAATCAGTACATAGATATAAAATACCTGTATGAAATCAGTACATAGATATAAAATACCTGTATGAAATCAGTACATAGATATAAAATACCTGTATGAAATCAGTACATAAATATAAAATACCTGTATGAAATCAGTTCATAGATATAAAATACCTGTATGAAATCAGTACATAGATAAATATATAGATTTTATAGATTTTTTGTTAGGAATATTGTGAAAATAGATACCCTGTGAAATATAAAACCTTGTGAAGTACATTGAATACATCAGTATGGAATATCCTCCATTTATATATAATTTTTATGAAGTACATTGAATACAGCGGTACGGAGTATCCTCCCTTTATATATAGTCCTTATGAAGTACATTGAATACAGCGGTACAGAGTATCCTCCCTTTATATATAATCCTTATGGCAGCTATATTTCAGATTTTAAATAGGAACGAAATATATACTTGAAATAAACATCATTTTTGGAAACATTGATGTGCTAAATTTAATATTTGATTAAGTCACAATCAGAAAAATCAAGAAGTTAACAACTGCTGGAGTTCCTAACACTTAATGATGATATTTCAGCTAATTGAAATATTTTACAATAAAATAATATAAGTTAGGGTTGGTGTTAGTTAATAATGTAAGTTCAATAAAATTCTGGAATGTTTGTCTTTAAACAGAAATGAAATTGATATGATTTTTACTGTAACTGATAACTATTGTTTGACCTTTCAGAACTGTCATTGCTCCTTTGCTTGTGCGGCCATACAAACTTTGGTCCAATTTCTGGGGAGCTGTTAAGAAAGATGGATGGTATGCTAGATCTGAGGATTATTTAGACATTGTTGAATATAAAAAAATGTAAGTAAACTTTTGTGACAATTTTTCGACTTGATATTGTACTTCTCCCAGTCATTGATTTGTAAAAGATGTTTGTGACCTAAACCATTAGATATACTAAGTGATCCCAAGATTTTGTGTCAGATAATTTGTAAATAGTTGAGCTGAATTTGACACATGCTAAAGGTTATTCTGTGTGTAGTAAATATGACTTTTACAAGTAAAAGATAATTTTACATAAATTATAAGATTAATTTACCCATGCAAAAGATAATTTTAGAGATGCAAAAATACTTTTATATTTGAGGGTTGGAATTAAGCGGCAAACAATCATTCAGGTTGTGCATAGGTTACTGGTTGTCATTTTAGGGTGAATGGTACTTTGTTTGCCATGTTCAAATAGCTGATTAAACTCTCATAATTTAAAGCATGATCATATATTTCGTCATGCTAAGATCTTGTACCGTATTTTATGGCCTATAGGTTGATGTGGGGGAAAGGTCATCGCTATTTTTGGCAAAAATCTTAAGTATTTGTTCGAAATTCGATGTCAGCCGAGTTGGAAACATGAATGGGAGAACACAAATACATGTTTGTTTAATAACTGAACAATCCTAAAAATATTCAGAGTGATCGGCCTATTTTACGGTACAGTATTAAATAGGAGTGATTAAAAAAGCATAGAATTGCATTTTATACATTATTTCATCACTTACATTACTCATGTGTACTGATTATGTCAAACATCGCCATTATGTTACCTGTCAAATCATCATTAAATGTATGCTGCAAGCTGCGACCTCAATCCTTGCCTTACACATTGACCTAAATTATTAAGCTGCTGCAATTGTCAAACAATTAAATACTCAAGGTTTAGTGTAATCATTGTAACACTTTTTCTGTGCAAAAAGACTGCCGCGGGAATCAAAAGTTCCAGTGAACACAGCTTGTATGTCCTGAAAGTCTTGACTTCAACTTCACAGTTGCCGAGGGGAATCATTCAAAAGTATAAACTGTCGGTATAAATATAATGTAAACGATGGATTTTTATTATGCAGTTTCTGACACAGTGAATCCCAATGATATTGTAATTGAAAGATCATTATTTTGTCACTGAATGAACACTGCATTACGCACACAAGAGGTCACATTTACTAGTCATATTAAGTGTAAAAACAAATGAGTGTTTAGTAGGCCTAGATTATCCTGTGGAGAATTTGTTAAAATGAGGAATTGCAGATACAAGTTAAATATTTCACTATTTTTTTTAAGATAAGTCGATGCGGTGAATAGGTCGAGGTCACAACTTTGGAGAAAAAAAATATCGACCTATAGGCCGTAAAATACGGTATTTGTTTTTTCTCAGTGTTTTTTTTAAATGAAAATCAAATATTAAATAAAAGAATATAAAAGAATATACATTATTTCCGACAAGGTGTTAGGTCAATAGAACTTACTCAAAATGTTTGCACCTCCACACATAAGAGCTCAATGTGTATGCAGATACTGGTAAGAGGTATCAAAGGAACAAAAGTAGTATGTATTGCTTGACAACTTGCAAGAAACTGTCATTGATAATGGAAATACCTGAAAATGAGTAATGGAAACAGTGAATCTGTTTCGTGAAAAACCTTTTTATCCTGGAGTTTTCACAAAAAGACTTTGTTTATGGAATTGATGACGATAAAAAACTGACAAATTTAAAGTGCAAAATATACACAGACATCATATAAAAAATAAAGCAAGAGGCAAAATTAAGAGGTATCACGAGGCAATCCCTGCCATACTGAAGTATCAATATCAATGCATTCATTATACATGTTATAAAATTAATAAGGCCCAATATGTTCACATAACAAAGTGAACAGGTGGTAATATCAGTACGTTTTCAGTAATGGGTTACCAGAACCTGAAACCTGGTAACCCATAAATAGGTTACTATCACGGAGGCTTAATTCCAACCCAGGACATGTTAAATATATTACATTTTGTGGTTTAGAATTACCGTACTAATTTCTATGCTGTCTTCTTGGAAATATAACTATGCTCAATCTAATTAAAGACTGATCTCCCATTGCTCCCATTTCCTTATATGTCCTGTAGAGAAAAATCTAAAGAAATCTGCTACGGGGTCTTGTGCGAATGGACACGAAGATGTGTGATGTTCAACAAATGAAAATGCAGCTCATGCAATCGTGAAAGTTTATCAAATGGTAAAGTGATGTAAACATTGTAAACAACACTGAACACACAAAATCTGAAATTAGAGAACTTCTTTTGTAATCTTGGACAGTATCAAATCAGCAAACATGCTCCAAAGGAATACTGCAGAGTGACAATTTCTTGGTTATAAAAATGAATTACATCTCTTTTCCATTTGATAAACTTTCAGAATCTTGTAAGTTATGTTTTCAATAGTCAAACAATGAAAACTCCAATGAGAGGTCACTCAAATTTGACCCCATAACAGGTTTTGTGAGATCATCTGCACGACATATCAGAAGACAGGACTGATGAGAGATCAGATTTTGATAAGATTGAGCTATACTATGAAAATCCAGAATTTATTATTTGATTTTAGTTTCAATTATTGATTCACTTTTAAGTATTTGTAGTAGCATCTCAATTTTCAGTATTTCTATACTTTCTGAGTTTCTCAGTTTCAGTATTTGTTCTTATCATCTTAATTTTCAGTATTTGTACATGTTATAGAAATGTCTCAGTAGACTACTGTGTAGCATCTCAATTTTCACTTTTTGTACATGTAATAGAAATGTCTCAGTAGGCTACTGTGTAGCATCTCAATTTTCAGTATTTGTACATGTTATAGAAATGTCTCAGTAGACTACAGTGTAGCATCTCAATTTTTAGTATTTGTACATGTAATAGAAATGTCTCAGTAGGCTACTGTGTAGCATCTCAATTTTCAGTATTTGTACATGTTATAGAAATGTCTCAGTAGACTACTGTGTAGCATCTCAATTTTTAGTATTTGTACATGTAATAGAAATGTCTCAGTAGGCTACTGTGTAGCATCTCAATTTTCAGTATTTGTACATGTTATAGAAATGTCTCAGTAGACTACTGTGTAGCATCTCAATTTTCAGTATTTGTACATGTTTTAGAAATGTCTCAGTAGGCTACTGTGTAGCATCTCAATTTTCACTTTTTGTACATGTTATAGAAATGTCTCAGTAGACTACTGTGTAGCATCTCAATTTTCAGTTTTTGTACATGTTTTAGAAATGTCTCAGTAGACTACTGTGTAGCATCTCAATTTTCAGTATTTGTACATGTTTTAGAAATGTCTCAGTAGACTACTGTGTAGCATCTCAATTTTCAGTATTTGTACATGTAATAGAAATGTCTCAGTAGACTACTGTGTAGCATCTCAATTTTCAGTATTTGTACATGTTTTAGAAATGTCTCAGTAGACTACTGTGTAGCATCTCAATTTTCAGTATTTGTACATGTTTTAGAAATGTCTCAGTAGACTACTGTGTAGCATTTCAATTTTCAGTATTTGTACATGTAATAGAAATGTCTCAGTAGACTACTGTGTAGCATCTCAATTTTCAGTATTTGTACATGTAATAGAAATGTCTCAGTAGACTACTGTGTAGCATCTCAATTTTCAGTATTTGTACATGTAATAGAAATGTCTCAGTAGACTACAGTGTAGCATCTCAATTTTCAGTATTTGTACATGTAATAGAAATGTCTCAGTAGACTACTGTGTAGCATCTCAATTTTCAGTATTTGTACATGTTTTAGAAATGTCTCTGTAGACTACTGTGTTGCATCTCAATTTTCAGTATTTTTACATGTAATAGAAATGTCTCAGTAGACTACTGTGTAGCATCTCAATTTTCAGTATTTGTACATGTTATAGAAATGTCTCAGTAGACTACTGTGTAGCATCTCAATTTTCAGTATTTGTACATGTTATAGAAATGTCTCAGTAGACTACTGTGTAGCATCTCAATTTTCAGTATTTGTACATGTTATAGAAATGTCTCAGTATTTAGCTGCTTTTTCTCTGCTTTTTTACTTACAGGGGGTTATGGAAATGGCCCATTCATGAATGCTGCCTATTTTAGCTGCTTTTTCTCTACATTTATTTTTTGTTTTTTTACAGAGGGTTATGGAATGCGCCATTCATGAATGCTGTCTACTTGGTCCATGGGGCCATATTACCTAAACTACAGGATGCCTACATACATGAAGGCTTTGATGCTGATATGGGATTTTGCATGTCTCTACGTGAAAGGGTAACACTCTATTTCTAACTCTGGCTGGAATTTCAACACTTTTGTAATTGTAAATTGTTACCATTTTGTTTCAAACCGTGTGTTTTCCTCTAATTGACATCTAATCAACATTAGAACTGACAAATTATGTTGTCGGCTAATTGATTTCTGATCAACTAACGGACTGTTCTCGGCTAATTGACCTCAGATCAACTGATGGACTGTTCTTGGCTAATTGGCCTCTGATCAACTGACGGACTGTTCTTGGCTTATTTACCTCTGATCAACTGACGAACTGTTCTTGGCTATTTGACCTCTGATCAACTGACGGACTGTTCTTGGCTTATTTACCTCTGATCAACTGACGGACTGTTCTTGGCTAATTGACCTCTGATCAACTGACGGACTGTTCTTGGCTATTTGACCTCTGATCAACTGACGGACTGTTCTTGGCTTATTTACCTCTGATCAACTGACAGACTGTTCTTGGCTAATTGACCTCTGATCAATTGATGGACTGTTCTCGGCTAATTGACCTCTGATCAACTGACGGACTGTTCTCGGCTAACTGATCTGTTTACATTAGATGATCTACATAACGACTTGTTAAACTAATTTGTATCATAACTTCATAATGTTCTTGGCTATTTGACCTCTGATCAACTGACGGACTGTTCTTGGCTTATTTACCTCTGATCAACTGACGGACTGTTCTTGGCTAATTGACCTCTGATCAACTGACGGACTGTTCTTGGCTAATTGACCTCTGATCAACTGACGGACTGTTCTCGGCTAATTGACCTCTGATCAACTGACAGACTGTTCTTGGCTAATTGACCTCTGATCAATTGATGGACTGTTCTCGGCTAATTGACCTCTGATCAACTGACGGACTGTTCTCGGCTAACTGATCTGTTTACATTAGATGATCTACATAACGACTTGTTAAACTAATTTGTATCATAACTTCATAATGTTCATAAGGAGACAAAATATACTTTAGGAGACTTCAGTTTCATTTTTAAAATATGGACAGTTAAGTGTTTTTATCATGCAACAAAGAAAAAACTGATAGATGAAGATTTCAGAGGCCATGAATTCTGTAATAATCTGATATATTTTTTAATTAGCCTTATCATATCATTTGCAGGGAATTTTTATGTATGTTACCAATAGACATAACTTTGGACATGTTGTGGATTATGAGAACATGGAAACCACTCATCTACATAATGACTTATATGAAATATTCAACAATCCATTGGTAAGCTTTTTTGCAATTCTATCACAAATAATTTTCCAGAAGCAAAGTTTTGCTGGAGTTATTCCCCTTGATGACAACATTGAGGTACAATGTAGGTGTAAATATATTTAATTTGTTGATCAGCTGGATTCAGTAAATATTTCTTGTGTAACATGTGTAAATTCAGTTCGAAATAAAAATTTCATATTATAATCTGTGTGGGGGTGGGTATAGGGTGTCTGTGTGTAGGGGTGTCTGTATGTTTTAGTAATGTTGAACAGGCTAAAATCAGTTGTGTGACAGTAATTCATTAGTCATAATGTTGATATTTATACAATTATTTACAGGATTGGGAAGAGAAATACATACATGCAAATTACTATGACAGCTTAAAGCCTGAAAACGAAATAGAACAGGTAAGTTAAATCTTAACAAAAACATGGTTATAAAATACAAAAACTTTGGAAAAGTATTCCTTGTTTTGCTTGGAAGAACCTTAAAATTAAAGTTCAAGTGCATAAAATGATATCTAAATTTGTACATGAATGATACAATGACTATAGTGTGGTACAGCAACTGTAGTGAAAGTTGGTTGGGCTTGATAAACTGTGAGTCTCTGTATGTAATGGTGAGTACATTTCATGCTAAATACAGAGAATTGCCCCACAGACCTTGAAGGAACAAGCCATATGAATGTACAGGTGAGGACTGGGATATCCCTTACATGGTTTAGAATACTGTAACGGTTTTTACCTCAGGATGCAAATGAATATAAACAATGAAGAGAGTATTGAGAAGTGTGGACTCTTATTATTTATTTATTGATAAATTTACATACAGTCAGCATAATGCTTGGAAAGCTGCCTTTCTTAATTAAACTAATTATAATAAATAGCTTAACGCAAGAATGACACCAAATAAATAGACTAAATAGGTGTATCTACTATTTATAAGTAGATAATAAATAAAATATGAATGAGTCAACTTCATTCAAACCACGTAAATATGAAGTGGAAAGTTTTCTATGAATTTATCCCCTTGAAAATATACTTAAATTCAGTGTTACAAACTTTTAGGGAATTATTTAGAAATGAATGTAATTTAGTGAATTCTGTAGCTAAAGAATTATGTAGGTTAGATTTTTAGGATAATGAAATATACCGATAGATCTAGTATGAAATAAAATATTTGAAATAACCTACACTTTATATCTGAGAGAGTCCAAATTATATAGCTAAACTCTTAGATTTAGGCCTAAAATCTACCAAGAACTGAACTGCTGAGCTAAATTACTAATGGCTGACTAATCTGTAAAATTAAGCTTTCTTAATCTCCTCCATTAGCTGAGATGCTACTTATATACCACTGAATAACGGAATCTGTGCCCAGGCAACTGGGCCTGTGCCCTCAAGAAAGGAATCCGATATCTGATAACGGAAATCTAAACGGAAAAACATTGTTACATCTATGAAAGCTAAATAACAAATTCTATAAGTTAAAATACGAAAGTTTTACAGTAAATTCATACACTGAATAAATAATACGAATTAGAATTACAATGTACCAAATAATAATACTGATACAAGATCCACCAGACAGCTAAACTGATATAAATATATTCCACAATTCAGTGACAAAAATATAGAAAAGTATAGAAAAGGCAAGTTTATGAACATGTGCTGGCGAGCTATAGAGTGTTGTTTGACTGATAAAAACCACAAATGACATGTGAAGGTAATAATACAATATGACAGCTACTGATATACATCAATGAATGTCACCCCCCTTTTCTATGACTTACATTCAAAAAGTTAGAAATTACGCTAAATATACTGTTGTAAATCGTTTCACGTACAATATTAATATGTTTTAGGTATTTAAACAATAATCATAACATTCAGTAACTAAATTATCAGATGACATACGATGAAATTGGATAAATAAAGAGTTCAGCCTGGGATCTCTCTTACATAGTTTAGAATACTTAAAACCATCCTAATTTGGTACAGATATAATATTTATATACATCGAGAAAATACATTTCACAACACAACTCAAGTATGATACAACTCCTCTAGTATGATACAGCAACTCTAGTATGATACAGCAACTCTAGTTAGATACAGCAACTCTAGTATGATACAGCAACTCTAGTATGATACAGCAACTCAAGTATGATACAGCAACTCTAGTTTGATACAACAACTCTAGTTAGATACAGCAACTCTAGTTAGATACAGCAACTCTAGTATGATACAGCAACTCTAGTTAGATACAGCAACTCTAGTTAGATACAGCAACTCTAGTTAGATACAGCAACTCTAGTTAGATACAGCAACTCTAGTTGTGATTACATGCTCAGCAACTCTAGTTAGATACAGCAACTCTAGTCTGTATGATACAGCAACTGTAGTTATAACAGCAACTCTAGTTAGATACAGCAACTCTAGTTGATACAGCAACTCTAGCATGATACAGCAACTCTAGTTTACAGCAACTCTAGTTAGGGCAACTGCTAGTATTGTACAGAACTCTAGTTAGATACAGCAAATTAGTATGATAAGCAACTCTAGTTAGATATGGCAACTCTGATGTGGAACTCTAGATTATACAGCAACTCAAGTAAGATACAGCAAATCTAGTTTGATACAACAACTCTATTGTGATACAGCTCCTCTAGTATGATACAGCAACTGTAGTATAACACAGCTCTTCTAGCTTGTTGCAACTCCTCTAGCATGATACTTTTTTATAGGGCAGTCTGCATGTTTGTAGAAATGTACAGAAATTCAAACAACTTTGGAGCAATGGACCTCTGATGTGGATTGATTATAGCATAATGCAGTACAGAATATAAAATCACATTAGCTTTTTTCTTATACGTGTATTAGATATATTCATCATTATCGTTTCAGCCATGTCCAGATGTGTATTGGTTTCCAATCATGTAATGTTTTGTCAAACTTTGACCTTGGAAAACCTCAATCAGTGGTCAGGTGGCAAAAATCATGTAAGATCAATTTTACCTACATCTCTATCAGTGGTCAGGTGATAAAATCATGTAAGATTAAATTTACCTGTATCTCTATCAGTGGTCAGGTGATAAAATCATGTAAGATCAGTTTTACCTACATCTCTATCAGTGGTCAGGTGATAAAATCATGTAAGATTAGTTTTACCCATATTTCAATCAGTGGTCAGGTGGTAAAATCATGTAAGATTAGTTTTACCCATATTTCAATCAGTGGTCAGGTGGTAAAATCATGTAAGATCAGTTTTACCTGTATCTGTTCAACAGTGGTCAGGTGGTAAAATCATGTAAGATTAGTTTTACCCATATTTCAATCAGTGGTCAGGTGGTAAAATCATGTAAGATTAGTTTTACCCATATTTCAATCAGTGGTCAGGTGGTAAAATCATGTAAGATCAGTTATAGCTATATCTCTATCAGTGGTCAGGTGGTAAAATCATGTAAGATCAGTTATAGCTATATCTCTATCAGTGGTCAGGTGGTAAAATCACGAAAGATCAGTTTTACCTGTATCGCTATCAGTGGTCAGGTGGTAAAATCATGTAAGATCAGTTTTACCTGTATCGCTATCAGTGGTCAGGTGGTAAAATCATGTAAGTTCAGTTTTACCTGTATCGCTATCAGTGGTCAGGTGGTAAAATCATGTAAGTTCAGTTTTACCTGTATCTGTTTCAGTGGTCAGGTGGTAAAATCATGTAAGATCAGTTTTACCTGTATCTGTTTCAGTGGTCAGGTGATAAAATCATGTAAGATCATTTTACCTGAATCTGTTTCAGTGGTCAGGTGATAAAATCATGTAAGATCAGTTTTACCTGTATCAATATCAGTGGTCAGGTGGCAGAAATCATATAAGATTAGTTTTACCCATATCTCAATCAGTGGTCAGGTAGTTGAATCATGTAAGATTAGTTTTACCTGTATCTCAATCAGTTGTCAGGTAGTTGAATCATGTAAGATTAGTTTTACCTGTATCTCAATCAGTTGTCAGGTAGTTGAATCATGTAAGATTAGTTTTACCTGTATCTCAATCAGTGGTCAGGTAGTTGAATCATGTAAGATTAGTTTTACCTGTATCTCAATCAGTGGTCAGGTAGTTGAATCATGTAAGATTAGTTTTACCTGTATCTCAATCAGTGGTCAGGTAGTTAAAATCATGTAAGATTATTTTACCTGAATCTCTGTCAGTGGTCAGGTGATAAAATCATGTAAGATTAGTATTACCAGTATCTCATATCAGTGGTCAGGTAGTTGAATCATGTAAGATTAGTTTTACCTGTATCTCAATCAGTTGTCAGGTGGCAAAAATCATGTACGATCAGATTTCTTACTCAAGTGATAAAATATTTATTACAGTCTGTAGTTGACTTAAGTATTTTTTAACAGCGGAAATGTCCGCCGTCCATGTTCACTTCAAGATAAGTAGATGCTATCATCATGGTCTCTGTTGCCCTAGAGTATTACAGGACATGTTTGATCATTTGGCTTTCGAAGACAACATGTTAGTTGAGCGATATAGATTTAGGAGACCAAAACTTCTTTTTCTGTTGGCTGGTATTCAGGAACATGCGACGTTTGTTTACATTAACAATTGGGACAGTGTAAATCTAGTCCAATACATACGTCCCAGTTTATGTTCCGAGTCGCAATGATTTAAAATAATTATCTAACGTATCTACCGTAATCGACCAATTAAGCGCCCATGTCCCTATAAGTGCCCCCCCTTTTTTTTTTTTACTTACGACCGAGAATCTTTTCTAGCTGCTTGACAGGGAGATGTGGACCTGAAAAACCGTAAGTAACAGTTTACCTGTAGCCCTTCCCCCCCACCTCTCCCGCCGCAACAGAAGAATGTTGATAGTGTCCTTGGTAATAACTACAACAACTTTAGCACAGTGCCTTATGAAAAGTAACTGTTTTACATCAGTTTGACTATTAATGGGTCCAGTTAAGCACCCACCCCGTTTTCCTGATTTTTGTAGTGCCCTTGGTGTTTAATGGGTTGAATACGGTATACTGATTTACTTGTATCTGGATTGTAGTTCATTATATACATTTTTACATATTATATGTATAAATTACTGAATTTGGTCATGTATTGGCATTTTAGAAGTTTATTTAATTTTTTAGATAAGGTATAAATCTAGTTCTTGTTTTATGTCACAAAATGTGCTGCCTGTGCTATTTCTAGTGTTTTATACCTCTGGTTTGATTATTAAATTTCCAATCATAGATTATGGTTACATCATACATGATGTTTAAATAGTGTTCAAACATCAAAGTTAAGTAACTCAGGACATAAATTGGGACATATATTCCAGAATAGATTTGTACTGCCCTAAACAATCTTGCTTCAGTTGAGAAAATTCTGAAGTCATTTTATGGTCCACAAGTTTTCACATTTTAGTCAACTGAGTAAATTCTTAATTTTTTAGAATAAAATTTGTCTGAGGAATTTCTTTGTTTATGGTCCTGTGCCCAGGTTGACCTAAGCTATACATTGTAGTTGTACGTGATTTGTCTTTGTAGATGTAGCAGGTAAAAGTGTTCATAATCTATCAATATTTTATTTGAAAATATGCAAATATACCTTAAGACTTGAGTTAGGGTAGTGTTGATAAAACTGTCTTCAGTTTCAGTTTCAAATATAAAAGACTTATGACTTAAGACTTCTTGATAAAACGAGGACCAGATCTTTAAAATGTTCCTCAAAGCTATACTTTCAAATCCTTACTGTAAATCTAGTGCATGTTTATTGTAACTTGAGTTGTATGGTCACCTGTATTATAAAGCTGACGGTTCAGTTATCACTAGTCTTTATACATATATATTATATTCAATAATTAACTTTGTTATGTTGAGCTGTCATATGATATCTATTCCTGATTAGCATCTATATATTTAATTAGAACTGATTGATTTTAGTTTAATTATTGTTTCTTTAATTAAAGGACCCTCGAATAGCCTCTGGATATGAAAATGTACCAACTGTGGACACACATATGAACCAGGCTGGATTAGAAAAACAGTGGTTACATTTCTTAAAGAAATATGTTTCCCCTCTACAGCAGAGAGTGTTCACTGGATATTACCATGATGTAAGTATATGAGGGAATCAATTTACATCAAATTTTGTAAAGAACCTTTCAGAAACTTACAGGACTTGATATTGTGTGATCATTTTTCTCAGGAGTTATTGCCCTTTACTGATTCTTTTAAGGAAATTTAGAGTTTGATACTGATAACAAATTCAGGGTTGGAAATTCGCAGTAATCTGCCAATCAGAGACTAGTAACTTTTGTGGCGAACTAGGCAAGGTTGTGCTTCAGCTTGTCCAGTTGACTTGTAGAAAATTTGTATAAACATAAACAATGAATAATTAAAGTGTAGGCCACATATGTATAAGTCTATGAACAAAGTACATTGTATACCAAATTAACCTAATCAATCCCTTAAATTTTTCTCTCAACTTAAACCAAGATAATCATAGTTGCTTTGACTAACAAGAATATAAAAACATGTGCCAAGTTTTTGATTGGTTGTACAACTTTTGAGCTAGTGAATTTGTCACAGGACTAGTTAAATATGTTTCCAACTAGTCCAACTGACCAGTAAGACAGAAATGCTCAATTTGACCCCTGCAAAGCTGACTTTATTGTCCATTATGATTACACCAGTTATTGTACTAAACCTTTAATATGCTAAAATGCTTCATGAAACTACTTCACAAATTTATACAAACTCCTTCACAAATTTGATCTAATTTTATTATGGGTTGTTATGTAATAACAACTTATTATGGGTTTACTTCGACTTTTCCTGGAGGGCTATCCTGTTAGCAGTGAAGAGGTCATGGAGGTTGCATTTGCACTTCGTGTAAAATATAGTCCAAGTCAAGAATTAAACTTTTACAGAAAAGTCAAATATTTTGGTGTAAATGAAATTAAATCTAGTTTTAATAATCATGAAATAAATTACCACATAATTCTTTACTTACTTCTGCCTTTCGAAATTATACAATATGATTTGTAGGTAGTTTCAACAAACGTCATCAATGGAATTCCACTATATAAGATTTCAGTGATATTGAGCTTGCCTTGAGAAACTGCAGTATTACTCAGCAATTTATCATATTGATATTGACAGCTACAAGCATACAGCGATGTAAATAGAAATAATTACATATCGCTGATACCTACAAGAAGCTAAATCAATTTCTATTGAACTCTCAAGAATATGTATATTTTCTAGTCCATGGAAAAATGAAAACAAAAGCAGAATAGAGGGGATAGCATCGAGTAGGAGGTGCTTGATATGCAAATGGCGCATGAACTTCATTATTTTTAAAACTATCAAATTAACGTGTTTGTCAACTAACCGCTATAGATTCTCTGTGCATATTTCCTTTATTTATACACCCTATATGGTGACCACATGCCTTACATAACCAACAACTGCTCAATTTCAGCGGATGGTCACTTGTATACTTTGTTTATTGATATCGCAAAGGGTAACTCGAACATTGAATGATACAATTTCCAGTTCTTGTTTCTGCTGAAGTTGAGGAAAATCGCCATGTCCATTGTCTGGTGTTTACACAACAATTATCACAACTTTTAAAGTTAATCACAATTGGATTGGGATGTAAAAACCTAAACTTTTTGTGTAATCGGTCTGTTCATAATGGATTTCAAACAAAAACGATGTCTTCAACAAAAAACAAAGTTATATCCATTGCTGAAAGCGTTGATGTCTATAAGTGAAATTGGTGATAGATCATTTTGCTACACTGCAACTTTAGGCCCGAATTATGTTGATGAAAAGTTATTTATTTAACAATAAACATTGGGTAAACTGTCTTTTTCACAACGTACAGTTATTTATATTAATTAATACAAGATAGGAAACGTTGTTTGGTTGTTTATTTAGTCTAGGCAGAGTATATGCTCATGTACCACAGTAATAGCCCTAAATAGGATTGTTTACTCTCGATATTACAAGCCCTAAAATTTGTTTTAAATCACAGCCATTTTTCGCTATGAAAAAATTTATTTTACCTGTTGCCAGTGTCTTGTTTGGTTTAAATTTAAATAGGTTCCAGAAATGCTCACGTTTTATTTTGAAATGAGTGTTAATTCACGACATACAATATTTAAAGTTGGTACGGAATATATAACAGATAAAATTTAGAATGTTAATTTTGAATTTATTTAGAGGCTGGAAATTGAAGATTTTTTGTTTTTAGATCTACATTAATTTTATCTATTTTCATTTCATATATGTTAGATAAAAGTAGTTTGAATTCCATGGCTATTTTGCCAAAATAACAACCCATTTCAGTACTTTCAGTACTTTGATTTTTTTTTCATGATTCTACTTTCAGCCACCACATGCAATTATGAACTTTGTGGTGAGATATCGTCCCAATGAGCAGGATAGATTAAGACCACATCATGACTCTTCCACCTTCACAATAAATATTGCTTTAAATACACCAAAAGTTGACTTTGAGGTAAGTTTTTGACATAAAAAATCTGATTTCGGAAACCTGGAATGGTTTAGCTCACCTGGCACAAAGGACCCAATGAAGAATTTATTTACAATGTATAAGTATTGACCTATTGACCTTCAGACATTTCTTAGAGGTCGTAATGTTTAATTGTAATCAAAAGAATTCAAATAACTTGAGTTTCCTGTTAGATATCAAAATTTGCAAAGTACTAGTATGACTAATGTTATCTACTTGATAAAGTTTTTGGAACATGCAACTTTTTCTTACACTAACATATAAACTGAATTCAATCAATTTAATTAATCTATTTCATTAAATTCCAGGGTGGCGGATGTCGCTTCATAAGGTACAACTGCAGTGTCCAAGCAACAAGGAGGGGATGGATGCTGATGCATCCTGGGAGATTAACACACTACCATGAAGGCTTAGTAGTAACTGCCGGAACACGATATATAATGATCTCTTTTGTGGACCCTTGAACTTTGAACCTCACACATAAATAATAAAGAAATCTATTTTTATGTTTTGTATATAAGCTTGTATCTGTTTTAAGGGAAAAATAGGGGATTTGCTTAGGTTGGAGTAAGAAGAGAGCATAGTTTTAGTCTATTTGACATGTAGATAGGCATTCTGATTTGATGTATCAAAACTATGTTGCCTTGACAACAGAATCAGCTTTAATAGTTACTTTGTGTGTAAATTTTAAAGCATTTTGAAGTTTGGTTAAAAACTATGTTATGATCTCCTATTTTTTAATGTAATGGCTGTAGAGTAATGGTAATATGAGGTATGACTTTCATGACCTCTAAGTAAGAGTTCAGTAGGGAGGGTACACATTTGATCTTTCTGCCACTTGTTTTATAAATGATTCTATTGATGTAGTTCTACAAAAACAGTGTACATCAAACATGTACAAATGTATTAGGTTTCATTAAAGCTTGGTCAAATTGCAAAGCAATTACGGGTCTGTAAATTAACAATGTCTGCGTCAACAATTTTGTTTAGCTGTATTCCGGGAGTTTTGAAATACAATACTCTGTTATTCTGCCACACCGCCTTTAACGGTTTCTTGTTTAAATGTGTTTCAGATGTTGTCAGAATGGTAATCATCAGACTTCAGAACTTGGACCATAAGTCTCAAGTTTGTATTGAGACATTTGATAGCTTTATCATGGTGACATGAAATAGGTATCAGATATTTCAGTGCTTGTATCAGAATGGCATAAAATATAAAACAGATAATTTATAAATTCAACATTAAGAGGCTAAACCCTCTGTGTCAGGTATATATACAGCTAATATTAGAAATCCTTTTAGCTCACATCAGCAATTGAGCCATGCATCTTCTTTGTTCCTTTTTTCATAACTGTAGTATCAGAGATTTATATTTGTATACATTTTTTTCATATTGATATTGTAGATTTTGCTGTTTGAGTTTTGAGCTCCTATTTTGTATATGAACCTCTACAAACTAAAACACTGCTTACATATAGTAAATAATAGGTCTGATTCTTGTTGTGTGGGTGTAGATATCACGGCCATCACGTCTTTCAAATTAGGAGTGTTTTATAGCATGTGAATATGATAATAAGGTTGTAGTCATGATAAAAGCATGGCAGGTATTCAGATCACCATGGTTATTGCCTAAACCCAGTATAAAGAAGATTTGAATTGGTAAATCTACATAAAATTGATAAAAGTTTGCTGCCAGTCATTTTGACATTTAAAATGTTGATAAAAGAGTATTTGAATATGTACTGTATAAATCTCTTAACAATGTGTGTATTATCATTTATGCTGTTTGATAGGATCTTATGATATTTTATACCACAAGCTTTATAATGGAGATAGCTGACACATGCAATGTTTAATAGAATTAGATTTACATCATATGTTTTCTTGTCAGGGGAACCTGCTTGTGTTTAGATTAAGTGTTTAGTTGTATACAATGTTCACTGTTTACCGCTTGTGTTTAGATTAAGTGTTTAGTTGTATACAATGTACACTGTTTACCGCTTGTGTTTAGATTAAGTGTTTAGTTGTATACAATGTACACTGTTTACTGCTTGTGTTTAGATTAAGTGTTTAGTTGTATACAATGTACACTGTTTACCGCTTGTGTTTAGAGTAAGTGTTTAGTTGTATACAATGTTCACTGCTTGTGTTTAGATTAAGTGTTTAGTTGTATACAATGTTCACTGTTTTATTTTTGCTATGATCTTCTCTGCAGTGTTATGATATGCTTATTTAGCTTTTTTTAACAATTAAGATTGCTTACCATTGACAGGAACAGACCAGCAAGGCCTGGTGTGACTGCTCCAATGGTAAAGTGTCCTATATGATCAGACTGGCACCTGCTTCAGAGTTGAGTTCCTCCCATGATTTAAAATTGCTATCGTGGTGGACACTAAAAACTTAATTTATGATTTCAGTTATCAAAAACACCAAGGTTAGGGTTGCTATAAAAACTGATTAAAATAAAAATCAGATTTTCAGATTCTATAATGCTTCTTTCACTGACAACTAAAATAATTGTCAACATTTCAGCCATGATAATGATCAATTTCTGGACAATTCAATCAACCAAGCTGACCGGTCTTAACTTTACCAATGGTAAAAGCTGTTAGTGTCTTACATCATTTATAAAGCACTCTGATATCTATAATCTCTACTTACTTAGTTAAGTGTATAGCTCTGTTAGTGTCTTACATCATTTATAAAGCACTGATATCTATAATATCTACATACTTAACTAAGTGTATAGCTCTGTTAGTGTCTTAAATCATTTATAAAGCACTCTGATATCTATAATCTCTACATACTTAACTAAGTGTATAGCTCTGTTAGTGTCTTAAATCTCATTTAACTAAGTGTATAGCACTGTCTGAAATATCTATAAAATATCTATAATCTCTACATACTTAACTAAGTGTATAGCTCTGTTAGTGTCTTAAATCATTTATAAAGCACTCTGATATCTATAATCTCTACATGCTTAGCTAAGTGTATAGTTCTGTTAGTGTCTTACATCATTTATAAAGCACTGATATCTATAATCTCTAGATACTTAACTCTGATATCTATAATCTCTACATACTTAGCTAAGTGTATAGCTCTGTTAGTGTCTTAAATCATTTATAAAGCACTGATATCTATAATATCTACATACTTAACTCTGATATCTATAATCTCTACATACTTAGCTAAGTGTATAGCTCTGTTAGTGTCTTGCATCATTTATAAAGCACTCATATCTATAATCTCTATGTTCTTATGTTAGAAACATTTGTAGGAAAAGTTATACAATTTATAGGATATACTTACTTTTACATATTTCTCTTTTTTTATATTGTACATGGTACCAGTAACAAGGAGATTGCTTTGTACCAAAATAGACGCTCTAAACTCGGATTACTTACAGTATTGGTGTGATAATTGAAGTATTTTAATGACATGAAAATTTGTTCTTGACAGAAAGACAAAAGTGTCTCTTTATGAATGTTCTTCTTTATATTAAATTATTCTGGGATAAATTCATAGCATGCTCAACCAATCATATTTCAGGATTTACTGAAAGTTAGATTTGAATAATTCTTCAGGTTATGGCAATGGACTCTGGATTTATGCTAATGCACTCATACTTCTAATATTGTTACAATTAAAGTCACACAGCACCTTAATAAAATTTAAAAAAAATTCAGTTTCATCTATTATGCCAAAAATTAACATAAGACAATTACTACACATGTTAAAAAGGTTAGGGTCCAAGGACACGATAAAAATTCTAAACTTCAGTTAATCTTTAAATTCAATTGGTCATACAGGTCAAGGTCAGCATATGCCTGTGTTATTTTTAATTGGTCATACAGGTCAAGGTCAGCATATGCCTGTGTTATTTTTAATTGGTTGTACAGGTCAAGGTCAGCATATGCCTGTGTTATTTTTAATGGGTCATACAGGTCAAGGTCAGGATATGCCTGTGTTATTTTTAATTGGTCATACAGGTCAAGGTCAGCATATGCCTGTGTTATTTTTAATTGGTTGTACAGGTCAAGGTCAGCATATGCCTGTGTTATTTTTAATGGGTCATACAGGTCAAGGTCAGCATATGCCTGTGTTATTTTTAATTGGTTGTACAGGTCAAGGTCAGCATATGCCTGTGTTATTTTTAATTGGTTGTACAGGTCAAGGTCAGCATATGCCTGTGTTATTTTTAATTGGTCATACAGGTCAAGGTTAGCATATGCCTGTGTTATTTTTAATTGGTCATACAGGTCAAGGTCAGCATATGCCTGTGTTATTTTTAATTGGTCATACAGGTCAAGGTCAGCATATGCCTCTGTTGTTTTCAATTGATTGTACAGGTCAAGTTCAGCATATGCCTGTGTTATTTTTAATTGGTCATACAGGTCAAGGTCAGCATATGCCTGTGTTATTTTTAATGGGTCATACAGGTCAAGGTCAGCATATGCCTGTGTTATTTTTAATTGGTCATACAGGTCAAGGTTAGCATATGCCTGTGTTGTTTTCAATTGATTGTACAGGTCAAGTTCAGCATATGCCTGTGTTATTTTGCTCTGATAGTCAAGGATGATATATGCTGATAATTCTAAAGAAATTTTGTATATAGCAACAATTTCAGTGGTTGTGAAATACATCATATTTTGTAAGATGAAAGAAACTTTTAAAATCTCATTAATTTGTTTTTACAATTTCTGAGGTTTTAATTTCCTTTTTATTTCAAAATTTTCTTTGTTGCCTTTTAATTTATCCATCCGTTTATTTTTTGGTCTACAATATTTCATAAAGGGTATTGAATTAAGAAATAGGAAGTAACAATTGCAGTGGTTGCTTTCATTATGTCACATGTTTATGTCATATCATGTTCCCTATAATAGTGTAATTTACATTTTTTTATAACTATATCGCTTGCTTTAAGTGACATTTTTCATTAGATGTATGACTTTATCTGATTTGTTGTTTTCAGTATTTCCTTGATTATTAAATTACACATGATATCTGTGATTTGTCAGCAGAAATCTGCTTGGACCTCTCTCCTATAACATGTTTTACCACAATAGTGAGTTTAGTCCTACCCTGATATAACCAGAAGACTGTGTTTAGTATGATGTGAGACATCAGTAACTCTAATATCACAGTATTGTTTACTTCCCCTGCAAATCTGGTAGAAGTGTTAAACACTAAATAATTATCATCTTTGTGACTCCAGTATTTGATTATCCTTCATAATTTTCTTTGTCATTACATATTTTAATGGTGCTAAAATCCAAGAGATTTAAATGGGTTTTTTTATCTCAGTAGTTGATCCAAGTGTAATTAGTTAGATAGATTAATTTATTTAGTTAGGAACGAAAATTATATAGTCTCTTTTACATAAACAAAGTGTACAGTTTTAAGAAGTAAATTTTTAATTGAAACTACACAACACATGCCTAATATAGATCATAGTCATGTGATTTAAGTAAAATCATGTGGTTATTTGGAATAGTCATGTGACTTGGTGTATAGGATACATCAGAGCATATATATACAAACGTCAAAGAGTAGGACTTAATATCATGGAAGTGGAGGTCATCCTGGTCCTTTTATTTTGATTCAGTGGACAATAATTTGGAGAGGGTGTTGGTTTTTTTTTCAAAAGTATTTGAAGGTGTCATGCTTAGACATCATAAATTGCCTTGTACATCATATACATGTTGTATGTCTCTTTACATGTTGAAGGTCAACTTGTAATAATGATAAATCATTGTGATACTTGTACATGTTATACTTGATAGAAAACAACATACCAGTACTTAATCTAACATTTTCTAATCTTTACATGTTATACTTGATAGAAAACAACATACCAGTACTTAATCTAACATTTTCTAACCTTTACATGTTATACTTGATATCTAATACTTTACATGTTATACTTGATAGAAAACAACATACCAGTACTTAATCTAACATTTTCTAATCTTTACATGTTATACTTGATAGAAAACAACATACCACTACTTAATCTAACATTTTCTAACCTTTACATGTTATACTTGATAGAAAACAACATACCACTACTTAATCTAACATTTTCTAACTTTTACTTGTTATACTTGATAGAAAACTACATACCAGTAACTTATCTAACATTTTCTATCACAGTTTCCTTGCCTTTTACAATATTAAAGTGTAACTATTTGAATTACACAAGTCTGGATTATTTTAAGCTAATTTTTCCGTCTCCTTGTCATTTAAGCTCTAATGTTGTTTATTAACCACACTACTTATGCCAGTATTATTTTTGTTACATAGATCTGCCATAGTTTATAGATAGCAATATATTGTGTGTAATTCATGTAAACAAGATATATTTAACATAAGTCATTCATCATTCATTTTGATTGTTGTTTTGTTATGCTCAGCTGATATTTATATTTTCCAGGCTATATATGACAAGATTGTGACTTTTACTCTGTAGACAAAGGATATAACATTACTGATGTCAATGATTGGGATTCAATTTACTTTTTTCATAGTTGTATGCTCTTGGTTGTGGAGGTACTTTTGTTGTCATCACCGTTATACACTTAAAGGGAAATAACTCTGAAACGGCATATTGACGATGGACTTTTGTGTATGATTTGAAAGAAGTCAACAGTCTGTCATGTAATTTAACTTAGTAGTTTGTAAAATCAAATATCAACGAAAATATTTTAACCCACCAGAATCTCATCTGACCGTTTATTTTAGTTTCTCATATAAAAATCTTGATTTGAGGGACTGATCGGTGAACAAACTAAAAATATTAAATAATTTGTAAAGTTTGTCATACTGTAAGTTGATGACCAAGAGGATCTTTCATATGACTTTATTATTTTTCATATTGTAAACAAATGATATATGACTTAAGTAATTTATCCATCTGAAGTTTTATATGAATATTATATTTTGTTTGCCATACTTTGACAGAACATCATATGACTTAAGTTGTTAATCCACCTACCGGTAGTCATATAACTTAAATTGTTAAATCATCTAGAGTCATATGACTTAAGTTGTTAACACATCCTAAGTCATATGAGTTAAGTTAAGTCACCTAGAATCATACAAATTAAGTTGTTAACTCACCTAGAATCATATGACTTAAGTTGTAAACCCACCTAGAGTCATATGACTTAAGTTGTAAACCCACCTAGAGTCATATGACTTAAGTTGTAAACCCACCTAGAGTCATATGACTTAAGTTGTAAACCCACCTAGAGTCATATGACTTAAGTTGTAAACCCACCTAGAGTCATATGACTTAAGTTGTAAACCCACCTAGAGTCATATGACTTAAGTTGTAAACCCACCTAGAGTCATATGACTTAAGTTGTAAACCCACCTAGTCATGACTTGTTAACCCACCTAGAGACATGTATGACTCAAGTTGGCAACCCACCTAGAGTCATGACTTAGTTAACTCACTAGAATCATATCTATTGCACTGCTAGTTGTCTAAAAGTACAATAATTTTTAAATTTAAGAGTATGGTTGTTCAACTACATATATAGACAGCAGTGTGTTTACAACATGTATAGACAGCAGTGTGTTTACAACATGTATAGACAGCAGTGTGTTTACAACATTTATAGACAGCAGTGTGTTTACAACATTTATAGACAGCAGTGTGTTTACAACATGTATAGACAGCAGTGTGTTTACAACATTTATAGATGTCAGTGTGTTTACAACATGTATAGACAGCAGTGTGTTTATGACATGTATAGACACCAGTGTGTTTACAACATATATAGACACCAGTGTGTTTACAACATGGCATATACTATTTTAGATATATATATACATGTCAAGCTTTTTCTACGCAAATTCCAGAGTTATAAAGAATATTAATGTATATATACTATATATTAGGCTTCATCTTAATTACAGACTGTTACCTAAGTGTGTATGTATACCTATACACCTGTACATATCATCTCTGCATTTTCAATTACATTTTAAGGATGCCATTCATTGATTCCATTGTCTTCCATCAGCTTCAATTAATAAAACTCAAATAAACTTCACTCATCTTGTGTATAATCTGTTACTGTCTGCTTAGCCACATGGAGATATCAATTTATCAGAACTAAAACTTCTGAATTCAAACATGTATTGTTGTTAACACATTCTTATCAGAAGAAAATTTTACCTGGACAACAGGTGCACTCAGGAACAAAACTATCACAGATAAACTTGTAGAGGAGAGAGGAGAGAACTGGGACATTAGTATGGCTATCTCATTGTAAGGTGTTCCATGCACTGATCACAAGTGTTTTCAAAGATCTTTAATATGCTTTGTGGAGGCCAAGATCTGTTTTATCGGATTCAATTCCTCTTTATTGCAGTTCTTAGGGATAAACATGTTTGAGTTTGATGTTGGTTTTGTTGACTAACAGAATTGGGGTGGTATGGGACAGTCAATGGAGAATTGGAACAGTGGATTGGGAGAGTTGGGACATTTTAGGATGATGCAGAGCATCTGTAAAACATGTTATTATGATATCAAATTAAGGCAAATCCATGAAAAAAAACCCCATAGTTTTGACTGAGGTAGACATGTGTGGTCATTTTATACATACACTGAATAAAATTCAATCCATATAGTTAGGAAACATTAAACAACTACATGAAGTCAGGAAACCTTGTATTAGGAGCGAAAACTGAAAATAATACGGGGTTCTTACATGAATGGCTGTGGAGTGCTTCAGGCATAGTTTGGTAGAAATGAGGTCATATGGTACAGCAACATGTTATTTGCAATCTGATAAGCTGAAAAAGACGGGAACTAGAGGAGTGTCCCAGTTCTCCCTAATCTACATGCCCACTGAGTACACTATGTGTGTATATATATTCACACATTATCGGCTAGTAACATCATTTTATTTCCAGAAACTAACAGAAATTGTAAGAGGTAAAAGTCATGAAAATGACCAGTACACAAAGATCTACAAAAAAGTAAAAACAGTTCAAATTGTTGTGGTTCCTTATGGGCATAGTTTCCCATTTTAAGTGGATTTTTCTAACTTTAATAGATAGAGACAATTTCATGACTGCTTGTGGGATTTTCCATGTTGTAGGCTGTTTTTGCTATTTTGTGATAGAAATTGTTTGTTTGGGGTCTCAGTTTGTCCCCAGATACGATTTAAGTTACCAAAATATCTAAAACGGGCGTCAAAATGACCAAATGAGGGATTCCAGGAGCCTGAAGTTTATGTAATAGGCACTGGGAATGCCGAGTGCATCACACAGCCATCAATCCAGATGCTGACAGCACTTGTCATTGTTCAACTTCAGTACATGAATATAAACACCAACTTTCCAGCCACAAAAGCTAGCTATTAGTCTAGACAGTTAACCTGCCTATATCCATGACTTACATTTACATTCAAGACATTTGACTTATATGGAAAATTACTAAATATTATAACCTATACAATGTATACATGCTATGCAATGATGTCAATGCAGTGAGCACTTTGAAGTGACACAGTTTCTGTTTGATGGGAAGCCTGTGTTAATCATCATACAATTTTAAAATCTCGCAATGAAAACTTTTCTCACAAGAAGCGAGTGGTGTAATGGAAGAACACTCAATGGGCAAAGTGATCAGGGTTCAGTACATTGATCATTGACATTCACTTCAGGTGAGATACAAGTTTGTTTAAAGTACTACATGTACATTGAAACTTGTATATAATGACCTCCTTAAGGACAAAAAAAACCCAGTCTTTATAGTGAGGTGGTATTTACATAGAGCTTGATTTGTACACAAATGGTACTATTGGGGACAGCAAAAACAGTCTTTGTGACCAGGTGGTCTTTATACACAGGTGGTTGCTAAAGCAGGTTTGACTGTACATGCACTGTGATCTAACCATTCGGCAAGGTGCCCCTTACATACTACAAGTGTGTTATGAGGATATACTGATGGACGACAATACCGTGTCTGCGATGGGGACTTGTTGTGTTGAAACAGGTAACTCAGTGGGTAGAACAGCCACACAGATTATGGGAGGTCTGGGTTTTAAACTTTGTGAACTTTTCTCACCTTTTGTGATACAATGGGGACTAAATATAAATCACAGATACAAATTATTGTAATGTCGGAAATATGTTACAATGTTAGTTTTGCATTTTAGTGTTTACATAGAATATTCCATTATTGATTCAGTTACCCCCACAATATTTAGACTATCCCAACACTTCGAAACTGATATTTAATCAGTGTGTTATAGGACTCAACAAGCTATTACTAGCTAAAGCGATGAAAGGTTAAAGGTGAATGATAACATTAAAGCTGAAAGTGAAGGAAAAGATAAATAACTTAGAGGACAGAATAATAAATAGTTATACATGTAAAGTGATACTCCAAGTTCGATTTGGCGTATACAAATTGGCTACTCAATTTGACTGCTTCACAGTGGCCATCCAGATTGACAGCCTTGTGTCATGCCATGTTGAACAGTCAGTACTGGCTCGACATATTGGTAGACATTCAAGGTTGTTATACAAATGGATATATGTGTACCATGTTGAACGGTCAGTAGTGGGCCGACACATTGGCTAGCCATAGTGCTGACCATTTGACGGCATACACTGCTATAGTTCTTATACACTTTGTTAATTTGCATGTATATTATTACTCTTGCTAGTTCATTTTGTTAGTTTTACTTTTGGTAGTTAGCAGTTCATATATATAGTTCATATGTATATACATGTATTGTCATCAATCTTATCATATATCTCTATACAATACAGAGACTTACCTGCTATTAGCCAGGAAGTTTACTTTAAAATAGCAGGCTTGCATGTTACAGTATTACTGGTGATTGTAAGAAGGTTCAGGAGAGAATATACAAGTCAAGTGAAAATTGGACACGGTGATGACACACAGTAAGCATTCCCCGACCATCAGTCACAAACATGCTGAGTCCATAGTTAAATTCTGATGAAATAATTGAGGAATGAATCCTTGTAATAATCATAATTGGTATTAAAGACAAATCACAAGCACTATCAAACAGACAATTCAACATTTCACTCACTGAAGCACTGTAATTGGAAACAAGGTCATTATACTGACCGTAAAATTTGCAAAATGTTGACATTAAATGCCATTCTAATTTTTATTTTTCATACCTAGCACTAAGCAAAGAAACAATCACTACTACAATGGATTTACCTGTCACTGGTTACTATAGGTTTACAGAGTTTAAAAAACCTATTAAAGCTAGTGTTTTTAACACTGTGAGAGTTTCAAATTCTAGAATATGTTATATCAAAGATCATTCATATGGAACCTCTATTTCAACAAAATATCTTATGTTCAACCTCTACGATATATCTTGTATATTTATTATGACAACCCCATCAATCCACCCCGAGATCAGCAAGGGGTGGCCATATTGTTTTTGGTTCATTTATTTGCAATATTTCAGTTTGTCAAATAACCAATTTTTGTCAAATTTTAACCAAATTTGGTAAGCTGTATAATGTTAATGTTAACAAGGGATAAGTCTAGTTATGTTTACCTGTTATATATATATACATATACACGTATATATACACATGAACTTTGACAATTAAATGTCCCAAATCACCACAGATCATTATCAAATGTCCTAGGTATTTGGGCCCTAGATAATTGATTGTCGATAGTTTATACAGGTGAGCTAAAACAAAACCAAGAGCATGATATTCATTGTCTTTAATAGAATTATCAACATCAGTGGAACAGAGCAAGGTTAACTCAATAAGTGATTAAAAAGTTTTCATCTGTGTAAGTAATTTTTAAAATTTCTACAAAAAGTTTTGACAAGTGTTAAAACTGTCACCAAAAAGGAAAAAGTAAATAATGAAAAATAAATGATAAAAATACTAATAAAGAGAAGATCCATAAATACATGTATTACTTTCATGTACGTGTTTATATATTTGCCAAACTTTGTAGTTTAATGGTATTTCTGATGTGTGGAATTTCCTGCTTGCACACTATACATATTTCACGTTTGTATCTCATGTTCATATAATTCCTTTAGCTTTACTACAAAATGAATCTATAACTAAGTATCTCTGTACAGACTAGAACAAGTTAAAACACAACAAGAAATACATCTCACATCTGAAAAACCCCACTTCCTCTGCATAGCACACATCTGAAAGACAACAGGTCCATCAAATTTAAACTTCTGGTGGAAACACCACACACCAACATGGACATAAATTCTCTCCCTAGATGCCAAATCATCATTTCAAGTTCCACCTTTTTATGTCAATACAGATATATCATTAAACATTTCTGTGAAAATTTTACTTTTCTATCAACAGGAGTTTCACATAGAAAAATGTGTAACCAACGTATAAACAAGTCTTATGTTCTAAACTTATAAGAGGTCAAAGTTGACATAAAAATTTGGAAAGATAAAGTGAGAATCCAGGCTATCAATAACAAAACCTATAAATACAAAACAATGAATATAGAAATACTCGATGAGATTTTATTTGTGTTTTTGACCATTTATGACATTCATTTTTTTGACATAATTTTATACCACACCAATACACTCAATCTGTATAAATACACGAGAAAAATATGTGAGGCATAACAAGCCAATAGGAACATATTAAAACCCCAAAGCAACATTTTTTTTTTTATTTCTTTTTACATATGGTTGAAGTGACATAGGCGACATTGAGTTGACCACTGCCTAGTATACTACACAAGTAGTCTATCATATGACACACATCTCTGACCTACAGGAAAATGACATTTGAAGTTATAATTAGATTAATAAACAGGCATGAAGAAAATGAGAAATGTCAACAAATGGAACCTACAGCATGACAAGGATGTATTGCTCAAAACTTATATCATGTTAAAATAATAAAATTGGGAATTATGTACATAAAAAAGAAAACAAGAAATGACTTTGATGTCAATCTTTATACAATTATGATAAAATATTATACTTACAACACAAAACTCTCACTCAATTATCACATTTTCATACTATATTTCTGCCCATCAGCAAACTATTGAGTTAACTCCCTTTGGTTATGTAATCAAAATATTAGTTGCAAATATCCCATGGATGTTTTAATGTAACGTTTCAGACTTACCAAGCCTTTAGACAGAACCTTGCTAGCAAAAGAGTTTTCTAAAATTTGAAAAAAAAAAGTGAAAATACATTGAAAATGATAGAGCCAATAATTATGAATGAATTTGTAATAGTACTGGAGCCAGCTGCACAACAGGCTGTTAAATTTAACTTACAGTTAGCCCATTGGTTTAACATTGGTTAACCTCATGTTAAATTCAACAACCTGTTGTGCAACTGGGCCCTGGAGGACATCAATCTATGACTGACATACTTAAAACTCACAAGAATTTTACTATTGATGTCAAGATATCAATTTTCTGAACAGATCATCACCATCTCAAGTTATAAACTAATAGTAATTCCTTGTGCTATTCTGATGAACCAAAAATCAGGTCAAAGGTCATAATTGGTATTCTGTCATAGTAATAATATTACGCTATCACTATGTGACCAATTTAATGTGCCTGCGCAGATTATCGAAAAGTATAAAGGACCTCGAACTTCTAGATTTTTTTAACCTGGATGATTTCCCATAACACCAAATTACCTGTAGATTTACTGATCTGAAAATGTTACAAAATGTAAACTAATATTAGCCTGGATTTACCTGTTCATCAAAGTTTTTAAGCAGTCATTTGATACATTATAGCACACTATAGATCAATAACAAACTTATATCAGATATTTATGGAACTAACAAATTTTGTGACAGTCAAATACAATTTTATTAACATTTATTTTATCTAAGCCAGCAATTGACTGCAACCTCTCTAACAGTCTAAGAAAGAACAAAAATATGTTGATGTTTCATTGTTTAAATAACAGTTCCATGGTCCATCGCTTTTGTTCATCTTGTCCATGTTTTGTAAGACTTATGCACCGTATACACTTTCATCGCTGTATGCGATGTACAAAAAGAAATCCTCTTCATGATGTTCCTACAAAAAAAATTATAACCATTGATTTTTTCAGTTAAATAAGAAATTATTTGAAGATAATAATAAAATATTTTCTATTTCATACTTTGGCATCTAGACAAACAAGAGGCCCATATGCCACATCGTTCACCTGAACTGTGTTGGTATCTTACAAATATGGGAATCTCAAATTTACAAATTATTTTAACACTCCTTAGTAGTGTAGGAGACTTAAAAATGAATGAAAATGACAAAGCTGGGAAAGATGTCCAAAACATGTTAAAAATAAATTTTCCAATTTATTCCAAAAACAGGAAACTGAATCATGCACCCATAAAAATCACTCAGATGCAATTAGTTTTTCAATCCATGCAGCAGTTCTGGAGAAGATTTTTAAAGAGGGGTACCCCCAGGCCTCTTTTGCCCCATCCTGGATCCACCCCTTGGCTGATCTGGCCGAAATTAACAAACTACGTAGAGGTTCTTGAGTACTTACTTTCTATAAAATTTCATCAAAGTCCCTTCAGTGGTTTTGGAGAAGAAGTCGTAAATGTGGAAAATTAACCCCCACCTTTATTTTTGCAGTCTTAAAAATTCAAAAATCAAATTTCACCAAAATTTTTTCAGGAAAGCATTTATCTACCAAACCACAGGTAAAACACATAAAATAAATGCATCATAATGAATAATAGGGGAGAAAATCAAAGAAATCATACAAAAATGAATGAAAATTACAAAGTCTAAAAAGACGACAAAAACATGTCAAAAATCATTCCGATTTCAACGAAATTAACAAACTTGAATCATACATCTATGTAGATCACTCGGATGCAGTTGATTTTTCAATTCATGTAGTGGTTCTGGAGGAGAAGATTTTAAAAGTGGGATATCCCCTGGGGCCTCTTTTGCCCTACCCTGGATCCGCCCCTGGGCCATCAGGCCAAAATGAACAAACTTGGTAGAGGACCTTGAGTACTTGCGTCCTATAAAGTTTCATCAAAATCCCTTCAGCAGTTTTGGAGGAGAAGTCGAAAATGTGAAAAGTTTACAGACAGATGACAGACAAAAGGCGATCAGAAAAGCTCACTTGAACCTTTGGTTCAGGTGAGCTAAAAAGAAGAGGTAAATATTAAGATTTTAGATTTTAAATTTCTCAGTAATGCCCTATAGGTGAAAGGTGTCACAGGCAGTAAGTAAGTAATTCACTCTGTGATCATGAGATCAAGAGAAGGCTCAAGGAAATTTATGTACTCAGTTCTCGGATATCTAGCTATATATACATGTACTGTCAAATTCTTAAGTAACGATAACATATTTTATATGTTTTCAATTAATAACTTTACTTGTTTTTTACAGTTGAGTTTTGTCTTTATTTTTAACTGTAAGAAAATATTATTTTAAAAATACAATCTTCAATAAACTGCCTTTTTTTTTTTAAAATGAGTGTTAAGTTTCAGATGATTTGTAAGTACATGTATGATATACATGTATGTACCTTCAGTTGCCCTGGCATTACTATGTGTAACATTCAGAAGGACCCCCATCACAGATCTACAAATGGAGAGTCCTCTAGCATTAAAATACATGTAGGTTACAACTTCTTGAGAAGTAACTAACACACACATACTAACTAAATGATCCATATTGATTCATAATGAAATGTGGCTGTCTATTATTTTCACCATCAACAAGTGACCTCCCCAAGCTCATATCATGATTTTTCACTTACATGAAGAGGTCACCTAAATTAGGTAAGATGAACTTTGACCCATGATATGGACTAATGACAATGCAGTGAAGGTTTATCGACCTCTCACACTGAAACTGAACCAAGAAGCCAAAGTCTTGTAAAAATGCATGTAACTTATATTAAATGTCTATTGTCACAACTTGGCAATAGTAGTCACTACTATTAAGAAACATCAGGTTTAACATGTACAAGAATTCAAACACATAAGTTCCTGTTACTGACATATAAAATGTTAAAAAAATATATAAACAAATACCTGGTACAGGGATCCCATTGTTGCACTGGTTGGAGGAATTACATTGTTAACAAAGAAAAATAATGCATCCTCTGGTCTCAAGTGGATTCGCTTTCTAATTAGGAAGTAAAACTGTCCAACGGTTAAATCTGAGGGCACTAAATACTTCTTTTTGTCCAAATCTCCAACTCGTGCTTTTGGTGCCTTCTCAACAATGACCTAAAATCAGACAAACATGGTAAGATACCGACCATTAAAAAATAACAAAGTTTTGAGTTTGTCAATAAACATAATGGTAGATTACATATACATGTACAATGTACTGGTATGGCTCATTGTACATGTACACAAAATGAATATTGTTTACAGTAAATACGTTGTAGAAGCTTAGTCTAGTGGAGACAGATTCTATTTACCCGGTAGTAAGAATTGTTGATTTCTTTCTAGAAAACAGCATTAGGCAACAGATACATCTTTTTGCTGGCAATGTTACGACATATAACTTTTACTTTAAAATCTATGAAGAAGAAGTCAAGCCTAATCTACAATGTACATGTACCTAGGGCTGTCATTGATAGATTCAATATCGATATACAAATTGATCCGATATGATAATCGATACACTTTTAAAGTATCGATACATTTCATTATGCATTTCACAGTATGTTCTTGTACTTTCTTTTAGAATTTCCAAAATTTCCCGTTTATTTAACTTCATGTTATTGAACTATGTTTAATTTTTTTTTAATTGTTCAATTTTTTCAAATAAATGATGTTTACCTTGCAATGATTGATTTTTTCATCTTCAGATGGTCAAATATACAATAAAACAACTAAATATTACAATGAATCTATTTATTTTGAATGCATTCATAGCTGTGAGCAGATGACCCAGCTAAAGCCCCAATTCACCAACAGAAATTCCAAATCAATGTACCGGTATTTAAGCTGCTACATTGTACATGTATTGTAATGTATATGTATGCTTACTTCTTCTCCGAATGAAAAATTTTGTCCAATTTACCTTTTGTACAAGTACAAGTGTATGCATATACAATTACTAAGTGAAATAACCATACATGTTGTTAGTTAGTTAGTATTGATTTACAATGTTGATACAATGTACATATGTCAATCTACCGGACAATATTGACAAGTTTATTGAGTATCTCAAAGCACCAGTACACACATGTACAGGTGAAGATGTACAAAAATATACATGTATGGCTGCAGCATGCAAAATACATGTAGCATGACTGACACAAATTAAAAAAAGTGTGTGTGGTAAAGACAGTATAAATCCGAAATCTTACTCTCATTTACCACGAATCTGAGATACACAGTGCTCCAGATAACTTTCTGAGCACATGTTTGGGTATAAATTATAATACCCATCATTTCCAAATCCAGGGGGTATTTTTACTCACAAAATTTCTGTCAAGTACGTATTTTCCAATTCTGTTGCCATATCATGATTGCCATGGACTTTACTATAAAGGTTTGGTGGCTAATTAATTACCATTAATTAATCTGTATTTTACTGCCTGTACAACATACAGTAAGTTCACAATTTAAACATCTGGGTTTATCACACAATATGATCACGATCCATACAGAAAAAGTGAACTCAATATTTTATCTCTTAGCAGGTTTCAGATCCAATGTGTTTAATTTTACCCTTCAGTTTTGATTTGCATTGGGTATTTTATGCATGTATTTTAATTTGCTTGCATATCCATTTATTTTTTTAAATACTCAGCTTATCTGGAGCACTGGATACATGTACTTGTAAAAAACTTTTATCAATATTCTCATTTTTTCAGAACATCATGTACATGTACAATTACAAAAATATATATATATATATTGTCTTGATTGAGTTCAGCTTCATTTTAATGTAGGGAAACAAAAATCTGTTGTAGAAAATAATGATATAATATATACATGTACAAATTACAATGTAACATTTAGATCAACGCACTTGTATAGTACACAATAACACAGGTACGGTACATGTTTTAGTTCATCCACAAATTTAAATTCAGGAAACTCAAAAGGAAACACATAATTTTTCAACAACAGCACCTTTTAGTGATCTGCAGTACTACATAGATATGTAATTATATGTTGTCGTACATGTATCTATTTCTTTTTAATAATCTACAAAATGTATCATCACAGTGATAGTGCAGTTTTTTTTAAATTCACCGGTCTTACCAGAAAAACCGGTAAATTTTACAAAAGTCCAATGAAATCTATCTGATAACTGGTCCAAATGACCAGTAATTTTCCATTTCTTTTCAACTGTTTATATATACAGACCAGTAAAAAAATTCTTTGACCAGTGAAATTCCTTTTTTCACTGGTTCGGTTGACCAGTATTTTTTTAAATTTCAAAATGTCTGATAGTGATGTACTGGCTAGACAATTATACTACAAACTCTTTATATATTGTACAATTATGTCTTCCTTATAATCCACCAACAATTGAGAAAAGGGTACATGTACGCTATAATAACAACTGACCTACTGAGCCGATCTCATGCACCAATATAGACTAATTTTATAATAGATATATCAGTAAAGAAATAACTGCCAGTTGGTACAAACTGTCAATTTTACCTGTCCCCAAATGTCTGTCCATATGCTTTTTGACATAATTTGATTGTGATGTCATAATCACACAAGTGTTTGATGGGCCATTTAATTGTGATGTCATAATGGAAAAGTTTGCCAAAAGTTGCCATGGTCAATTTAATGTTACATCAAACATGTGCATGTAATTTGATTGAAGTTTCCCATACATATACTGAATTTTTAGTATTAACAATGATCCCAAAATTAAGTCAATTCATTGAACCTGTGAAACACACTACTCTCAACTTCCACAGAAACAAATGCTTGTGTGGACATATTTGATCATGAATTCAAATGCATACTGATTAGTGTGTATGAGAATAACAAATGTTTTGCCTTTTAACTGAAAGGAATGTTATTTTCACAACACACGAATGTGGGCATGCCTAAATACCGAACAGTAAACCGAACAGTACCG
The DNA here is from genome assembly GCA_030159075.1 of Atrina japonica. Taxonomy (NCBI): domain Eukaryota; kingdom Metazoa; phylum Mollusca; class Bivalvia; order Pterioida; family Pinnidae; genus Atrina; species Atrina japonica. The sequence goes on from BROG01000515.1 coordinate 139,381, forward strand.
AACAGTAGAAATATTTTTCTAAATATGAATAATATTTTATCCAAATGTATTCAGTATCATAAATAATTATATTTTCTACCATATGATGTAAAAAAAAAAAAAAATTAATATTTTTGTACGACTTTTTTAAAGAATTTAGAAAAATGAAAATACCGAACAGGTACCGAACAGTAGAAATATTTTTCTTATTAATCATAATTTCATATCAAATTATACGTAATATCATTCATAATTACATTTTCTATCGAATTACGTTAAAAAAAAATAAAAAATGTGAAATTTAAAGAGAATTTTTTTAAAAATCTGATACACAAAACAGTATACCGAATATAGACGATTTTCCTTTCTTAAATTTCATTATTTTACTTTAAAATGCTTATAATATTAATAACTAAGATATTATCTATCATACTTTGTTGAAAAAAAATGTTTTGTACGCTGACTTTGATCGTAAATCAAAAGAAATGAAACACCGAACAGTAGTGAAAACTTCTGCTGAACAAGATGGCCGACCTACGGCAAACATCTGATGCCTAAATACCGAACAGTTGTAGTTTCGTTTCGAAATGTAGCCAGTATTGTTCAGAATTGAATTTTCTATCGAATTTTGTAAAAAAAAATTAAGATTTTAATTTTTTTTGCTGAAAAAATTTAGAAAACTTGAGGCAATAAAATACCGAACAGTAATAAATAAAACACCGAACAGACGAATTTCCTTTCTTAAATTTCATTATTTTACTTTAAAATGCTTATAATATTAATAACTAAGATATTATCTATCATGCTTTGTTGAAAAAAAATGTTTTGTACGCTGACTTTGATCGTAAATCAAAAGAAATGAAACACCGAACAGTAGTGAAAACTTCTGCTGAACAAGATGGCCGACCTACGGCAAACATCTGATGCCTAAATACCGAACAGTAAAAAATTTCTCTTTTATTATTCGTAGTTTCGTTTCGAAATGTAGCCAGTATTGTTCAGAATTGAATTTTCTATCGAATTATGTAAAAAAAATTAAGATTTTAATTTTTTTTGCTGCTAAAATTAGAAAACTTGAGGTAATAAAATACCGAACAGTAATAAATAAAACACCGAACAGACGAATTTCCTTTCTTAATTTTCATAATATGACTTTAAGATGTATATGATATTAGTAACTAATATATCATATATCATATTTTGATGAAAAAAAATGTTTTGTACGCTGACTTTGATCGTAAATCAAAAGAAATGAAACACCGAACAGTAGTGAAAACTTCTGCTGAACAAGATGGCCGACCTACGGCAAACATCTGATGCCTAAATACCGAACAGTAAAAATTTCTCTTTTATTATTCGTAGTTTTGTTTTCGAAATGTAGCCAGTATTGTTCAGAATTGAATTTTCTATCGAATTTTGTAAAAAAAATTAAGATTTTAATTTTTTTTGCTGAAAAAATTTAGAAAACTTGAGGCAATAAGATACCGAACAGTAATAAATAAAACACCGAACAGAGACGAATTTCCTTTCTTAAATTTCATTATTTTACTTTAAAAATGCTATAATATTAATAACTAAGATATTATCTATCATGCTTTGTTGAAAAAAAAATGTTTTGTACGCTGATTTTGATCGTAAATCAAGGAAATGAAACACCGAACAGTAGTGAAAACTTCTGCTGAACAAGATGGCCGACCTACGGCAAACATCTGATGCCTAAATACCGAACAGTAAAAATTTCTCTTTTATTATTCGTAGTTTCGTTTCGAAATGTAGCCAGTATTGTTCAGAATTGAATTTTCTATCGAATTTTGTAAAAAAAATTAAGATTTTAATTTTTTTTGCTGAAAAAAATTAGAAAACTTGAGGCAATAAGATACCGAACAGTAATAAATAAAACACCGAACAGACGAATTTCCTTTCTTAAATTTCATTATTTTACTTTAAAATGCTTATAATATTAATAACTAAGATATTATCTATCATGCTTTGTTGAAAAAAAATGTTTTGTACGCTGACTTTGATCGTAAATCAAAAGAAATGAAACACCGAACAGTAGTGAAAACTTCTGCTGAACAAGATGGCCGATCTACGGCAAACATCTGATGCCTAAATACCGAACAGTAAAAAATTCTCTCTTGTTATTCGTAGTTTCGTTTCGAAATGTAGCCAGTATTGTTCAGAATTGAATTTCTATCGAATTTTGTAAAAAAAATTAAGATTTTAATTTTTTTGGCTGAAAAAAATTAGAAAACTTGAGGCAATAAAATACCGAACAGTAATAAATAAAACACCGAACAGACGAATTTCCTTTCTTACTTTTCATAATATGACTTTAAGATGTATATGATATTAGTAACTAATATATCATGTATCATATTTTGTTGAAAAAAAATGTTTTGTACGCTTTCAACAGAAAAGAAACACCGAACAGAAGTGAAAACTTCTGCTGAACAAGATGGCCGATCTACGGCAAACATCTGATGCCTAAATACCGAACAGTAAAAAATTCTCTCTTGTTATTCGTAGTTTCGTTTCGAAATGTAGCCAATATTGTTCAGAATTGAATTTTCTATCGAATTATGTAAAAAAAATTAAGATTTTAATTTTTTTTGCTGCTAAAATTAGAAAACTTGAGGTAATAAAATACCGAACAGTAATAAATAAAACACCGAACAGACGAATTTCCTTTCTTAATTTTCATAATATGACTTTAAGATGTATATGATATTAGTAACTAATATATCATATATCATATTTTGATGAAAAAAAATGTTTTGTACGCTTACTTTGATCGTAAATCAAAAGAAAAGAAACACCGAACAGTAGTGAAAACTTCTGCTGAACAAGATGGCCGATCTACGGCAAACATCTGATGCCTAAATACCGAACAGTAAAAAATTCTCTCTTGTTATTCGTAGTTTCGTTTCATTTATTAAAAAATGAAAAATTCGGTAATAAAAATGCATATTATTTTTAATACTTATCTTCAAATGGCACAGCACAGCTACCACGTACACGAAGAGAAGGAATGGGACGATTCAGATATCAAGGGTCTATTTATTCAAAATCTGAAATTTTGACACCCGAGACCATTTTGACATTTCGAGTTAAGCTCAGACAGTACGGCGACTAAATCGACCCCCAATATACAGCACAAGAAATTTGGAAACTTATGCAAGACATAATGTGAAACTTCGTATATAATGATAAATTCATAAAAATATTTTTCTTACGATTTCTGTACATTCATTCGATTTCCTCATTAACACGAGATTTTTAATATATAAACAATCAAATTCTGTGAATTTCGCGGTTATAAACTAAATATGTAGTGGGATAAACAAATGTACAACACAATATGTATACACATGTCTTGTACATGTAATAATGTAGTATTACAATTTATACTGGATACAGCTGTTGCTGATGACATACTATACTATAATAATGTCAGTATATATAAGTTAAAACATTAAGATCATAATCTTGGTTGGTACAACACTTACGAAAAATATAATTATTTGTATGGATAACAGCAATCAGTTAATCAATATTAATATGAAAGCCTTAAGGGCATGCAAACGGTATTTTCTCTCTCTCTTGTTTGTCTCCTCTCTCTCTCTCTCTCTCTCTCTCTCTCTCTCTCTCTCTCTCTCTCTCTCTCTCATATTTTGTCAAGCATCATTTCATAAATCAATAATCCAAACCAACTTATAAAATAAAATACACAATTTCATATCTAAAAAAATCCTTTATTATTTAATGTTTTAACAAAATAATTTTCAAAATTAAAAATTTTATACAATTAAGTGACGTGTTTATTATTTTCATACTCAATACAGTATGTTACATCCTAAAAAAAAATCCAGCAGATAATGAAAAGAAAAAGATCGAAATAATTTATATATATTTTATATATATATAAATAGTACACTGAATCTCTGCATTTATCTACCGAAAAAATATGCTAAGTTTGCAAGTTGGAAATATGTTATTTCGGTAATTTATTACAAGAAACTTGCCGATTCATATCAAATGTCTGTAATAAACACGTCCCGTAATATACAAGCTTCCAATAAACATCCGGTTAATCGAAGTTGCCTTGAGGGCATGTAAACGGGTCGTGTCTTTACAGGATTCTAGATTAGTAGACGCAGCGATATATAAAGCTAATATTAGCTTTATATATCGCTGGTAGACGTTATTCAGTTGGATTAACTTAAAGTGAAGGAAACCAATTTACAAACAACCTAAATGTATGCACTTTTACCGAAAAAAAAAACTAAAAAAATTATAATGGAAATAATTTATACAAGTTACGTCTGTTCTTTGCCTTTATCAAACTTTTGTTCCGAATTATTCCTATTCATCTATTTATTCATCTTTCGTTAAATTTATCTTTTTTTTCTTTTATGATTTTACACCGGTCGATTTATACCTGTCAGCTATGAGATTTATGACCAGTTGTCGTTTCAACATGGTGTCGGTTACTGTGATTTTACTTGGTCGTAAATAAAAAATCGAAAATAAAATACCTTAAATAACAAATTGAATTCCTATATTTATGTACCACAAACAAAGCTAAATTTGTAGTTGGAAATGTTATTTAGGCAATTTATTTTCGGTATCATATGATAATGCTACCATTATGCAAGCTCTTTTTCAATGAATTTTTGAGTTGTTTTAATAATTATTAGCCATTTTTTACACATTTTTTATGTCTTGTGCAATGTTGACAACTTTTGCCAGGTGAGCGACTTAATGCCCATTGGGTCGCTTGATTTATATCTCAAACACATCAATTAAGTACGTTTAACAGAGAAAAAGTTTGAATGACATAATGATATACTAGGATTAAATAATATATAAACGTAATACCATAATTCATATACCAAATCAGTGTAAATAGTATCTGTCCGTTTTCGTATTAAGAGTTTTTTAAAAAAGTACATTTCAGCCGTATTAAATACAAATTTTACTCGCCGATTGTTTTCTTTTCGTGATCAAAAAAGATTAATATCACCAAAAACGGTTAAAACATAAATGTTGTATTAATCTATCAAAATATTTTACACGTTTAAATATCTTTTATCACGATAAATAAATGTCGACGTAAACAAAATTTGAATTCGATTATTTTGCAGTTTAGTTGTTTTATTTGAACTGCTGGAAATAAATTAATAAGGATTATACCTATACCTGATGTCATCTCTGTGCTGTCGTCTGGATGGCCTATGTCTTACCTGGGAAAATAAAGTAGGGGTCCATGGCATTGACCTGGAGACCAAAAAAGCAACTCTTACCTGGTGGTTTTAGTACTGCACCATCCCAAGATCGTTGAGATGGACCCCATCATGAGACCACAGATGGCCCGTGAACCGACGGTCGTTCCACTGGTAAAAATAGAGGTTCTGTCGGAACTCCGGGCTGGTCACCATACGGCGAACAGAACGATGAATCGCACGACGATTGGCCTCATACATCAGGGATCCACGCCAACGATCAAAACGTGGCAAAACCGAACACACTACAATACGCATGACCCCACAACCAAAAAAAATTCTCAGGATATCAACCAAATTCGACAAGAATTTGGAGATGTCAAAGTCGCTGCTGTCAGCATCATTTCCACCTACATGAAGAACGACGGCATAGAGTGGATCTATGCTGTACTCCTCACGTAGATGGAACGGTCGAACTTTTTACGAATCCGTTGTCATTCTTTTATATATTTCAAATCTTTCCTTGCCGACAAAAATTATGCCGGTGGTCCTTTACACTACACATTTAAGTACTTTGATAATGATAGGATGCAAAAATATATAAAATAAATAAATAAATAAATAAATAAATAAATAGTAACTGATGATAGATTAAAGGATCATAATAGGTAAGGTGACGCAAATTGTGATTTTGGGGTGATAAATGCATATATATTTTGATTTTTTTAAAACTATAAATATCGTGACGGTCATTTAAAACATCTGTCCCAGACGAAATGTAAATATAGAAATAAAAAGTATAAAATAATACACCTCCGTGCCTTGTTTGGTTCGCAAATAATGGGTGCGTGAAAGTATAATGCAGCTTCCATTTCGGACCCAACTAAAATTTTTAATTTCCGAGATGATTGGGTGTTTCGTTAGTCCCGTAGACGTTCGACAAAACACACCTTTGTATATCACACATAACGAAAAAATGATTTTTTTTTCGAGTGATTTTCAACTGATAATATTGTAAAATACTATTTACATGTTTAAATACTGCATTTTAACATATTTTTCTCATTAAGTAAGAGTACTAGTACACTAAATTTAATTTATATTATGTTTCCGTACTGTATTTTAAGAGAGAGAGAGAGAGAGAGAGATTACGCCCTTATTTTTTTTTTTTACAACAGTGAATCATTTATTTAACAAAAAAATAAATCAGAATAAGTAAATAAAGCTAATCATTAGTAAAGAGCAAATTTAATAAATTAAACATATGTCTCTAATAGATTAGACAAAGATTTTATGAATTTGGTTTGGTTCGACTGACATTGATTTGAGTTAAATTTAAAAAAATGTTTTTATCTTAAAAATGAAATTGACGAATTCCAAATTTGTTTTAATCGTAAACCAGGCATTATCGCCTAATCAGTGATATAAGATGATGTTCCACTTGAAGATGGTAAAAAAAATCTCCGTTGCATTATTTAGTCATTTTTGGGGGTTTAGGGGGACTTTACATTATAAAAAAATTTCTTCGAGATTTTTTTTCAAGGAATGACTTTTATTTGGTCTGATAGAACGGCATCGGGTTCAGTTCGGCTGACATTGATACGAATTTAAACCAAAATAAGAGAAATTATATTTTAAAACAAATAAAAGTATAGAATAAGATTTACTGAACTTTTAAATTACCATTTAACTGTATAGAAAGAAAAAATGTCACAAAGTAAAAAATTATTTTTATTTTTATTAATTGTTAAATAATTACAATATTTAAATTTTGATTTAAGATATAAAATTTATTTTTATCATTATAAGAAACAAATCTATATGATAATAATTTTATTTAATTATGATTTAATAAATTCATTTAATTTTCATGTAATACGGAGAATGATTTTTATGTCTATCTTTTTTTTATAATAAATAAATAAATTTAAAAACATTAAACATTAATTTAAAACACGTTTGTAACCTTTTCTGATCGGGTTCGGTGTTGGTTTTTGCATTATCCTGTTTTGAGACAAAGATGGCCGATTTTCCGATGAACTGTGATGCATTTTGGCTGCAAACTTCATTTGTACCACAGAAATTATTTATGTTTTGATACATTCTGGTATAGATAAGCCATTTGAATATATTTGGTACCGTTATAAATGTATTCTTAGACATATAAGGAAGAAAACTCTACTGTTCGGTACTGTTCGGTATATTTCTACTGTTCGGTATTTAGTACCTCCGCACGAATGTAGGCTAAATCATACTAGGGGCCTACGCTAGTAGCGTTTTGAGTCTAAACCCCACCTTAAAATTAAAATAAAACAAGTAGTTTTGCAATATATCAGAACACCTGACAACTGTTGCCAAGGAGCTGTGGACGGTCCGGGACCTTATGCACACTGAAGAAAATAAAACGCCCCGTAATGGGCCATATGACATAAGCGACTGACATACATGTAAGAGCCAAACTGCGACTTTGTCAGTCTATTTATAGCAATGATAATAGCTAGGATCTACATTCTACGTAAAGCGAAACAACAGTAATTAAACATGAACAATGTTCTCATACACGAAAGATGATCTGATGACAGACACATTAATCTTAGATTTAAATGATTACACTAACAAACGCCTGTTGCTCGGATATTCTGGGAAATATCAAACCCAGTCGACACAGAAATCAATGATACAAATTAAAATTGCAAAAAAAAATATTTACGGGTACTCTGTCTGGATACTTCTTTCTGATTTTTTCTCCTTCAGCCCTCCTCTTTTCAAATGGATGTTCTTCTTTGTATTCCCACTTCATTTTTACAAATCTGAAAGCCCAGAAGGTAGTTTTTCGCTTATGATTCTCTCAGCAGTGTTTACTTCTCCGACTACAAAATGGCTGACCACTGATATAAACAAACAGGTGAATGCGCAGACGCAAAGTAGTTCCTATTTATTCTTGTGAAATTCTTTAATTGGACGTATTGTAAATTAAATTTTTTCAGATTTCTTTGAATAATTTACATGTACATATCTCCAAAAGATTTACAGGACACTGATTGTCAAGCTAGACCAGCGTATTAATAGTATGTAGAATAACAATAGTCATGAGATGGGTGACGTCACTAAATGAAATATCTTAAAATAACCCAAGGGCAGGTAAGTCAACAAATTATATCAACACGTCAGGTGATTGAATTTATTGCAACATTTTATCGGTATATTTTCTCTATTTCTGAAGCGACATTTATTTATGTGCGTGAGTAATAAAAATCTTTATCACAAAGTATTTGAAAATAAATAGACGTACCTCCATGATCCTGTCAATTATAGCCTACTTGTACTAACATAATATGAAAATAAGTTTTATAGGGGTTATTTATAATAATAATAATAATAAATGATGATGATAATACATGTAAGTTCTAGAAGAAGAAAAGATAATGATAGATCTAAATAAAAATCAGTAATAATTGGGTCATTCGACTATATTCAACATCTCTTATTAAATATGAAATGGAGCCCTCGCTAATTACACTCGTTTGAGCCAGTCAGTAAGTGGTCTTAAGTGGACTAAGGACGGGAATGTTCAAACTATCATAACACTCCTTGACAGTAGAGATAAGCTATAAATGAATGGAAATTGCATGGTCTGAAAATGTGTAAAAACACATGAGAAATTTATTTAACGATTTCTACAAAAACAGAAACTTGAATCATATATCTATGTAGGCCACTCGATCAGATGTAATTAGTTTTTCAATCCATGCAGCGGTTCTGGAAAAAACCATTGACAAAGAGGTTTATTCTCTGGGACGTATATCGCCACACACTGGATCCAACCTATCTGGCAGATAATAATAATAATTGACTATGATTGTATTTAATATAAATCATGTGTTAATTAACAATATATTCAGATTTGGCGCTTTTGTATGTAGTATTGCTACACATGCCTCGCGTTTGTGAGGCAAATATTGTAAAATGTATCAAATTTATGTTATAAAATTTGAAATTACATTTGAACTATGTTTCACCCTGATGAAAGAAACCACTTTGTTACTTTAAATCAATATCAACCAATCATCATCGTCGTCATCGTCATCATCATTTTTTGTTTCTTCTTCTAGTTTTCTGATTTTGAAAGTTTAATTGAAAATTGTAATATAAACATTGAATATATAAATTATACAAGGGAGAGGGCACACATAATGTTGCAAAAACTTATGCCCAATCCCATTTCTACAAATGAAATAAAATGTGTGAACCCCCCCAAAAAAAACCCACCAACGTTCGCAGTTTTCTCATCATTAGACCGGGTTCTTGTAATAGGCCTACACGCATACTAACGCACATAGATACAAAAAATGTACATACATGCATCCGCGCACGCACACACAAACTATTTGATAGATATCTCCCGTCACACATTGACGATTTAGCCGGCGTATGACCGACGTATGAAATTTTAGGTGAGTACGCTGGCATACGTCTCTTAAGTTGCCAGTAATTTTTGTATAAGTTATCAACACTCTAGTATACGCTGGCATAAGTTGACGTACGCCAAAATACGTATGCCAGCGTATGACCTATATAAGTTCCGCATACGCTGGAATAAGATGTAGGAACGTTATAGGATCGTTACCACACGTTACTTGTATGTTACTTGTTCATCAGAATACGTCGAGAAAAAAGCCCGCCAATTGTCAGTTGAAACCAGAATAGCTATCTCTTGAAACCGCCATGCAAAAGAGAATTGTGAAAACCACTTTAAAGAAGTTTGCTGACCGTGGGGAGGATGTGGACGCAAAGATGATTAATTGTCACCCTCACTCAGAACATGCGAGAGTTGATTCTGTTCAGATGTAATCGCCTGCTGTTTCCGACGTCTATCGGTCATCATCATTAGAATCGGTAGCTGCGTCTGTTGCCCCTCCGCCTCTCATCAATTCTTTTCTAAGAAGAGGACCATTAAGACACAGTTTGCTCTGAATAGTGAGGAGGAGGAGGTCATGTACGACTTCCTTCGCTAGAACCCAATACTCTGGGACATCAAGAAGACTGACTACCGGCGGGTGGACAAGAAAGCAAAGCTCTGGGAGGATCAGGACAAGGTTTTGGAAAAGACAGTGTAACACCTACAAGGATGGGTTAAGTCACTTCGAGATACCCACACTCGTCTAAACAAGAGGAAGAGCAGTGGCGGTGTAGCACAACTGACAGAGAGGGAGCAATTGATCAAGACAAACTTTGATTTCCTCAAGATTGTACTTCGTCATTATCCTGAACCTGCTAATAGTGTAAGTCTAAACAAATGTTGATAGTGTAAGTCTAAACAAATGTTGATAGTGTAAGTCTAAACAAATGTAATAGTGTAAGTCTAAACAAATGTTGATAGTGTAAGTCTAAACAAATGTTGATAGTGTAAGTATAAACAAATGTTGATAGTGTAAGTCTAAACAAATGTAATATTGTAAGTCTAAACAAATGTTGATAGTGTAAGTCTAAACAAATGTTGATAGTGTAAGTATAAACAAATGTAATAGTGTAAGTCTAAACAAATGTTGATAGTGTAAGTATAAACAAATGTTGATAGTGTAAGTATAAACAAATGTTGATAGTGTAAGTCTAAACAAATGTTGATAGTGTAAGTATAAACAAATGTTGATAGTGTAAGTTTAAACAAATGTTGATAGTGTAAGTCTAAACAATTGTTGATAGTGTAAGTTTAAACAAATGTTGATAGTGTAAGTCTAAACAAATGTTGATATTTTTATTCATACAAAGTGGTCATACCAGTATTACCGGAGTACGCCGAGATATAATTGCTGAGGGTAAATAAACATTCATTTAAATACACATACTTTTCAAATTAGAGCTCAACTGATGATAACTTTGGTATTATGTTTATAATATTTATAACCACTAGGTCGCTGCCACTGCTGTTGGACCGTTTGAGTCCCCGAGGGTATACATAAACCTAATACCTGGTATTTCGGTACCAGCTTTTCATCTCAAACTAAAGTAGTATTTGGCACTGTTAACACTATTCAAATTCGAAAATTGTCTAAAGCTAAGACAGTCATTTTTTACAGTGGTTACTCTTAGACGGATTTCGGCTATACGTTTAGAGATATTATTTGGCTTTGTATGATACCACTTTATCTTTAGAAAATACACATACTTTTCAAATTGGAGCTCAACCGATGAAGTCTAACTGACAGAAACGATATCGTCTTGAGCATTATAACTTTGGTATTATGTTTATAATATTTAAAACTTGCTCCATAGCTAATTATTGTTAACAAGTGAAAACAAATGCAAGATACATTTAACATATGAGGCAAGGTTAGGTCATTGAAGACATTGGTTTATATGTTAAAATTGGGGGATGGCTAGAATATATTTTTAAAGCAAAAGCGAACCAAAATGATAGATTTAATTGACCATTACTATCTTCATACTCACAATGAGATTTCTCAGCTAAACTGACTCACTCACTGATTACTGATATTGTCATATTCACAATGAGATTTCTCAGCTAAGCTGACTAACTCGCTGATTACTGATATTGTCATATTCACAATGAGATTTCTCAGCTAAGCTGACTAACTCGCTGATTACTGATATTGTCATATTCACAATGAGATTTCTCAGCTAAGCTGACTCACTCGCTGATTACTGATATTGTCATATTCACAATGAGATTTCTCAGCTAAGCTGACTAACTCGCTGATTACTGATATTGTCATATTCACAATGAGATTTCTCAGCTAAACTGACTTACTCACTGATTACTGATATTGTCATATTCACAATGAGATTTCTCAGCTAAGCTGACTAACTCGCTGATTACTGATATTGTCATATTCACAATGAGATTTCTCAGCTAAACTGACTTACTCGCTGATTACTGATATTGTCATATTCACAATGAGATTTCTCAGCTAAGCTGACTAACTCGCTGATTACTGATATTGTCATATTCACAATGAGATTTCTCAGCTAAGCTGACTAACTCGCTGATTACTGATATTGTCATATTCACAATGAGATTTCTCAGCTAAACTGACTTACTCACTGATTACTGATATTGTCATATTCACAATGAGATTTCTCAGCTAAGCTGACTAACTCGCTGATTACTGATATTGTCATATTCACAATGAGATTTCTCAGCTAAACTGACTTACTCACTGATTACTGATATTGTCATATTCACAATGAGATTTCTCAGCTAAGCTGACTTACTCGCTGATTACTGATATTGTCATATTCACAACGAGATTTCTCAGCTAAGCTGACTTACTCGCTGATTACTGATATTGTCATATTCACAATGAGATTTCTCAGCTAAACTGACTTACTCGCTGATTACTGATATTGTCACATTCACAATTCGCTCAATTCTGTTTTATATGCATTGTTGAATGTCTGTTACTTGCCATATAGGAAAGTTGTAACTCTTGAGTACTAGTCATGGTAACGCAGGATTATATTTCATATACCCAGAGTATGCATCGCCCTTGAGATATGTTATAGTTAATGCACAATATAGCCGATTTATTATTTATTCTGCCAACATTCCAGAAGTTTTCATTGTGCATTAACACAGTTTGAATGTCTGTTACTTGCCATATAGGAAAGTGTAACACTTGAGTAACTCAGTCATGGTAACGCAGGATTATATTTCATATACCCAGAGTATGCATCGCCCTTGAGATATGATGTTTGCGGTTTTTATTTCTTTACGACCATGGGATGCGTACAAGTCATAAACATTTATATAAAAACGAGGTGTACTGAGTGATAATATATTTTCATTTTTATTGATTTGATTGTAAGTACAAATTAACCGATTTTCGTTTCATTCCACTAATTGATTGCAGGTGAAGGCAACTACTGCAGCGTATAGCGGTGACCTTGAAGCTGCCGAGGCTGTTTCTGTAACATCTTGGATGATGCTATTACCATCCCCGTCCAATCATCGCCTTCTCAACACCAGTGTAAGCGTGGCCAGGACAATAACCAGCTGGTAGAATCACTCCAGTAGAGTTCACCAGTTTGGAGAGCTTCACAATAGTCTCGCACACCCAACTATGTGCGTGACAGTCTGGTAAGCATGCCCAAGCCCAGGTGTGGAAGGCACAAAAATGTATTAACGCTATACTCAGTGAGCTGATGGCGGAGGAGAGTGATGAAGAAGAACTCCCAAGAGCCCCCACTTTTACAGCGCCTGCTAAATCGCGACTCATTTCAGCCCTGGCCACCTACACCCGAGCTCCCACACAGTTGGAGACGAACCAACCACCCCTCAACCTGTGGACACACAAGACACCGGGTGGTTTTGTCTGGTTACTTAACCAGACTCCTAGTGCCCTGGACGGTAACGGTCAGTGTAATTTCTCTTTACATTTAGAAGTGCTCAACATTTCCAGTTGTCTTGATGCTACTGCAAATAGTGCTTATGTGGAGCTTAACATTCCCCTGATCAACGAGGAAGTAGATAAAGTGACAGTGAAAGTCGTATGTGTGTGGAAATTAGCAGAGTCAGTGTACGTTTAGGTTGTCCAATGTTCTTTGGGATTAAGAGACATAGTATTTTGTTTAAGTTGTTATGTTCCTTGTGATTAGGAGAGACAGTATTATGTTTAAGGTAATCTGTTCATTGGGATTAAGACAGACAGTATTATGTTTAAGTTATTATGTTCCTTGGGGTTAGGAGAGACAGTATTATGTTTAAGTTAATCTTTTCATTGGGATTAAGACAGACAGTATTATGTTTAAGTAATTATGTTCCTTGGGGTTAGGAGAGACAGTATTATGTTTAAGATGTTGTGTTCCTTGGGATTAGGAAAGACAACATTATGTTCATGTTGCTGTGTTCCTTGGAATTAGAAAAGACAGTATTATGTTTAAGATGTTGTGTTCCTTGGAATTAGGAAAGACAGTATTATGTTTAAGTTGTTGTGTTCCTTGGATTAGGAAAGACAGTATTATGTTTAAGTTGTTGTGTTCCTTGAATTAGGAAAGACAGTATTATGTTTAAGTTGTTGTGTTCCTTGGGATTAGGAAAGACAACATTATGTTCATGTTGCTGTGTTCCTTGGAATTAGGAAAGACAGTATTATGTTTAAGATGTTGTGTTCCTTGGAATTAGGAAAGACAGTATTATGTTTAAGATGTTGTGTTCCTTGGAATTAGGAAAGACAGTATTATGTTTAAGTTGTTGTGTTCCTTGGATTAGGAGAGACAACATTATGTTCATGTTGCTGTGTTCCTTGGAATTAGGAAAGACAGTATTATGTTTACGGTGTTGTGTCCCTTGGAATTAGGAAAGACAGTATTATGTTTACGGTGTTGTGTCCCTTGGAATTAGGAAAGACAGTATTATGTTTAAGATGTTGTGTTCCTTGGAATTAGGAAATAAAGTATTATGTTTAAGTTGTTGTGCTCAGTGGGATAAGGAGAGACAGTATTCTGTGAGAATATGTGTATCGCTTGGTATTCCGTGGGCCCACTCTGGCTTACAGCTCGTAGAACATCGTCGAGGACACACTCGGAAAGTTGGAAAAAGATTATGGTCCCCGTTGCGGAGTTCCACCATACTCTGGTCATACATGCCAAACTGTAGCGTCTGCCGATCCATGGTCTCACCAAGTTCCCTCTTCGTTTACCTCTCCTCCTTCCCACTTTCCTAGCACGCATACAGTGTCAACTCAGAGAGGTCATGATGATGTTGTAGGACATTCAGAAGATACTCTCTTCTCATCCTTGCAGGATCCTCCATTATTCAGATCCGGATAGGTATCAGTTTCCTGATTAGCTGCCAATACGCTATTATACGGTATCAGCAAGTTAGAAACACGTCAAGTAATTTCTGTAGTCGTTCCTAACACGTCCGCAACAAGTTATATACGTCTAATTATAATTGTCCATACGTTTATATACGTTATCTATAAGTTATTGATTTCCTTTGAATGTTACTTATACGCTATACATACGTTGTGTAAACGCTAAACATGTTTAGTTCGACGTATACCAACGTATTATGATTTTTTGATATTTTTTTCATACGCCGGTAAATAGTCAATGTGTGACAGGGGCTTAGTGGTTGAGCACACAACTTGAATACGGATTCACGCCCGGTCCCTTATACTCGGGAAGCCAGTGCTTCACCACTGCAGCCTCGACGAGAGATCCTTTCGTGTGTGTGTGTACTTTGGTGGGGTGAACTCGAATTTAAATGAGTCAGTTCTGGTCATTATGTCGACCGCATTATTATAATCTTGCAGTCATTCACATTTCTCCTAAATAAAGTTCAGAATTTTGTTATCTACTTTGCTTGTTGGTCAGTCCGATTTTACGTCAATGTAATGCATTTCTCTTACGTTAAAGTTGTACATATCAGAACTTTATTATATATGACCGGGATAAATCATTGGTCAAGTTCTACAATAGAAGTCTATTTTACACAAGATGCAGAGTTTCGTTATTGGTATAATTTACATCTTATCATTCACAGGTATGTAAGATAATTTAGTTCTTGTTACTTGTCTTTAGCACAAATAATTCGTAATTTTTTATCAACTTGAAACTCTAACACCAAAATGATTCTAATGTTGGTAGAAGAAAATTTAATTTTTAAATTCTACAATGAAAAGTAAGAATAGATATCTAAATATCTGTTTCATATTCGATTCAATCAGAAAACTTTTCTTATGTGTGCTTAGAACGCAACATAGTTTGATTCCTTTTCTATGAAGGAATAAAAAAATGTTAAACGATTTCTTCAACAGTAATGCTAAAATGGTTTAGATTTCACTCTGATTTTTGGTTGTTTCACTACTACTGCTAGCAATTTAAAACACCATATGCATGTGCGTGGCTGCTAGCAATTTAAAACACTACATGGTCGTTGATTCTATTAATGTTGCTAGCAATTTATAACACTACGCATATGCGTTGATGCTAACTTGTACTAATGCTGTTAGCAATTAAAACACTACGCATGTGCGTTGATGCTAACTTTATTAATGCTGCTAGCAATTTAAAGCACTAAACACATGTGCGTTGATGCTAATTTTTGCTAATGCTGCTAGCAATTTAAAGTACTATACGCATATGCGTTGATGCTTACTTGTACTACACAATTCTGATGCCCTTTTATCAGATGTTGAAAATACCTTTCATGTAAAACAGAGAAAAATATTCTATATTGAATCTAAAATTGATTTAAAAAGTATTCCTAATGTATACTTTTGTTCTTTTTTACTTGTTTTATTTACACACACACACACACACACACACACACACACACACATATATATATATATATATATATATATATATATCTTGTTCTGTTATTTGTCATGCGTAGGGGCTTGGGGATATAATTCTTATACAAGAAATATGTGTTTTCAATTCTGAAATCGTTTGAGTCGATTTAAAGTCAAGTATGCCAGAAAACAATTGACTAATGTTACACATTTTTCCGTCTTCAAAACCTGTAACAGTATGTTTGAATTAACTGTGTTTTTACTACATCCAAGTACATTTACTCAGAATGTAGTATGCTTTTTGTAAATGGAGACTGTTTAAGGCGCTAATTTCATGGCTGGAGAAACATTAGTAGCGAGCACTGATATTGAAAATAATTAATGAAATGTTCCGTCCAACAATAGTAACACTAACAAAAGCGACGTGCATGGATTCCCTCTTTATTTTATGTAACCTTTGCATAACATTAGGATGAACGGAACTAGTCCATATAACAATAGCAATTGTGAAATCTGCCATGTGCGTTGATGCTAACTGCCACCACAGACAAGATGACCGAAGAAAACATGGTCTAGAGGTAGATTTCTCAACATTTTTCAAGATGCTTGACCAAGCCTGAAACGTTTTGACTCAGATTAACCCCACATATTTATAAATTTTGATGGGTAAATAAAGATCTTGCGTTAAATGTATATTGTTTCTGCTATAGATGGCGATGATTTAACACGTTGCCCAGGAAATCTTCCAAGAAACCAGTACACACGCGTTCATGGTAACTCTTGTTATGAATTTGTTATCTACCGACACGTGACATGGCACCAGGCGTCAGAGGACTGCTCAACAAAGGGAGGTAACTTGGTAACAATACAAGACCCAGCCGATCAACATTTCCTTATGTCAGCTCTGGGATCATTCAATTTTAACGAACAAGGAGTTTGGATAGGATTATCAGACGAAGAAACTGAAGGAAACTTTACATGGGTTTCAGGTACCATTTTATCTCTGTTGTGGTTAAAAGTTCTCAGAAATATAAAAATAAAAGATACTAAAGCATTAATCTTCAGAGCAAATCCAGTGCCGGGATCGTGCCGTGGAGGAAAGAGACGTAATTACAACATTACCTGTAGGTTAAAGCAACACCAACTGTCGTCGGCGGAAAGTTTACATGCAGATTTATCTGTGCAATACTTTATCATATTTCATCAGAAATATATCATGTGATGAATAAAGGAACAGACACATGCGCATTTTTAGAATAAACTTGCTAAACGTAACCAGTTGTAACCATCGATTTGAACCAGTTGTAACCATCGATTCGAAGCCACCATCGCATATTATATAAGTAATATCAGTAAACGTATAATAATGCATATTTAGCATAGTTTTTAGTTAGCATCCTACTCAACATGGCCTAATAACTGAAATTTTCCAATTATGAATTTATTGGAATATAGTGAAATCGACAATCAATTTTGCATTAGACGATGAAAGACAGTGCCAATACACTGATATACCCCTGTTAGACTATAAGGCTGAACATTGTCGATCTTTGATTTGTTTACTTTTATTTATGCGCTTGAAAAATAGAATTCACAGAAGAATGTAACGTTTTCTTTTGAAAAAAGATCTTAAGATTATAAGACGAATTTTTAGTTTATCAATGAGGATTTATAAATAATTGTATATATCAATACAATACATACACGGTGAAGGTATCTTTAAACCCGAATAATTCAGTCGTTATATCCCGCTATCTACGAACGCTTCATTAACACCTGAATGCATTCACTCTTGAAATCCTTCAACCGGAAGTATAAATACACTGAATTTTGGTTATCAATATTTACAAACATGAGGAAGGAATCGATGAGCCTTGGCTATACAATTGTACATATGTTTTTAACAGAGATAATCTTCAAGAGAAACGAATTATGAGTGGGGTAAAAGATTACAAAAGAGTATTTCACCTCGATAATCTGCAGTACATTGTTTAAATTTTGTTTTAATTCAAATTTGAAACGGAAATCAAAACTGCGCAGAATCATATATTGAACATCTCTGATTGGTCACCAGATTCACAGGGCAGCTGAAGGATTTCTACTGCATGAATCGTTCAAGCCCTCAAGGAGACTTTGACCTGAAGAGGTTGCTGTAATTATTCGTGTTAGGTATCCTTATGATCTCCAATTAAGTCACGTGTTTTTATTATCTATCAAGAAGAGGTAGACATCGTTCCCGCGCTTCTCCTTATGATATCCATTTAGGTCACGTGTTTGTTGTTGTATATCGCGAAGAGCAAAACATCGTTCCCAAGCTTACGTCCAAATTCTCTACGCAAATATCTGCTACTGAAAATATAAATCCTTTATTTTATCATATGGTACACATATGACATTACATAATCAAAGCTGTACCATTCGACATTAGTATAAGTACTTCCAGTACTTTGATTAAAATTGTAATTTTGTACAAACTTTCTCCCTCAGGTGATCCACTGTCATTTACATATTGGGGCTTAGGACAGCCCGGACTTCTTTGGACCAGACAACGGAGATTTCTCCTGGATAGTTTTAAATTTGACTTGCCTAATCTGGGACCCGATGAGGATTGCGTTGTGCTGAAGTACACGGATTCCGGACACTGGCACGATTACCCTTGCAACAATCTATTGATCATTCCAGAATATTTCCCCTATGTTTGTGAATATGGTACGTCCAAATATTTCCAGATTCCCTGAAATACTTTACTGAAATTTTAATACTATCATGAATAGTTTTATCCCCATTGACGTACTGTGGGCGCAGATATTTTCACTGAGGTGTAAATTTAGCATTTTTCTATGCAAATTATTTTATGTTGTGATCAATCCATGCGGAAATAAAAAAGTAACGGAATATCTAGTGACTAAAAAGAGAATCAAGATGTTTACTTTTATTTAGAAATGCAAAGAAAAAAAAACTATTAGTAAAGTAGTAATACTTAGAGACACTAAGTCAATATATCACTATCCAGAAATAATCTCAACTGAGGTAAGTAAAAGCTGGAATGGAGTGGGAAAAGTTATGAGAAAGAGGTGACCAATGTATGTTGTTGTTCGTAGATTTAAATGGTTAAGTTAATGAATGTATGACGCTTAATTACCTGTGATGTCATTGGTATGATTAACTGATGGGGCTTCACCTCGGGTGACAATATATTTTTCTCCAAGTGTTAATTAGTGTTTAGACGTACCCCGTGACTGTACGTTTACAAAATTTCTGTGATGAGAATATTCATGTGCTGAAAAATATGAGTTAGTGATTATGAGTGATTTATCATTTGGATTTCATTACCTAAGTACATGCATTGACAAAAGCAATGAAATGATATTTCTGATGATTTGTAGTTGAAACAAGCAAATCTAGACACCGATAAATGATTTATATATTACAAAATATGTAAACAGCAAAGTTCAACAGTTGCATCGAAGTCAGGTCAGCAAAATTGTGTGACAAGTAGAAATAAACGGTTTACCGTGATTCCATGTAACTTTTCAACTTCCCGACCAATTATACTAAACTGACGGAGTGCATTAGAATATGATTCACTCGGTCTGTTGAGGGGATGGAATTTCAGAATTAGCTGTAAGTTAAGTTCCAAGACTTGCGTAATATGAACTCTGGCAGTGGATGCCGATATCAAATCAGTTGTTGGTAGGTAAAAGGTGATACAACAAATGCACTTTGATGAACAATGAACTATACAAATAAACACGTATATTGTTGTAAATGAGTTTTTTTTATTTGTTCTGAAATGCTTTTTTTCATTTGGTAGCGATGACAACCATAACTGCAGCTCCTCGTAAGTATAAAGTCAGAAATATTTGTATTATATCTTGGTTATATTAAGTTGTTACAAGAATAAACTATTCTCTGCCCGCGCGTCGAAAGGAGGTCATACCCCTAACTCAATCAATCTAAATGTTACGTCACTTCCGGTGTGTGCTAAGCATATCATGTACGTCATTGGAACGTCCGTGTAGGGATTGTCTCCAAATCATCATGCTTTCTATACTGGGTGAAATGACAGTAGAGGTTGATATAGATTGTATACTTCATGATATATCATCATGGTGAATTGCATTTAAACATTTCTTAAATTTTACAGTCGATATAATGGTCTTGTATATGATTACAATGTTTCCGTATCTGAAATGCTGAATTACTTGTTAGACACTGGAAGATGAAGATGAAGATGAAGATGAAGATGTTTATACTGATTGTAACCAGGACCTACTTCTAATATCTTTTGATCTTAATTTGACTTGGGACTCACGTCTAGAGTAAACAGTCGGCAGAGGATGTTCACACATCCCTCAAGTCAGAGATAGTTCCAGTTTGATTTATACTAGTACAATGTACATGCATTCTGAACATGGCAACTGTAAGTTTTGGTATATATTACGTATATCCATCTTCGGGACTCATTTGATCATAAATCTGATGGACTTTCTACGTGGCTTACTTTTATATTACGTATGACGTGTGCAAAGCATTTTGTGTTCACGTCGGTATATTCAAATACACAACTCTAGAAATTACATTAACTTTTGCATAAAATATATTGTTCACTATCTGTATTATATATCTAGCATAGTAATGTAAATATCATCTATCTTCTATCATTCATCAATACTATATTTAGCGCAGTAGCAGAAATATATATCTTCAACCAAGGACTCCTGAATATAGACATGTATTTATATTTGCTTTCAATGCATATATGCAAATCGGTCTTCAAGAAAAAAGACGTTTAAAGATGAACTGATATCTACATAAAAGAGAGGAATGATCAAAGTAAATTTTATACGTTTCAGTAATAAAATGAGTTTCAAATTGATTTTAATGTGATATGAATATTTTCGGATATTTTATTTAAAAACTACAAGACATAGTTCGTTTGTATTGAAAAAGTTAAAAAAAAAAACAAAGAGGAAACATGGTTGCAATGCACCTGGAGATGGACAACTGATCACCCGAATGTAAACTAGCAAACTTACACACAAAATGAGCTGAGGTCAAGTGGCCTGGAGGTTATGATCACGTGGTGAAAATCACTAGTTTAAACGATGACGCCATTCCCCTGTCAGTGGAAGTTGACGCCTAGAATATTTGGCCGAATATATGGTTGAATGTGCTAGTTATCTGCGGAGCTTCGGTGGTCTTTTCTTGGGTACAATGTACAATGAATTTCCTCTAACATTCAAGTTGTCTCCTACAGTATTTACCGGAACAATGTTACGAAAACAAAAGCTTAGCGAAGCTCGAACGGCTGTGGATTATAGATCAGATACATTGTAACTTGAGGCGTGGAATTATCACCTTTTGTCAATGGATGCTGTTTACAATTACCAAGAAAATGCAAAATAAATTATATGGGCTTCTTTTACATTCTTTATTTGATAGCGACTACTACAGCACAATTAACAACCGTACGGACAACTGCACCAATGACTCCTGTGCGGACAACAACATTACAAACAACTAGTAAAATAACAAAGAAAACACCGTCAAATGGTAAGTCATCTCTGTATTGTAAGCATCCTAAGGTTAATTGTGATTTACATTCAATGATAATCGTCCAATTGTTGAAATAATATAACTCGATTGATTACTACATCTAATTATGACTTTTACAGAAACCCATACGGGTACATTACGTGACGATTTTATGAAAGACAAAATCTGCTCTGATCATATACCACGTCTATTGATCTTTTATTATCTAATTATTTACTATGTATTTTATTCTGTTTCTTAATGTGTTCTTATGTCCCTACGGAAAATCATTTACTTCAAGCCGAGCCGTAAGTCTTATAACGCCATTAGCGGCTATTTTTACTCTTCCTGTCATTTGATATATTTTATATAGAGAGTTTGAGTTTGATGATAAATTAGTTAGTCTTTGTCTTGGAACTTGAAAAGGAACGTCCAGGTTGAGCTGTTCACCTGTGGACGCAGATAAAGATAGCTTGTATATATTTCATTCGTTTACATGTATTTAATTTTGTTTTATATTTTATAATTTGAAAAACTATTACACAACAGAATTCTAAAGTGTAAGGACTCAAAAAGTCGCACTTGATTCTTAAAATGGCCGCACTGTCATATTTTCATCTGCATGCTATTTTCAATTATTGATAACCGTTTATCACCAGCATGTGTTATTATTCTATTTATCCTAGAATATCCAACGTGCTTACATCTGCTACAGTAAATCTTATACCATACATTGTATTTAAAACTGCATCCCAGGTTAAGGAGGAGAAATGAAAACAAACTAAAACAACAAACTGTGAAGCAACACCTTTATAAACCCAGAAATATAATCGACCCAGAAACCTAATCGACAAATCACAAATTATCAGATTAATTACCAAATACAGTACCGGTAAAACGACAAAATTATCTTTACCGTGTCTTCAGTATTTATATACCAGTATGAACTGATGCACTCGTGACGGCGTGAAATGGCGCTAACATCACATAGAGTGTTTTAAAATTGCATCAAGTAGTTCCATTTTAAACCACAGTTGTATTGGTCAGTAACCGATGACATTTTGTAAAGTACATGTATATGTGCATGACTTAAAACATTGATCAAAAGTCAATTTTCATGGTGTTTAAATTATTAGTTTAAATACTTTTTATAATTACGACTTTTATTTTACAGTTTCTACGAGTTCATCTTTAAATCATAATACTATCACGGGCCATTGAATTGTCGACTTCTGTGTAATAAAAATAAACTATTTGTTGATTATCTAGTGTCTTGTTGATAATTGATAATAAGGTATGGACGTCATGTCTAATTCATTCATAATCAACATATTCGATAAGTGATAAATTATTGATTAATGATAGAGACATTAGATCCAAATACCTGTAAATAGATATATAATGAAACAGTAGAATTTAGTTTAGAATCAAGTATAAATGTTGTTTTAATGGATATGAATCATGGATGGAATTTCCATTAATCGATGAGTAAAACGAAAAAGTACCAATACGTATACAAAACTGAATGTCCATTAGATTGCTGCGAATATTATTGGACATAACACGGTCTCAACATGAAGAACAATTGCGAATCCCAGACGGGATAATACCAGGTGTCTGGAAGGAGTCGGTGTCCTTTGTTGTCATGCTATATTCGTCGCAAATGTTGTATGGAGACATCTCGTGTTCAATGAAAAAGTCAAGGTCGGCGATAGTCGATATATGGTCGTTCTCCAGAATACTCTCTAACATTCCTGAGAGGGGAACTTCATATATTCATATAAAAGATCCCCGTATCGACCATAAAACTTCCTTAGTAGCAATCCCGAGCGTTCAACAACAACAATATCCCTGTGGCAAGTCTTTTGGGTTTCTTAATAAAACATTCAGAAGAAGAGCAAATACCCTGTCATACGTATGAGTTGTACAATGACTTACGCCATAAGCAAGACGGGCTATTACTACTCAGGAACAGGGAGTTCGTGGTAAGGAAATTGAAATAGTCACGTTTGTCATAAAGGGAAGGTAAAGTTGATTGTCCTTTCTTACCAACACAAGTAAATCTAGGTAAGAAGCAGACGTGATACATTCTGATTGCAAGCTTAACAGGATACATCTGTCCGAGCTAGCTATGAATCTGCTGAAATCAATCGTTCTCAAAGACATTTGTTCATGTACGGGTAGGGCTAATTTCAATGACCAAAACAGAACAACCAGAGAGTAATTGCAATCAAGAAAATGGAGATTGTGAAAACCAAAGTCTCAAGGCCAGAGGGATATCATTTCGGTACCAGCGGATTATTGTATACTAAAGTAATATTTCGAATGAATAACACCATTTAAAACTTAAACTCTTCAAATGCTAAGATAGTGATCTTATTACTATTATTTGGCAATACATTTAGGTTATGTTTTGGCCTTGATGATTTCAGTTACCTTTTCGGAGCTCAAAATATTGTTTTTAGCTCAACTGATGAAGTTTTATTGACATACACGATCGTCTTGATAATATGTTTTGTCGTTTGCTTCTGTAACTTTGGTATTACGTTGTAGCATTTTTATAGTTATTCTACATATTTTTATGTTATAATTGTTTTCGCCCATATTTTTGTCCGCCATATTTCCAAAAGATCGCTAGACTAATCTGATTGAAATCACAATGATAACCACACATGCAAGAGTGTATGTGGGGATTTTCATTTTCAAAATGGCTGTGTTGGACGACAAGGTAGTGAATTTCGATTGACATTTGTTAATTATTGCAACAGTTTCTTGTTCTTTCTACTTCTATTGTCGGAACTGTTTTCGATGCATTTTTAAAATATGGATCCTTATGGTACTTTATAGAAATATTAATGGTCACGTGCAGATGTAACTTTTGGGAACAATTTGCCTATTCACCAACAAATATATTTACAATGGCTATGATATTGTATCTGCAATATGGTATCAATATATTTTTGCTGAATTTCAGTTTCGACATAACCTCCACAAATAAAACAATTGCAACGGGGTTGTGATAATTTTTGAATGGTTATGGTAACAACAGGACACGCGGGTCTTCAAGCTGTAAGTAGGATAGTGTATTAAATACTTATAAATAGTCAGGGCATGGGTATTTGTAGGGGAATATACAATATAAAAAGTATCAGATACCAAGGTATAAATCATTAGGATGTCCAGGATATAGGTACAAATCTGGTAAAAATGAAAACACGGACCTATTGAAATCAAGAGGTGGAATCAAGTGCGATGGAGGAGTAAGCATCCACTGTCCACCGGTCACACCCGCCATGAGTCCATAGTCAAATCAAAATGAAATACGTGAGGAACGAATCCTCGTCATAATTGGTACAGACGTCTCAACAACGCCATCGAACAGGTAACTTAACATTTCATTTAGTGAAAATGTAATCGCAAACAAGACTATTATACCGACCGTAAAATTTGCGGATCGATGACATCAAACACGGTTTTCGATATTCCTGTGTCAATAAGTGAGCTTTATAGAAGTTATTTACAAGAAATGTTTATAATATACATGTCCTGTTTAATTGAATTTGCAAAAATAGTAAAACGTATACATACGCTTGTATCTAGATGTTTAACACTATTCTGGAAGAAAACATTCTGATATATTTATTGCAACAAACATAAAGGAATAAACATAACTATTATTTACAAATGACCGTTATACATTATAAGTAAATAATAGGCAATATACATGTATATTTTGACGATCAAGTATTTCCTGTTAGAGTTGCCTTCCTTAAAATGGAGACGTACCAGACATGACATACTCGCTTATTGTGTCTTGTCATTAAAGTATTTATACAGTAACGGTTCTCTTTTAATGCTTTATGAGTGATTTTAAAAAGTGTTTTGCGTGATCTTTGCTCAGATCTCTTAAAATTGATCCAGACATTATTTATGATGATTATTTTTTAAATGTCTTTAAGCTATAAAGATATTTATAGCCTAGAAGAGCCACATCTATGGATTGTCGGAGTTAGGCCTTGATATCAATCAATGTACATAATTCATTTTCAAATTAAGATCTAGAATCTAGAATGTTCCGTTGTTGATCTTGACAATAAAGTGTAGACACTGTGCAGAGAAATCAGTGAGATGAAGTGTTTTACACTGTTGAACGAATTTGTTCCACAGAAACTGGTTCTATCGATTGTCAGTTTGTTTATCATGTTTTCAGGTTTTTTTTATTTACTATGGAAATTACCATCAAGTGATTTTGGCTTTTTAACATATCAACCCCAAACAATTCAAAAAGTGGAGACATAATAATGAGGGCTAATAAATATTGCAATAAGATTAATAATTTTTTGTATAATTGGTATTATTTTCCCCTTTATTTTTACATCTCATAAATAAATATATTGACTATGGACTCATGGAGGTTGTGACCGGTCGACAGTGTATGCTTACTCCTCCATGGCACCTGATTCCACCTCTTGATTTTCAGAGGTCCATTTTTTGTCCATTTTACCAGATTTGTACATATATATCCTGGACATCCGAAAGTTTTATACTTTGGTATGAGATTTTTTTTATATTAGAAGAGGATTGATATTGTGATCTGCCATTGAATTTGATTGATATAGTTTAGTGCTTTTCCGGTGTAATGTACAAAAGTGACCCGCATAGGAAAAACTACCCGGGTCATTATTCTACGTAGAAATCATACCCGGGCACTTGTAGAAAATTTACCCATACTTGTAAAAAATAACCCGGGTTCCAGGTAAATTTTCTATGGATTTAGGAAAGTGCACAACGAAGGTGATATGAATTATGAGAATGATGGCTCAGTGACTGAGATCTTCGATCGATGATCACAACATCTCATCTCCTAGACGTGGGTTTCGCTCGGGGCAATTTAAATTGTCATATGGTTTTTCTCCGTCTAATGTGAGAAAGTTACCAAAGGTTTAAGTTTAGCGTCTACCTTTAAACCAAAAACCTATCTTTCTACCAGGAAAAAGACAAAAACGACAGAAAAACCCCTTGACATTTTGGGAGAACAACTGCAATTTCTGCACGTTTGTATATTTTATTGATGTGTTTATCAAAGAAAAAAACAAAATAAAACCAAATCTTTGCAGATAAATGACCTTTGAAAATAGTTGTTCATGTTTAACTGTCCATTTAAAAGCTATGTTTTATACATATATGTGTTTTTCTCTGTTTTATTATTTTAAAACCAATCCGCCCGCAGCCGCTAGACAAAAAAGTTGTAATGACCTAATTTGTTTTGATATTGATTTAATCATGCATACAAAATTTGGAAGACATCTGATAACTTGGTCATGGAAAGAAAAGAAGTCATTAAGATGTGTACCATGTTTTGGTCCTTTTGGCCTTTGGGGTCCAAGCGGGTCCTCCGTGGTCCAGATCATAGTTAAGGCTAGCAAATGCATGGTATCCGTGTTGATGTTTCTTTTCCTTTAAAATGTAGGTAGTGGTGACTTTTCTACGGGGGTCACTTTTTCAGGAGACGAATAACAAAAATTTTGAAGCAGGTAGCTTTTCTACCGCTACCGGGTAAGATTTCTGTCGTAGAAAAGTGAATCCGGGTAAGATTTCTATCGTAGAAAAGTGACTCCGGGTCAATGTTTCACGTTACACCGGCTGTCAGAGTTTTACAAGTACGCATGCTCACTGTCAATACGTACAGTTACTCATAGTTGTGATATAGACTATATGATGTCAAGTATGTGACTAAATCCGTTAAATTGTCTGAAAAGTATTTACAAAACTTCATTAAATGTAATCGAAAAGAATTGTGAAAAACCATTCCGTAATATTGAATTGTGGATTTTTAAAATCAAAGTTGTGACTGATGAATTTTGGACATATGTTGGTTCGTTTATCTGAATTGTTCAGAATCTGTAGCTACAGATAATTTATTAAAAAGTTACACTGTCCGTAAGCAATGGAATACGACAGAATTACGATTCAGAAATACAAGAGGAACTATAGAGGAAATCAAGAAAAAAATCGCGCCGATTGTCCATATACTCCGATAAGCATGCAGTAAATATCTAAATTCAGTTGGGCTGTAGCTTTGAATTTTGCATCATCTGACTAAAAAAGTTTTTAGTAAAGCACCAACTCATAGAAAAATTTGGAGACAAGAGGAACTGCATCTACATAGTAAAATGAAAAGGAATTTTCAAAAAATGACAAATATAATATCGTCACATTTACGTGATTGTTCGGACTTGTTCACTTCCTCCGTGGTTTCGTACTTCTGCCCAAAGTTAATATTTATATGCCAATTTATATGGTTACGATTATGTACAGACACAACTCAAATATGCCAGTATGAAATTTTGATTTCTGTTATAAATTTAATGTAGGTCAAACTAAAGAATATATTTTGCATAATAAGTTAATGATTTCTACTCTTTTCTAGCAAAATTGCTTGTTTTGAAATACCAGAGAACCCCAGTAACATGGCGCTGATCTTTTTTAGTTTAGGAAAAATATGTTAACTACGTTGAAAATAAGAAAATCAAACATGCCTACTGTTGGTATGTAAATACAACAACAACAACAACTTAATATTGAAGAGAGATTGTATGTCTTTCGTTTTATTGTTTGATTTGCATGAGATGTCAGCGGCTTTAGATGAAGTATTACACTCTATGGACCGACGCCAATGCAGTGTGGAAGATAGAGAACGTTTGACTTATATGAGATGTCAGCGACTTTAGATGAAGTATTACACTCTATGGTCTGACGCCACTGCAGTGAGGGAGGATTTAGAACATTTGACTTATATGAGATGTCAGCGACTTTAGATGAAGTATTACACTATGGTCTGACGCCACTGCAGTGAGGGAGGATTTAGAACAATTGACTTATATGAGATGTCAGCGACTTTAGATGAAGTATCACACACTATGGACTGACGCCAATGCAGTGAGGGAGGATTTAGAACATTTGACTTATATGAGATGTCAGCGACTTTAGATGAAGTATCACACACTATGGACTGACGCCAATGCAGTGAGGATTTCTTTTTACTTGCAACGTCTACCGTGGTTTTAATACACGTGACTTTCAGTTCGTATGCCTAACGAACGGCGAAGGAACAGTCACTGACGCCACTGCAGTGAGGGAGGATTTAGAACAATTGACTTATATGAGATGTCAGCGACTTTAGATGAAGAATCACACACTATGGACTGACGCCAATGCAGTGAGGGGAGGATTTAGAACATTTGACTTATATGAGATGTCAGCGACATTTAGATGAAGACACAACACCTCCAAAACTCAAAACCAACCATAACCCACCCCCACACCACACACCCCAAAAACAAAACCACCACACACCACAACACAAACACAACCAACACCACAACAAAATATCACACACTATGACCATAAACAACAAACTCAAACCGAATAAATTTTTCAGTCTTTTGAAATGACACGTTTTCGTTTTTGCCCCGACACACCCCCACGCCATAAACGCTTCTATATCATAGGATTAAAACACGGGACCCCCACTCTCTGTCACTAAACCACCGCGAGTAAAAGATTTATTTCCAAGACACAATGTAGTTACGATATCGGGATGATATCGACAACATGCAATGGAATGTATTAAACAACATGCTGGTTATAAATATCGATGGTTTCGTCGAAATCGTATCGATATAATCTTTCTTTTTATCTTAATATCGACTTATATAACTGTTGTCGCTATATCGGCTCAATTTCGACATTTCCTTGTTTATGTCTTAATAACTACTTAGATAGGTGTCGATATCGGCTTGATATCGACACTATCTATCTGAAGGACGACGTATATAGCTGACGATATCGGCTCGATATTAACATCATGATTATTAATAACAATGTGTGGTTATACAACTTATGTATATTTTAAGTGTATTTTGTTGTTATCTTTGTTTTTATGCTTTATATCCAGTGCTGAGTAAACCATACAGTTATCGGTATTAGATGAGGTTTATATCTTATCAGTATGTAGATGCTGTAGTTGCTATATTGTATTTACACATACAAACTACCCTAAAATACATATAACATACACATAACCTGTCTAAAACGCTAATACAGTCCAGGGGTGTAAAATATTGACTTATGCATGCCATACACAAATGTGTCGATATGGTTACGATATCAAAGATGGATTTTAATATAAACTTAAGCTAATGTTGTATCGATACCGATGTTATCGCATTCACTTTTTGTCTTGGACATGTATATTAAAACAAATGAAATTAGGGTATGCTGTACTGGATATTTTTGTGAAGTTTTATAATGAAGTACAGATTTACGAAAATGTCAAGTATATGGGATAGATAAGTGACCCTCGGTTTCATATTGGAGTCGTTTCTATGGATAATGTCACCACTAAGTTATAATGTATCACACGTAAATTAAAGGGGCATTAGCTGTGTTTACCAAAAAATTATTTCGATTTTTTCTACTTTTACTACTTGTTCTTGACGTATGTTAACAAATAAGAGCTATACACAGATATAAACAATCTTATATTACTATATATTTTGTCACAATAAGGCCAGGTCCAGTGTCGCATTCATATACAAATAGTAAGGTTGAGTTTATCAATTCAAAGTGAAAATTGTGCCAAACCTGTGTTTTCAAGCAATTTTGACAAAATATACAGAAATTTAAGATTTTTTTTATGCCTGCGTATATCTCTTCTTTTCGTTTTTGTATATCAATTAAAGTAGTAAAACAGGGGAAAAAATAGAAAAACTACAGCTAGTGCCCCTTTAGACTCTCACGTGCTCACCAACTGAAACCAAAAAGATTACATAGTATTAGGCAACTGAGTGTATTGTAAATGTAGCGGGTATGCGGTTTGAGCTTTCTCGGATAATGAAGAAAAGTAAATTTATATTTGCAAAGGCGGAACTGTAATTATTAAACGGGATAAATTTTCAAGATGTATTATTTTTAACATGTTTAATTGTCCATATTTAAGAAGTAATATCCCGCTGCATATGGTGTTTATATCTCACAGATGATCTGATATGCCAGGGCGCGTTCAACATATGAACATTTCATGAACACACACAGAGACAAGCTACTTACTGATAAGTTGTCACGGGAATATCAGGAATCACCTTTAATGTCAACATTGCGCAAAGTTTACGGTCGGCAAAAGAACTCGTTTGCAATTTCATGAAGTCACATTGCCTGTTCTATTGTGGTTGTTGAATCGTCCTTGCCGAGTATAACAAGGATTTATTTCTCGATTATTTCATTTGAATTTAACTCTGTACTTGACGCGTGAGACCGGTCAAGAGCAAATGCCTACTCATCCATGGCGCCTGATCCCATCTCCGGATTTTCAAATTGGTTCGTGTGTGTCCAATTTACACCTTATTTGTATATTGTCTCACGAACCTTCTTTTCTTACTATTTTGGTGTTTATGATTTTTATATCGGAGTGTATTCTTGAAAAAATAATTTTGTGTCTAAAACATGTACAGAACATTTACTAGCATTTTCAAAGTAAAATTATGTTGTAAGTTATAGTAATGTTTCAAAAATAAAAGTCCTTGGCAAACTTCCAATCGGAAAACCTATATGCACCGTGTAAAAAAAAATTGCCACTAACAGTATAGAATGTATTGAAAAATATATATTTATATATTTAGCTTTGTTTTTAAGTCAACCAAAAAAAAAATCTCTCTTAGCCTTGGTCATCGTGAACCATGGCACTAATTACCAGACGCCATACCAATAGGGTTAGTTCGTATTACGCATGCGCTTATATACGTCACTAACATAAATATGTAGGCCTATATCAAGTGCAAGACTAACGACCTCTTTGCATATGCTAGTGTATTTGCATGTACATTTGTGAACATCGCTTAAGGTTAGATGTAAAATTACACTTAATTTCTTTGTAAATAAGGCCTTGTTATTTTGGGCCTTTTATTTTGATTACGTAAGCGTCTTGTTGACGTCTGCTTACCACCATATTATCCTAGAATTTATATACTAACTTCTCACAAAGTTGAGGTTTTTGACTGGTGTGAAAAATTTTAAACAAATAAACTGGGCCCAGGGCCATAAAAGTATTCCCAGACAAATTTTTACTCAACTTCAAGATTTTACTTAAATCTTGAGAATTTTCTCAACTCAAGTAAAGTTGTGGACCATAAAGGAATTCTTAGACAAATTTCTTTCTGAAATGATAAAATACTTAAGTACGGTATGTAGCTGACTTAAGTAATTCTTAAATGGCGAAAATGGCTGCCCCCTGTGTTCGCCTCTGGATAAATAAACACAAATGCCGTTTTCATTGTCGCTCTAGAGTATTTCGGGAAAAAATTAACCCTTTAGCTTTCGAAAACAACGTGTTATATCTGTTTACATTAACAATAGGGACGGTGTAAATTTAGTCCGGTACATGTGCCCCAGTGTATGTTCCGAGTCATTTATCTTATCTTATGTACGTATAGTAATTTACTTGTATCTTTAATATCGTTTATTATAAACATTATACATATGATATGTATAAATTACTGACTTCGGTCATGTATTGGCATTTTACATGACTTTTTAAATGGTTTTAAAAATGTATATATCTATTCCCCTTTTTATGCCACAAAACATGCTGCCTACTTGATTTTAAGGTGTTTTATACCTCTTGGTTATTAAATAATTAATCATAGATTATGGTGAGAATTGAATTGAGATTTACACTGCACCTTGACAACCTTATCTCAGTTGAGAAAATTCTAGAGTCGTTTTATGGTCCGCGAGTTTTCACTTTTTACTCAGATGAGTAAATTCGTAACTTTTGAGAATCAAATTTGTCTCAGAATTTTCCTTGTTTATGGTCTCGGGTCAAGCTACACAAATGTCTAAAGGATCTTTCTCAGTGATTTAATTGTTTGTATTGCTTAATGTTGATGTAATTATATTTATCTAATCAATGGAATACCAACACACAAGCCAACACGACATATTAATTCAAACTTAAAAATCATGAGTTATGCATCCGAGACGTTTAATTGTGAGAAGACAAAGTTGTTTTCGTAAGATTTATTTATTTTATTAATAAATTGTAATAAGCATAATGACTACACAATAATTAAAAATTCAAAAATAAGATTAAGCATATACTTATATATACATTTCATGAATAAGATGATATGTGATAAATAATATTCGATTAATAAGATATTTCATTCTGTACAATTTAAAACGTTGAGTAGAGAAGACGAACAAACTCCAGTCACTATCGACTGCGTATGACTATGCCTCGGGTGTTCTAAAAAGCAACAGTTCGGCTTGTTTCTTTATGCTCTGTCTGTCTGGTTTACCGTTAGAAAGCATGGATAATTCATCAAATCTAAGATAATACTTCGGCTTGTTAACAGTTCCGTCCATTGTAAAGATGTTCAACATTTTTTTAGAACAGTACTGGTCAACCTCTTCTGGATAAATTTCACAATCCTCCATTGACACAAAGCAGGCGCAAACTTCCTGGAGTAATAGTTTGTCTGGCACTGGTACGACGATGACATTTTTTATGCCCTGCATTTGTGAAATCTGATATTCAACGAGTTCCGGAGAAATTTTTTCCTCACCTCGAGATATCCTAAAACTGAGACGCCCTCTTACCGTCAATTGTCCATTGTTAGATATAAATCCCACATCCCCCGTTTTGAACCATCCGGATCTGGTATAAGCTTGGTCGGTTGCTTTTATATTGGCCACATATTTTCGTGAGTTAAAACTACTTCTAACATGGATTTCCCCATTTTGTCCACGCTCTAGGGTTTTTCCGTCCTCGTCTGTAATCTTGATCTCTGTTCCTGGTAGAGGATTTCCTACACATCCTGTCGGACATGTATCGCCTTTTCTTATAAACCCAGTCGATGATATGTACATTGTTTCTGTCGCACCGTATGGGACAACTATACTCTCAGTCATCCATGATGTTGATTGTATCAAATTATCAGTGATTTGCTGCCCTGACAACACCAATCCTTTCAGCAGAAATTCACCTTGTATTGTTGTTTGAGATGATGTCAAATCAGATAGTATACATGGCATCAACAACGCAAACTCACATTGCTCTTTACGGATTATTTCCCAGATTGTTTTAGCAAACTCCTTTTTTAATCCCAAATCGGAGTCCACGAAAACGCGAGTATGGCTCATGGGTAGTGTAAACAATGGAGACCCACCCGCCCAATCGAAGGGCCTATCATTGTAGAACACATTTACAGTTTTGTCCTTAGCGATCACGTGACGAAGACATTGATTTATAACATTAAAATGGGTGTGTTCTATTAGTTTTGGTTTACCGGTACTCCCAGAAGAAGAAAACATTACGATAGGTTCTTCAGGGTCTAATGGCGGAAGTAATGCGTGGTTACATTGGGAAGTAGATTCCATATCTATAGAAGGAAGACGAGCGAAGTTTTCAACAGATCCAAGAAAAAATATTTCAGAACATCTAGTCATTTTGTGTGAAGCAATATGTTCCAAAAGTTGGTCAAGAAATGGATTTAGCGATTGCTCTTCACGCTGGTCGACTAGAAAATATTTTGATTTTGTTTTCGACAGAAGTTCCAGGATATCGCTCGTATTTTTCAGCGATGTACTGATATGTAGCACGATACCGCCCGACATTATTATTCCAAATTCTCCAATTAGCCTATTGATAGTGTTCGGACCCATCAACGCTACTGTGTCACCCTTTCTCACCCCTCTGGTTATTAAATATTCAGCCATTTTTACCGATTTTTCGTGCAGAGCCTTGTACGTAATGGACTCTCTGGATTTATCTGGTTTATAATGGACGAAGGCCTCTGTGTTTGGCATCAGTTGGCTTCTGGCAGAGATTATGTCGGGGATGGTGCAATGTATGAATGGTTTGGACATGACGCCGCACGTGTAGCTCAGTTGTTTGTACATTATGATAGCTAAAAAGGTCCTTGATATCTGTAAATATGATAACAGAAATGAAATAATTGAAATAATTGTTCATTAATTGAATTCGTTCACACACACACACACACACACAACATTTCATTGGATGAAAATGTTAGATTAAATCTGTACAACCTACTTAGCTATCACGCAAGGAATTACGTCGGCCGTGCAGCTGTTCAATATATCATTGTGCTTCATATTCAATTGTTTTTGTGTTGTTTTTCTTAAATATTATTATCAAATTTTAAAACTGAAATGAAAGGTTTGTTAATTTTTGCTTTTTATTAAATCATAAAGATTATCGCTTCGCGAAAAACAAAATGTACTCTGCCTGTTTGTTTACAACCGAACAGGAATAATAATAATAATAATAATAATAATAATAATAATATAAAACTGCCAAAACAAATTGTATAACAAACATATTCTACACCTCTTTGCTAAAAGTATTTTACCTGGATGTTTTCCTTTCAAATGTTGATACGAATTTTCAAACTCCACTACTTGTAAATGCAAACAAATCACCACTGATCATCAGTATAGCAAGATTTAAAATGAAAATATATAATCTTGTTAACGTTTATATAAACAAAATGACGTCATTTAAAAAAGAATTTATTTCATTCACTCTATCTTTGACGCTGCGTGGCAGGTAGTAAAGAAATGTATCGACAAATCCACTGATGAGGAACGGATTTTCACATTAGAAATGAACTTGCTTTGGTCTAAAATTTAACTTTCCCATCGACAAGTCACTTTTACAACAATATCACCTATAAAATCGTGTTTATATACAACATCAATAAGACGTGAGTACTAATATCTAAACGTTGTAAATTTGTTCCAAATAATTTCATGTTTTGTATCATGTCTAAAAGAAATATAGCATATAAAATATCTAGAAAAAGTAAGTCGGCTTAAGGTATTGCAAGAAGCGAAGTTTTTATTAGAATTGTGCGCCATGATGCATTGCCACAAAATGCAATAAAGGCTTAAACACAGTTTACACAAATTCCATTGCTGAGCATGCATTATCTAAACTATACAGTATATTAAAGTGTATCAGTGAAAACAGTATTGCACTTAAATAATCTACGGAATTCGTATCTTTCTGTCATAGATCAAGTTTGGTATTGTTTCAAAATTATATCAATGGAATGCTCCTCTCTGTTGTTTAAGACCAGTATAATATCATAAGTAGGGATGAAAGGCTTTTGGAACAGTCCGGTGTAACGTGAAAAATTGACCCGCCGTAGAAATGCTCCCCAGGGTCACTTTTCTACGATAGAAATCTTACCCGGGTAGTCGTAAAAAAGTGACCCGCTTTAACATTTCTGTTATTTGTCCCGTGAAAAAGTGACTTCCCGTAGAAAAGTCACCCCCAATAATTTTAAACAAAAGAAACATCAACGTGGATATCATGCATATACTAGGCCTCATAATGATCTGAGGACCCGCTCTCCGCCCCCTAATCATCATAAATCATAAAAGAACCAAGACCCGGTAGGCTACATATCTCATTCTCGTGAACCAGTGATACGATATCTTTCAAATTTTGTATGTATGATACGGTTAAGTCAATATCTACTAAGTTGTGAATGAAAACAAATTCCATGTAGGCTTTGTTCATAAACGAGCCTTGAATGGGCACCTCAAATAAAAACATTTTTAAATAAATGGCTTACTAACTAAAAACTGATTAACTTTTTGTATACAAAAACCTGGGGAAAACTTTTGAAATTATTCAGGATTATTGCGACAAAGGTTATGGAGTCAAATGTCTAGGTAAAAGGCATCTAAATAAGTACATAATATAAGTTTTCAAATAATTTTTTAGAAATACTTTCGACTTCTTCTCTAGAACCAGTGGCTATTTAATTTAATTGTAACCAAATTTAGCAGGAAGTAGGAAGTATTTCCATGTTAAGCCGCATAATCGCATTTGCAAATGAAAAGGGACTAGGATCCATAGTCCCCCACCACCACATATAAAAACACACAAATTTGGTATATGTTTTAAGATCATGTTGTTACCTACAAATGACCAGATGTCCAGCAAATTGTGTATGTATGATTGTTAAGTTAAAATCTACAGTTTCCGAATGAATACAAAATTAGTAAATGGTGGTACAGGTCATATATGGAACATGCTAACTTCAATGGCAGAGTCAAACAGAGTAGTCAGAGACAAACAATGATCTGCAATAACTTCCTAGTAACTTTCTTGCATTAGACGGAGAAAAGTCTTATGACACATTGAACTGCACCGAGCAGGATTCGAACCCATATCTAGGAGATGAGATGTTGTGATTATCAATCAAGGTTCTCAATCACCGAGCCATTACTTGATTCTCTGAATTGAAATTCCAAGTGGTATCTGCGTGTCAAAAACTCATAATTCATATTCCCTTTGTTATGCACTTTTCTAAATCCGGAGAAAATTGATCCGGGACCCGGGTCATTTTTGTAAGAATTCTAAGAATAAATGAACGACGGTGGATTCGAGTTTACATCAATTCGAACTCGAATCACACCGAGAAACACATTTCTTTCATTATCTGGTTGTGTGTGCGAGTCTGTGTTTGCGTGTGAGTGTACGGTTTTCATGTTATTTTAATCGTTTTGTCCTGATGAAGGGACAGGTCGTCCCGAAAATTAGATTTTTATTTTATTTTGGCCGACCTGTTCCTTTATTCATACGAAGCAGACTTTATTCAGAAACTGCTGAATCAAAATTTTAATTTGACATTTAGATATATCGACGACGTTTTGTCAATTAATAATGACAATTTTCGTACATATGTCAATGCGATGTATCCCAGCGAACTAGAAATTAAAGATACAACAGAATCAAGCACACACGCTTCATACTTAGACATTTTACTTACTATAGACACAGACGGGAAATTGGCAACTAAACTATACGACAAACGCGACGATTTCGACTTTCCCTTCGTAAATTTTCCACATTTAAGTAGTAAAATCCCACAGTCACCCGCATATGGAGTTAATATTTCACAAATGAACCGATATGCCAGGGCGTGTTCAACATATGAATATTTCATATACCGATGTAAACTACTCACTGACAAATTATTGACACAGGGATATCGAAAACCGCGTTTGATGTCAACGTTCCGCAAATTTTACGGTCGGTATAATAGTCTTGCTTGCGATTACTCTGTTTCACTGGGTGAAATGGTGAGTTGGCGGTTGTTGAGACGGCTGTACCAATTGTTCCTCACGTATTTCATTTGGACTTGACTGGGGACCCACGGCGGGTGTGACCGGTCGACAGGGGATGCTTACTCCTCCATGGCACCTGATCCCACCTCTTGGTTTCCAGAGGTCCGTGTTTGTCCATATTCCGGATTTGTATCTGTGTCCTGGACATCCTAAAGATTTATACTTTGGTATATGAGATGTTTTATATTTGTCCGTGTCGTTAGTCATTTTAGTGCTTTACATATTCTTTTCTTGACTTGTATCTATTGCTTAGATCCGACACCCTAGGGTATATAGTGTTGTTGGTTTTAGTGGTGTGTGTGTGTGTGTGTGTGTGTGTGTGTGTGTGTGTGTGTGTGTGTGTGTGTGTGTCACAAGGCCCTCTAAAATTTGTAGTGCGTGAGAGGTGTTCATGTATATTAGAAAGATGAGAGCTAATAATGTTATAATATCTATGGATTTACTTATTAACGACAAACGTCATCATTTTTCCACATGTTAGTAGCAATATCCCGCTATTGCCTGCATATGGTGTATATATCTCGCCGATATGCCAGGACATGTTAAACATATGAACAATTCACATCAG
Source organism: Atrina japonica (assembly GCA_030159075.1). Classification (NCBI taxonomy): domain Eukaryota; kingdom Metazoa; phylum Mollusca; class Bivalvia; order Pterioida; family Pinnidae; genus Atrina; species Atrina japonica. The sequence goes on from BROG01000515.1 coordinate 178,176, forward strand.
GTAGCGTGTTTAATGTCACCATTTCGTAAACTTTGCCGTATTATTGATCTTTTTTTCAATGACTACAAGTTTACCTCCACTGACAGCATAATTTCTAAATGCGGGCGCAAAAATTGCAAAACTTGTCATATACTCATTACTGATAATTTATTTACATTCAACCTAACAAAACGTTCATTTTCAACACACAGCTTCGAGAACCTTTCGTGTAAGTCTACAAATTTAGTATAAGCTATTGATTGTTCTCTTTGTGGGATATTATATGTGGGTGAAACCAAGGGAAAGTTGAGTAGCAGAATGTCCGGACATCGATTCCAGATTAATCATGGCGGTAACCAGTTACTATACAGACATTTTAATCTGCCTGATCATTCTATCCTTTCCCTGAGAGTCCGTATTTTAGAAAAGATATATCATCCCACAAACAACCCCTTTCGACGAAAACGGGTAGAACACTGGATTCGACAGCTGGGAACTGCTGCACCATATGGATGCAACGACCATGTCGATAGCGTGGGGAATCTTACCAGTCCTGGATGCCAATCGGTAAATGTTTTAAACCTATTTGACCGAACCAGTAGGAGACATCACAGCCATGGCTCAAACAAAGCCCGAGATTCATAATGTCTCATTCGATGGTCTTCTATCATTCGTCAATTAGGTCTGCATCATATTCGTACAAAACTGTACTCACTCCCGTTGAAAAAAATACATGACTTGTACAAATCTACGATGACAGTACGTTTTACCGATGCTGGTTCTCGACTTCATGGTATCATTTTGGACTTTTCATACAACAGATTATTCAAAGCTGTCAGGACTAATGAACATAAAGAAACTAGTAATCGCCCATTCCTCAAGGTCAAATTTGCTAATAAGGGTATTGACGCTTTGAATATAAGCAATATTTTGAACCAAAAATCCGTCCAAAGTAAGATCCCGCCATACTTCCAATACAAAGATTCACCATGTATTTCCTATAGCTATACGCGTTCAGTTGCCTCTAAGACCTTTAATTACAAGGCAAATCTGCAGCAACTCAATTTACCCAGCCTTTCCCAGAACATTCCGCCTTGTTACCTTGTTCTACATCTGAATTCATGTACTCTCCATGTGGCCATGTTGTGACAGGTGATCTCAACATTGTGCGCAATAGAAAACTGAGAGATCTTTTATGCAAAGGCCCAAAATATAGGGAACCTGTATCGTTTACATGGCGCCAAAACTTTGAAATTATTATGGACGCATGTGAAGAGTACGCCATACATTGGGCTAAGAAAGAAGATGTCGAACCAGATATTCTTTCGGAGTGGATCAAGTCGATCAGTAATGTTCTTAAACGAAGAATTCGATGACTTAAACATTGTCAACACAATTCAATTTTTCGTGACCCTGATGTTGTCAGAGATCTTTCCCGTCTCCATGAAAATTTTATCATCGTTCCTGCTGACAAAGCATCTAACAACTTCACATTTGTCTGCAGGCGATTCTACTTTCAGTATCCTACAAGAGGAACTTGGACTAAACAGACTTCCTGGAAATCCTACATACTCTCTAACCGATTTCTCTACCTCTGAAATATTAGGTAATCATAAATCCGTTCTCGCTTCGTTTGGAATACCCACAAGTGACACGGAGCTTGAATTGCCATATTTAATTTATTGGATTCCGAAGATGAACAAAAATCCCTATAAACACCGCTTCATTGCGGGGTCATCTAAGTGTTCCACCAAGCCTTTATCTATTTTGCTTACCAAACCTCTAACACATATTAAACAAGGTCTTCAGAAGTACTGTATAACGTCCTAACTCAGAAGCGGAGTTAATCAGATGTGGATCCTAAAGAATTCAAAGGAATTGTTGGAACATTTTAAAATCTCCAAATTTCAAACATATTACAAGCATCAAGTCTTTTGATTTTTCGACCCTTTACACAACAATCTCTCATCAAAAACTCAAAAACAGATTAACATCTATTATACAAAATGCTTTTAAATACAAAAATGGAAATCGCAGATATAAATATTCGGTGTAAGGTCATGAAGAACCTTATTTTGTCAAGGAACACTCTGATTCCAATAACAAGTACACTGAAGACGATGTTATCAAGATGCTGGGGTTTCTAGTAGACAACATCTTCGTGGTTTTTTGCGGGAAAAGTTTTTCCAACAGATTGTCGGCATTCCAAACGGTACCAATTGTGCACCTCTATTGGCTGACATAATTTGTATTCATATGAAGCGGAATTTATACAGTCTCTGTTCTCCAAAGGAAACAGCATCTCAATTCAATTTTACTTACAGGTATATCGACGATGTTCTGTCCATAAATAATTCAGAATTTCAGAATTACCTCGGCCAGATATATCTTGTAGAGCTAGAGATCAATAAGACGACAGAGAGCAACACATCTGCTTCTTACCTAGATTTACTCCTGTCGATTGGAAAAGACGGTCAACTTCACATATCCCTCTATGACAAACGAGACAATTTCAATTTCCATATCCCGTTTCTAAGTAGTAATATTCCATCTTCTCCTGCCTATGGCGTTTTCATTTCACAACTTATACGCTATGCCAGGGCATGCTCTTCTTATGAATGTTTTATTATGAGAGCTAAACGACTAGCCAATAAACTACTTACACAAGGTTACGTTGTTGAACGCTTGGAGTCGTCGTTTTAGAAGTTTTATGGTCGATACGGGGATCTCAGAGATATTAAATAGTATTCTGGATCACGGCCACAGACAGTGAATCCGTTTCACCAATCATGCTTTTCACCGAACTTGACATCATCACCAAACTTGACCTTTTTACCGAATTTGACCCATTAATCGAACTAGAAAGGTTTCCATGGAACATTTGCGACGGGTGTGGCATGCCGGCAGAAGACGCTGACTCTTACCGGACACCTGGTCTTATCCCGTTTGGGATTCGTAATTGTTCTTCATGTTGAGACCATTTGCACATCTAATTCGTCGTGTTATAATGGACTTGAGTTTTTGATTATTGATTGCTACTTCTTTAATTTTACTTTCAATTACATTGCTTCACAGAGTGAAATGTTGAATTACCTGTTCAAAAGTGCTTGTTGAATCGTCATTACCAATTATGACGAGGATTTGTTTCGATTCGGTTGACCGGTTACACCCTGTGATTTTATATTATGTACTATAAACCAAAGTACCTTTACTATACGATGTTTCATCAATTTACATCAGCTATAGGTATACTATACATTATCTTATCTTATCTTATCAAGGGCTACTAACATGGTTAGTGTGTAAGAGGTGGAAGAAAGTTTTTTTTTTTTAATTATTTGATCCTGTAGCATACGTATGCGAATTTGATCGGAGTTACTTCCCTTTGTTTTAAATCAAACAACTGTTATGAACTATCCAACAGGAATTTTAACTAGATGTTGTCTGATTGCCAACAAATGAAATATGTCCAACACCAGGAATTTTAACTAGATGTTGTCTGATTGCCAACAAGAATTATAACTAGATGTTGTCTGATTGCCACAAGGAATTTTAACTAGATGTTGTCTGATTGCCACAAGGAATTATAACTAGATGTTGTCTGATTGCTAACAAGATTATAACTAGATGTTGTCTGAATGCCACAAGGAATTATAACTAGATGTTGTCTGATTGCCACAAGGAATTATAACTAGATGTTGTCTAATTGTCGCCACGTATTATAACTAGATGTTGTCTGAATGCCACAAGGAATTATAACTAGATGTTGTCTGAATGCCACCAGGAATTATAACTAGATGTTGTCTGATTGCTAACAAGATTATAACTAGATGTTGTCTAATTGCCACAAGGAATTATAACTAGATGTTGTCTGAATGCCACCAGGAATTATAACTAGATGTTGTCTGATTGCTAACAAGATTATAACTAGATGTTGTCTAATTGCCACAAGGAATTATAACTAGATGTTGTCTGAATGCCACCAGGAATTATAACTAGATGTTGTCTGAATGCCACCAGGAATTATAACTAGATGTTGTCTGATTGCTAAACAAGATTATAACTAGATGTTGTCTAATTGCCACAAGGAATTATAACTAGATGTTGTCTGAATGCCACCAGGAATTATAACTAGATGTTGTCTGATTGCCACACGGAATTTACAAGGGAACTAGATGTTGTTTGATTGTCGCCACGAATTATAACTAGATGTCTGATTGTCGCCACGAATTATAACTAGATGTTGTCTGATTGTCGCCACGAATTATAACTAGATGTTGTCTGATTGCCAGCAGGAATTATAACTAGATGTTGTCTGATTGTCGCCACGAATTATAACTAGATGTTGTCTGATTGTCACAAGGAATTATACCTAGATGTTGTCTGAATGCCACCAGGAATTATAACTAGATGTTAGCTGATTGCCAGCCGGAATTATAACTACATGTTGTCTGATTGCCACAAGGAATTAGAATTAGATGTTGTCTGATTGTCGCCACGAATTATAACTAGATGTTGTCTGAATGCCATCAGGAATTATAACTAGATGCTGTTTGATTGCCAGCCGGAATTATAACTAGATGTTGTCTGAATGCCACCAGGAATTATAACTAGATGTTGTCTGATTGCCAGCCGGAATTATAACTAGATGTTGTCTGATTGCCGACACGAATTATAACTAGATGTTGTCTGATTGCTAAACGCAAAAGAATTATAACTAGATGTTTTGATTGTCGCAAAAGAATTATAACTAGATGTTGTCTGATTGCCACAAGGAATTATAACTAGATGTTGTCTGATTGCCAGCCGGAATTATAACTAGATGTTGTCTGATTGCCGACACGAATTATAACTAGATGTTGTCTGATTGTCGCAAAAGAATTATAACTAGATGTTGTCTGATTGCCACAAGGAATTATAACTAGATGTTGTCTGATTGCCGACACAAATTATAACTAGATGTTGTCTGATTGTCGCTAACACGAATTATAACTATGATGTCTAATTGTCAAGGAATTATGATTGTCGCCACCACGAATTATAACTAGATGTTAATGTTGTCTGATTGTCGCCACGAATTATAACTAGAATGCCACCAGGAATTTTGATTCCCAGCACGGAATTTATAACTAGATGTTGTCTGATTGTCGCCACGAATTATAACTAGATGTTGTCTGATTGCCGACACGAATTATAACTAGATGTTGTCTGATTGCCACAAGGAATTATAACTAGATGTTGTCTGATTGCCACAAGGAATTATAACTAGATGTTGTCTGATTGCCAGCAGGAATTATAACTAGATGTTGTCTGATTGTCGCCACGAATTATAACTTGATGTTGTTTGATTGCCACAAGGAATTATAATTAGATGTTGTCTGATTGCCACAAGGAATTATAACTAGATGTTGTCTGATTGTCGCCATGAATTATAACTAGATGTTGTTTGATTGCCAGCCGGAATTATAACTAGATGTTGTCTGAATGCCACAAGGAATTATAACTAGATGTTGTATGATTGTCGCCACGAATTATAACTAGATGTTGTCTAAATGCCACCACGAATTATAACTAGATGTTGTCTGATTGCTAACAAGATTATAACTAGATGTTGTCTAATTGCCACAAGGAATTATAAGTAGATGTTTTCTGAATGCCACAAGGAATTATAACTAGATGTTGTCTGATTGCTAACAAGATTATAACTAGATGTTGTCTATTTGCCACAAGGAATTATAACTAGATGTTGTCTGAATGCCATAAGGAATTATAACTAGATGTTGTCTGATTGTCGCCACGAATTATAACTAGATGTTGTCTGAATGCCACCACGAATTATAACTAGATGTTGTCTGATTGCTAACAAGATTATAAATAGATGTTGTCTGATTGGCACAAGGAATTATAACTAGATGTTGTCTGATTGCCACAAGGAATTATAACTAGATGTTGTCTGATTGTCGCCACGAATTATAACTAGATGTTGCCTGATTGCCAGCCCGAATTATAACTAGATGTTGTCTGATTGCCAGCAGGAATTATAACTAGATGTTGTCTGATTGCCACAAGGAATTATGACTAGATTTCGCCTGATTGCCAGCCGGAATTATAACTAGATGTTGTCTGATTGCCAGCAGGAATTATAACTAGATGTTGTCTGATTACCGCTAGGAATTATAACTAGATGTTGTCTGATTGTCGCCACGAATTATAACTAGATGTTGTGTGATTGCCACAAGGAATTATAACTAGATGTTGTCTGATTGTCGCCACGAATTATAACTAGATGTTGTCTGATTGCCAGCAGGAATTATAACTAGATGTTGTCTGATTGCCACCAGGAATTATAACTAGATGTTGTCTGATTGCCACCAGGAATTATAACTAGATGTTGTCTGATTGCCACAAGGAATTATAACTAGATGTTGTCTGATTGTCGCCACGAATTATAACTAGATGTTGTCAGATTGTCACAAGGAATTATAACTAGATGTTGTCTTATTGTCACAAGGAATTATAACTAGATGTTGTCTAATTGCCACAAGGAATTATAACTAGATATTGTCTGATTGCCATTCAGGAATTATAACTAGGTGAAAATGATGTCGTACATTTGATTGTCACAAGAAAAATTATAACAGAGATACAAATTTGTCTGATGGGTCACATATTTAAAATTTGAGGAATTATAACTAGATGTTGGCTAATTGCCACAATGAATTATAACTAGATGTTGTCTGATTGCCACCAGGCGTTTTCAAACCAGAAATGGAAATTGTTAACGTCTGTGAAAGATACATTAAAAATTGAGACTACATAGAGATTATGTTTTTGTGATCGTTATTCCTTGAGGAACCATTGTGGCCTACCTATTTTCGATTAAAATACTAAAGTAATCGCCATGACGATATATACGTAAAAGTTTCCATTATTTCTGTTTAATATGATAATAATAATGAAATCATAATAATAATAATTGATAATAATAATATATGAAAATCCAGATAAATAACGCTCATATACATTTGGAAAACATCTCCGATACCAAAGTATAAAAATCTAGGATGTCCAGGACACATAATAATTAAATAATCCGGATAAAAAATGGACAAAACACGGACGTATGGAAACCAAGAGGTGGGATCAGGGGGCAAATAATAAACATTTGAGTGGGATGAGTATTTTTCACTTGTTGATACATTGATGTATTTGTTTATATTTATTCAAAAGTGACTTAAATCTACTGACACAGAACGGGTATTAATCCTCAAACTGTTTTTAAGTCCCTTGATGCGTGAAATTCATATTTAATTTGTATTAAAGTGTTTTAAAATGTTGTATACAAACATACATACGTAAACAAAAAGCAAAATGTTTTGAACCAATTTACAATTTATGTCCTTATTTTGCCCATCACCACCTTGAAGCTACACATAAATACTGTGAAGCTGATAATAGAAAAGATGCTAGAATTTCTAATAGAAGACAATATATTTGTAATGTTCGGAGGCATGGTCTTTCAACAAACTGTCGGTATTCCTATGGGAACCATTTGTGCCCCTTTTTTTTGGCTGTCCTGTTCCTTATAACAGACACAGACGGGGAAATTAACAACTAAGGTATACGACAAACGTGACGATTTCGGGTTTTGCATCGTAAAATTTTCCACAATTAAGTAGTAATATCCCCACAATCAACCTTCATATGAAGTTTATATTTCACAAATGACCCGGTATGCCAGGCCGTGTTCAATATATGAACATTTCATATTCAGAGGTAAACTACTCATTGACAAATTATTGACACAGGGATATCAAAATCCAGAAATGGAAATTGTTAACGTCTGTGAAAGATACATTAAATTGAGACCATCTTATGTTTTGTGATCGTTTTAGGGCCTACCTATTTTCGATTAAATATATCAAGTAATGCATGAATATATACAGTTCCATTATTTCTGTAATAGTAATAATAATAATAATAATAATAATAATAATAATAGTGAAAATGATAAATAAGCTCATATACATTTAAAACATCTCCGATACCAAAGTATAAAAATCTAGGATGTCCAGGACACAGATACAAATGGACAAACACGGACCTCTTGAAACCAAGAGGTGGGATCAGGGCATATTAAACATTTGAGTTGAGTATTCTCTTGTTGATACATTGATGTATTTGTTTATATTTATTCAAAAGTGACTTAAATCTACTGACACAGAACGGGTATTAATCCTCAAACTGTTTTTAAGTCCCTTGATGCGTGAAATTCATATTTAAATTGTATTAGAGTGTTTTAAAATGTTGTATACAAACAATAACATACGTAAACAAAAAGCAAAATGTTTTGAACCAATTTACGAATTTATGTCCTTATTTTGCCCATCACCACCATTGAAGCTACACATAAATACTGTGAAGCTGATATAAAAAGATGCTAGAATTTCTAATAGACAATATATTTGTAATGTTCGGAGACATGGTCTTTCAACAAACTGTCGGTATTCCTATGGGAACCATTGTGCCCCTTTTTTGGCTGTCCTGTTCCTTATAACAGACACAGACGGGGAAATTAACAACTAAGGTATACGACAAACGTGACGATTTCGGGTTTTGCATCGTAAATTTTCCACAATTAAGTAGTAATATCCCACAATCACCTTCATATGAAGTTTATATTTCACAAATGACCCGGTATGCCAGGCCGTGTTCAATATATGAACATTTCATATTCAGAGGTAAACTACTCATTGACAAATTATTGACACAGGGATATCAAAAACCAGAAATGGAAATTGTTAACGTCTGTGAAAGATACATTAAATTGAGACCATATTATGTTTTGTGATCGTTTTAGGGCCTACCTATTTTTGATTAAATATATCAAGTAATGCAAGAATATATACAGTTCCATTATTTCTGTAATAGTAATAATAATAATAATAATAATGATAATAATAATGATAATAATAATAATGAAAATGATAAATAAGCTCATATACATTTAAAACATTTCCGATACCAAAGTATAAAAATCTAGGATGTCCAGGACACAGATACAAATCCGGCAAAAATGGACAAACACGGACGTATGGAAACCAAGAGGTGGGATCAGGGCATATCAAACATTTGAGTTGAGTATTCTCTTGTTGATACATTGATGTATTTGTTTATATTTATTCAAAAGTGACTTAAATCTACTGACACAGAACGGGTATTAATCCTCAAACTGGGGGTTTTTATTTAAGTCCCTTGATGCGTGAAATTCATATTTAATTTGTATTAAAGTGTTTTAAAATGTTGTATACAAACATACATACGTAAACAAAAAGCAAAATGTTTTTTTGAACCAATTTACAATTTAAATGTCCTTATTTTGCCCATCACCACCTTGAAGCTACACATAAATACTGTGAAGCTGATATAAAAAGATGCTAGAATTTCTAATAGACAATATATTTGTAATGTTCGGAGACATGGTCTTTCAACAAACTGTCGGTATTCCTATGGGAACCATTGTGCGCCCCGCTTTTTTGGCTGTCCTGTTCCTTATAACAGTCTAAACCCAGTGTGAGACCGCATTAAGAGATACACACGCGCTCTCTCTCTCAAGACGGGGGAAATTAACAACTAAGGTGGGGGCTTGGGGTGTCCCCCCCCCCCATATTTTGGGTTACTGACGACAAACAGGATGTTCAATATTGACGATATTCGGGTTTTGCATCGTAAATTTTCCACAATTAAATTAGTAATATTAGGGCCCCACATAATCACCTTCATAATGAATAATTTATATTTCACCAAATGATACCCGGTGTATGGACACAGATAACAAATGGACAAACACAGGCCGATGTTCAATATATTTCTCTTGTTATGAACATTTCATATTCAGAAGGTAAACTCCTACTCCCATTGACAAATTATTGACACAGGATATCAAATATCCAGAAATGGAAAATTGTTAAACGTCTGTAGAAATTTGCTAATACATTAAAACATGTCTTATCAACAGACTGTAGGTATCTTATTTGTGTTTTGTGATCGTTTTAGACGGGGGCAATAAGGTATACCGACCTATTTTCGATTAAATATATCAAGTCCCACAAAATGCATGAATATATTTAGACCCAGTTCAATTATTTATGAACCATTATTTCAGAGGGGTAAACTAAATATTATAATAAAATCCAGATAATAATAATAATAATAATAATAGTGAAAATGATAACAATAAGCTCATATATACAGTTTTAAAACATCTTTCCGATACCAATAGTAATAAAAAATCTAGGAAAATGTCCATACAAAGAATAAACACAGATACAAATGGACAAACACGGACCTCTTGAAACCAAGAGGTGGGATCAGGGCATAATAAACATTTGAGTTGAGTATTCTCTTGTTGATACATTGATGTATTTGTTTATATTTATTCAAAAGTGACTTAAATCTACTGACACAGAACGGGTATTAATCCTCAAACTGTTTTTAAGTCCCTTGATGCGTGAAATTCATATTTAATTTGTATTAAAGTGTTTTAAAATGTTGTATACAAACATACATACGTAAACAAAAAGCAAAATGTTTTGAACCAATTTACAATTTATGTCCTTATTTTGCCCATCACCACCTTGAAGCTACACATAAATACTGTGAAGCTGATATAAAAAGATGCTAGAATTTCTAATAGACAATATATTTGTAATGTTCGGAGACATGGTCTTTCAACAAACTGTCGGTATTCCTATGGGAACCATTGTGCCCCTTTTTTTGGCTGTCCTGTTCCTGTATAACAGACACAGACGGGGAAATTAACAACTAAGGTATACGAACAAACGTGACGATTTCGGGTTTTGCATCGTAAATTTTCCACAATTAAGTAGTAATATCCCACAATCACCTTCATATGAAGTTTATATTTCACAAATGACCCGGTATGCCAGGCCGTGTTCAATATATGAACATTTCATATTCAGAGGTAAACTACTCATTGACAAATTATTGACACAGGGATATCAAAAACCGCGTATTATGTCAACATTCTGCAAATTTCATGGTCGGTATAATATACTTGTTTGCGATTACTCTGTTTCACTAAGTGAAATTTTGAGTTACCTGTTCGATGGCGGTTGTTGAGACGTCTGTGACTAGGATTCGTTCCTCGTGTATTTCATGTTGATTTGACTGGGCTTACGGCACGTGTGACCGGTCGACAGGGGATGCTCACTCCTCCGTGACACCTGATCCCACCTCTTGATTTCCAGAGGTCCGTATGTGTTCATTTTACCTATTTATCTATATCCTAGACATCCTATAGATAAATACTTTTCTATCTGAGATTATTTTTATATACTTTGATATCTGATATGTTATATTAAGCCCATAAAGTTATATCTGATAAAAACAGATGAAAGGATCAATAAATAATCCTCACATGGGCTACATCTATATCGATGACGTCAAAAAATAATCATCCTGTAGGAAGTCATTTTAAGATTAAAAAACTCAAATTCCTGATATATCTTTAGCACCTGAAATATTACGTTCGAAAATCAATTTAAACCATCATTTTTGTCAAATCAAGGAACTATTAAAGAACATGAACCGCCTGAGTGCCAGAGGGTATACATAAACCCAGTACTTGGTATATCGGTATATCGGTATATCGGTACCAGCCGATTAGTTTATTCTAAACGACAGAACGATCGTCTTGAGCATATGTTTTGGCCTTATATGTGAAACTCTAACTTTTGTATTGTTAATAATCTTTATTAGTCAAATTATCAAATTCTCTTCTTTTAGTCATATAAATTATATGAAAAATGTTATGACAGTAACAAATCGAGGATAATATTGGGGATGCAGTTATATATTTTATCAACATAATTACACAGTTATAATTTTGCAAAAGAAAAGCCAAAACAAATGTTTAAGACGATCGTTTCTGTCAATAAGATTTCATCAGTTGAGCTCGAATTTAAGCTAAAAAGGGAGAAGGAAGAAATAATCGATAATCGAAACTCAAAGGTCATTACACCACGACAAATGAGATATACGATGTGTCTCAACATGAAGAACAATTGCAAATTCCAAACATGATAGGACCAGGTGTCCGGAAGGAGTCAGCGTCCTCTGCCAACATGACACACCGTCGCAAATGTTACATGAAAACCTCTCGAGTTCGGTGAAAACGTCAAGTTCGGTGAAAATGTCATCAGTTAGTTTTAGATATGATTAGCAAAAGGAAATCACTGTATATTGTCATGTTCCAGAATACTGTCTAACATTTCTGAGAGGGGTACTTCATATTGTTTAACAAGATCCCCGTATCGAACATAAAATTTTCTTAGTGTTGAGTATAAGATAAGATAAGATCCACCAATAAACCCTGTCCCCCCAGGGGGAATTTTGAAGGTTATGATTTTCTGAAAGCTGATAAAAAATGCTACAAAATGAGCCATATCAGCACTCTGGTCGCTGCGGCGCTTAGGACTTTTGGGGTAAAAACCATAGAAAATTAACAAAAATCGCTGAAAATTGTAAAACTTCAATTAATCCCTCATTTATGGCCTCTATTTGCATGAAAGTACTGGTTGTATGGTAGATATCTTAAATGACAATTATTGACCCATTTAACAACCATTATGTATCAAATTTGGTGTTTTGGGTAAAAAAATCAATTTTTTAAACAGAAATCTGTCAAAAAAGTATTATAATTTAAACCACTTATAACCCATGTTTTTAACAAGGTGTTTTTTGTATGGTATGTTTTTCAGAAACCCCAGCAAAAATGCAACAAATTGAGATTTGTTAGCAGTCCGGCCACTTAGGGATCTTGGGGTAAAAACCATAGAAAATTAACAGAAATCGCTGAAAATTGGATATTAATGAATTAATCTTTAATTTTTTTATGGCTTTTTGCAATGAGTTTAAATTTTGTATGACAAATATCTGGAATAATACGTATTGGCCTGTTACACAATCATTGTATATCAAATGTAGTATTTTAAGGTAAAATCCAATTTTTAAACAGAAATCTGTAAAAAGTTTATTTCACTTTGGCCACTAAATACATGTAGCACAATTTTTATCAAAGGTTAAGTTTTAGTGATATGTTTCTCTGAAAGCGTATCAAAATTTCTACAAAATGAGACATGTTATCGCTCTAGCCATAGGGGTTATGGAGGTTTGGGTGAAACATTACCAAAAGTCACTGGAAAACCAGGATTAATTGTTTCATTTATGGTCTCCTTTTGCACCACAAAAATGGTGGAATAGCAGATACTTTAATTGATGAGCATTGGTATATTAAACAATCAGTGTGTCAGATGTGGTGTTTGGGGGTCTAAACCCAAATTTCAAAGCAGAAATCTGTGAAGAAATATTAGATTTATACCATTAATAACCCCAGTTTCAACAAAGGGTATATTGAGGGCATTCCTTTGCCAAAAGCTTTTAAAAGATACAAAATGGGTTATGTTAGAACTCTGGCTGTTTTAGGTTTTAGGAGTTTTAAGGCGAAAGGAAAATTTAAATAAAGAAATTTTAATAAGAAGTGTTAAAAACTAGAAAAGCTGGTAACCCTTCGATTATAGTTTACTTTTGTGATAAAACTTACTAATGCTAATTTTCCATGGTTTTTACCTCAAAACACCAACTGTAGTAAACAATCACTTTTTATTATGCCCATACCTAATGTTTTGATGTCATCTGCCATGTAATTTTTTCTTTAATCACAAAAAAGAACTCAAATAAAGGATTAATCGTATATTTCAAATTTTCAGCGATTTTTGTTTATTTTATATGGATTTTACCCCCAAACTCCTAAGTAGCCTGAGTGCTAACAAAGCTCAATTTGTAGCATTTTGATAGGCTTTTTGAAAATTATGCCCTCCAAAAACATGTTTGTAAAAACTGTTTTTTAAATGGCTTAAAGTCTAATGCTTTTTTCACAAATTTCACAATTTTTCTTTAATTTTTTTTTAAAACAATTACATGGAGGATAATTCCTGGTCACGATTGATATAGACGATTTTACAACAACAGGGGAGATAACTCCTGGTCACGATTGGTGTAGACGATACAACGACAGGTTTCAACCAAACATCAGTTCCTTTGCTTCGTGATAGCTGTCTATAGATAAAGACAATCAAAGGCAAATTTATTTTGACAAATAAAAATAAACAGAGAGGCAAAAGCATTGAAAAAAACATGATATGAAGGAAATTAATCCTTTAATACTACTAACGGTCCTTTTGATTAACATCAAAATTTAATACTGTTTTGCACATTCACAGCACATGACCAAGGGGTACGAGGTATTTTGACTATACAATTTTAAAACGTGTTCCAATGGCAGTCAATAATTACTGCTACCTTTGAAACTTTTTAGAATTGTAATTTAGAATAATATCGGTGTTTTGGTGACCTTTTATAGAGCTTAAAGTTTTATAGTTTTATAGAGTTCATAGTCAAAAACCGGCGTGACTTTCGCTTGTTCACTTTTAAAGTTTATGAGAGAATGGACAGATGCAAAGGTTACGTTAGTTCAGTTGTTTGAAATATTCAGTAATTGTATAATCTTTATAATAATAAGAATAGAAAATTCCAAAGCATACGAAAGATTGGAATTGAGATATTTACAGAAATGATATAACCTTGCTGACATCTAAAAAGGACCTGGGCATAAACATGATTTTGATTGGATTAAATTGCCGAGTTGGACTGTAAAATGAATGTCACGAGAGATATCTATGATGTAAAAGATATTCTCTATTGTTTGCAGGTACGGTAGAAAAATTGTTTTATATCTATAATAATATAAAAGATATGAAACATAATAAAAACATAATAAATAACTGATAAATACTGTATGCAGGGAAATTTTGGCCCCGTTTTATTTTCGCCCCTCTCGCCCTCATCATCAGCGGGCGAATCCAAAACTGGGCGAATTTAAAACGCTAAATGCATCTTTTAAGTAATTTATAAATTGAAAAGAGCATCTATTACATATTTCATTAAAAACACACCTGAAATATATATGTTTAAAAAGCTTTAATTTAAACATGCATAAAGCAGACACGAACAAGTATTAATTGTTAAAACTTCGCAATAAGATCAAATCATATTTCATCGCTGAATATTAAATACGTTACACACCACACATTTCCTGAATGGAGTCTGGGCGAATTTAAAGCGGGGCGAAACCGTTTGCAAGTGTAATAAGACGAAAATAAAATGGGGCGAATATAAGCCTGTATACAGTATTCAGAATGACAATTTCTTTATCAAAAATGAAAGGCAGGAGTTACGCGGGGATGCAAACTAGATTGTGCCTGTTAAGCGTAGTTAAATAGCATGCTATTTTCATGTACAATCATATAATGCTTTTTTCGTGCATCGAAAAAAAAGCACGTCAGTGGATTAGGTCCAGCCAGGCAGATTTTAGGTTTTCGGAAAAACATGATTTAAATGATTACAAACTGATAATCAGTTTTACAAATCGTGTATTAAAACACCCCATAGAAATAAAACAAGCAAACAAAACGATAAATATACAAGTGTATATATATAAAAGTAAGAAACAATATATTTTGCATAAACGCTAAAAGTAAGTTCTAATAGTTTTAAATCGAATTGATCTTAAGATTAGATGAACAAAACATCCGAGCCTATTAACCGACTGTCAAGAAAAGAAAGATTTTTATATATGTTAATCAAGACAGTATTTCTTAGCCGTTTATCATATCAGTAGCAGATGAACAGAAAAATCGTAGTAAATCGTTTTCTGATTGATTTTGTTAAATGATATTATTATAGTGTTACATCCTATGTAAGGATCTGTACCCGACTGACAAATAATCATCTTTTTTACTGATTTAAGTGGTGTTATAATAATCTGTTTTACTGATTTAAGTGATGTTATAATAATCCCTTTTACTGATTTAAGTGGTGTTATAATAATCACTTTTACTGATTTCAGTGGTGTTATAATAATCTCTTTTACTGATTTCAGAGGTGTTATAATAATCAATTTACTGATTTAAGTGGTGTTATAATAATCTCTTACTGATTTAAGTGGTGTTAGAATAATCTGTTTTACTGATTTAAGTGGTGTTATAATAATCTCTTTTACTGATTTCAGTTGTGTTATAATAATCACTTTTACTGATTTAAGTGGTGTTATAATAATCTCTTTTATTGATTTCAATGGTGTTATAATAATCTCTTTTACTGATTTCAGTGGTGTTTCAGTATACGTTTTCGTGAGCTGTCATTATACATAGATTTTCTACACCAAAACTTTTCTGGATTGAACATTGCATGCTAAGATATTGGCAATGTTATTCCTGGATCCTAAATTGTGCACTGAATACATAATATAGGGTTGAAAACTGTAGTTGATACGTTATTCATTTTTGTTCACGTAGTGTAATCAGATTCTGTGCTTAAACTAGTGACACACACACACACACACACACACACACACACACACACACACACACACACACACACACACACACACATTATCTCATCACGAAATAGTCTTTGCAAAGGTCATAACACACTCACTCTCTCTCTCTCTCTCTCTCTCTCTCTCTCTCTCTCTCTCTCTCTCTCTCTCTCTCTCTCTCTCTCTCTCTCTGGAAATGTCAGAAATACCAAAATACCGATGCACTCGCAAATTTACTGTTTAACATGTGCTCGAAAGTCAATATAATGTCTTGTATTTGATAAAGTAATTCAACTTTTAATCTGTCTTATCTCTCGCAACGTATGTTAATGACAATGCACAAGAGCATATGGATGTTTGAATAACGTAGTTCTGGAAAGAGTAGGAAACATTTTGAAATACACGACAGCTGTCTACATCATTTGCCATGTTGGCTGTTTTGGTCGTCCTCGTCTTGATATCATTTACAGGTATATGTGAGACTAATTCTGTAAATAGTATTGATTTTGCTTCAATTACGTTGCTTATACTATTTGAAATATCTGAACATTTTCTGAACATTTAACATGTAACAATAGCATAAAATATACAGTGGCGGACATAACGGACGATACTGATACATTACATACCAACAAACTCTTCAGTTCCTAAGTCATGATTCAATGTATTTAATTCCAATTCACGGCGATAAAACATTAATTATATCGAACGATTTTTTCATTATTTAATATATGTTGTGACGTCATTATCGTTGAAATATATAACCTTATGTTCTTTTATCTCATCTATCTGTCTGTCTGTCTGTCTATCTATCGATGGATCAAAGCATCGACATTTCATTTACATTTTCATATTTTTTTCAGATGGAGAAGATTTATCCAGATGTCCAACAAATCTTCCTCGAAATGAATATGTACACACACATGGCGATCATTGCTATGAGTTTGTGGTACATCACCACGTGGCATGGCACAAAGCTGTTGATGCATGTGGTAGTAAGGGAGGTAATTTGGTAGTCGTTCGGGATTACGATGATCAACACTTTCTAATGTCGACTCTAAGCTCATACAATTTTCAGGGACAAGGGATATGGATCGGACTATCTGACGAGACAACAGAAGGAACGTTCAGATGGGTCACAGGTGAACACAATATTTACTATTCTGTGATGTCGCACTGTAGAAAATGAAAACAAAATCGAGTACATTTGTACATTTGTATTATTAAATACTAAGGATTACATGTTCAGTTGTCAACATTTGACTTTTAAATACTCAATGTGTATTTTCCTTTCAAGACAAGACATTATTTCCCAGTTACTCTCTTTTGGTGTGAGGCTTATGTTTTGTTGTTGTAAACGTAGCGCCGTGAAACACGCGAGAAAGGCAATGACAGGTACAAGGTCAACTCATTTAAGAACAAGGTCACACATATTTTCAAATATTTGAAATTTGAAAATATGTGTGACCTTGTTCTTAAATCAATTGACCTTGAACCTATTTGTAGCTTATTCAGCTTTGAAAACTGAAATACTTTCTCCCCATATGTCTTTACTAAAGATCATAATTTCTGAGATATTTTAAACTTTAGTTTAATTTTTAGCTTACCCTAATTTTCATTCCCTAGAGAGATTTTTCCGAAATCACTTATTTGGGCATTTCAGAAATTGATCTTGTTGTAGTAGTTATAGAGAAGCTGATGGTAAAAAGTTTGTAATGATTGTCATGAATAAAAAGGGAATTTTACACGAGAAAAATGGTTGAGTCGATTTTGCTCTAGAGATGTCACACAATTTACTATAAAAAAAAGAAAAAGGAAGAAGAATAACAACAAGGTATTTCAACCAGAGTCGTATTGCACGTATAAAAACGAAGAAGAACATAAGGAGAATAATAGCAATAAATACGTATTTAAAAATAAGAAATATTCTATATTTTTTCAGGAGAGCCAAATGGATATACATTTTGGGCTGCAGGACAACCTGATAGTTCTACAAGACGAAGGAGAATTTTCCTTGATGGTTTACTTCCAAGTCAAATTCATCTTGGTCCCGATGAAGACTGTGTTTTGCTGAAATACACAGATTCCGGAAAATGGCATGATTATCCGTGCAGTCATTTATTTCTTATACCAGAAAATTTCCCTTACGTTTGTGAGTTTGGTAAGTTGACGATATATTCTAAAGTATGTATTATTTTCACCTTGAACCAAAGTTTTTCATTTATATGGAAATATCACCAGCTTTATGTGATATATAAGATGTTCACCTCTTCTGCGGCTAATCCGTTTACCTCTATTTTCAGTTTTATCAGACGTTCGCTTGTTATGGCAAATATAACGTTTTGCGTATAGTAGGTATCAGTATCAGGTATCAACCACTTGATTGAATGTAGACTAAACTACATTGGCGGATTCAAGGGGGGTTGCGGGGGTTGCAACCCCCCCTTTGAAAAATTGATTGTTTTATATTATTATTATCACGCCTGGAATTCAGGAAAAGGCTTCCAAGAGCTTTTTAAATTCGCCCTACCGAAATTTTCGCGTGCAGAAAAATGCTTCTACCAATGCTTCTCCAAATTTAAAAAATTATTGTTTTTAATAAATGCATAAAACATTAACCCTAATTAAATATTGCCTCACAATTAATCACACACTTAAAATTATGTGCAGTGACCAAGGAGAGCGCGCCCATAACGTTCGCTCCGCTTCTAGATCCCCCACTGTTGTAAATATTTATTGCATAATCAAAAGGCATATAAAAAATGAAAACGGATCGCATGCACAGTTTCGTGCATTACTGTACGTACCATATGTAATTTTCTGTTATTGTAAAAGTTAATACTCACCCCCCCTTTAAAAAATTCCTGGATCCGCCCCTGAACTAAATACACCTTCCGCCGGTTAGAGCATTTTAAATTTGAACTTGCATATAAATACTTGAAAATATTATTTATCGTAAATAAACAATATAAAGTTATATATTTACAGCAATGTCACCTGTTCCCACTACGACCACAACTACAACAAGTAAGTGTTTGCTTTCAATCATATGTTAATTTTTACTTTTTCGTATGATACAATTCATTATTTTTATACTTTTTAGAATGACCAATTTTACCTTCCCAAAATTAAAGAAATAGCATCTTCTGCGTTTTATACACGTTGTTCATTCGAGGAATGTATTGTCAAGTATTTGTAACTCCAAAGTTCAATTAACATAAATTTATAGTACATTTCTAGTTAGCTAGTTAATAATTATTCCTATCGTTTTATTGATTATGTGTTTTTTGTTCCTTTACGTTGGCGACATTTTTAATGGAAAAAAATATATTATAATTACCTACATTTTTCGTAATTTAAATTTTTCAGACATGAAATCAACACATCAAACTATAATATAAAAATTATAATCAAATCTTGCTTTTTTGAACTTTTTCTCGTCTGATTCGAAGATAAACGAGAGGTTGACATTAGTTTCGTCTTAAGAAGCCAATATGAATACTTGATTTGAAGACTATCAATGCAAATATATTTTGCAGTGACCACGCCTTTACCCACTATAACCACACCTACTGTCGAGTGTAAGTATTTACAGCCGTGCGTGTTATATCATGACTGTTATGTTTAAGTATCGTACAGCCGTTACTGATTATAACGTAACTGTCGAGTGTAAGTATCTCACAGCCGTAACTGATTATAACATAACTGTCGAGTGTAAGTATCATTACAGCCGTACGTAGTTATAACTGTCGAGTGTAAGTATCTTACAGCCGTACGTGATTACATGATAACTATCGAGTGTAAGTATATCACCGCCGTACGTGGTTTCATCTGTTGAGTGTAAGTATCTTACAGGAGATAACATAAATGTCGAGTGTAAGTATTTCTCACAGCCGCAGTACGTGATTGTAACATAACTCTCGAGTGTAAGAATCTTGCAACCGTTCGTTGTTATAATTGTCGAGTGTAAGTATTTTAGAGCTGCACATGGTTATCCTAACATAAGTGCCGAGCGTAAGTATCTTACAGCTGTACGTGATTATAACATAAGTGTCAAGTACAAGTATCTCGCCGCCGTACGTTATTATCCTAATATAAGTGCCGAGCGTAAGTATCTTACAAAACGGATCGCATGCACAGTTTCGTGCATTACTGTACGTACCATATGTAATTTTCTGTTATTGTAAAAGTTAATACTCACCCCCCCTTTCAAAAATTCCTGGATCCGCCCCTGATCGTCTGATTCGAAGATAAACGAGAGGTTGACATTAGTTTCGTCTTAAGAAGCCAATATGAATACTTGATTTGAAGACTATCAATGCAAATATATTTTGCAGTGACCACGCCTTTACCCACTATAACCACACCTACTGTCGAGTGTAAGTATTTACAGCCGTGCGTGTTATATCATGACTGTTATGTTTAAGTATACAGCCGTTACTGATTATAACGTAACTGTCGAGTGTAAGTATCTCACAGCGTAACTGATTATAACATAAACTGTCGAGTGTAAGTATCATTACAGCCGTACGTAGTTATAACTGTCGAGTGTAAGTATCTTACAGCCGTACGTGATTACATGATAACTATCGAGTGTAAGTATATCACCGCCGTACGTGGTTTCATCTGTTGAGTGTAAGTATCTTACAGCCGTATGAGATTATAACATAAATGTCGAGTGTAAGTATTTCTCACAGCCGCAGTACGTGATTGTAACATAACTCTCGAGTGTAAGAATCTTGCAACCGTTCGTTGTTATAATTGTCGAGTGTAAGTATTTTAGAGCTGCACATGGTTATCCTAACATAAGTGCCGAGCGTAAGTATCTTACAGCTGTACGTGATTATAACATAAGTGTCAAGTACAAGTATCTCGCCGCCGTACGTTATTATCCTAATATAAGTGCCGAGCGTAAGTATCTTACAGCCGTACGTGATTATAACATAAGTGTCAAGTACAAGTATCTCGCCGCCGTACGTTATTATCCTAATATAAGTGCCGAGCGTAAGTATCTTACAGTCGTACGTGTTTATAACATAAGTGCCGAGCGTAAGTATCTTAAAGCCGTACGTGATTATAACATAACTGTCGAGTGTAAGTGTATCACAGCCGTACATGATTATCCTTACATAATTGTATCTGATTTAGTTTTCATTGCCTATGTTTATATCACTGTCCACCATATCCTTTATCTGTTGTGACTGTGAATTACAAAAAGATATAATTTTACGCAAAGAGTTCACCAGAATTAGGTGTCACAAAGAGTGTGTTAGAAAATAAAGATATTGAAATAGATTTGTTCATGAAATATAATTCGTGTTTAGGAATATAACGTGATGTCAGTTCAATCATTAAAGACGATCTTTCTCACAGTCGGTACAAAGTTGTCAGTTTTCACAATTTTCAAATCATTGTCGATAAATGTCATAACAATTCAGTGACGGAATATAATAACTTTTATTTACGCCGAACAAAGATAAATGCAATGTCATCCTTTTGCAAACAAAATATGCATTGATAATATATTAACTGATAATAATAGCATTGATAAATTCTAAACAAAACAGTAGCATATCATACACATATTTCTGGATTTCCATAGGTTCTTGTTTGTCCACGGTCACCAGATTTGTATATGTGTCCTGGACATCCTGAAGATTTATACTGTGATATCTGAGATTTTGATATTAAACATTTCTTATCTTTTTCAGCTGTGGAGATTCCATCTAACAACAATATCGTCATCGGGTAATGATGAACTTGAAACCAATGCTATAATTTATACCAACAGAATGCAAATAAATGTCCATGTTTACAGCTTTGTCTATTTTGTCTTTCAATGGACCTTGAGATATTAACTAGAATAATTCGTGGTGATGTGTGTAGTGTTTTGGCTAATAATCACCATGCAAGCACGAGCTGTGTATTCGACTAAACTTAAGTTGTAGTTACAGCTATTCTACAGTCAAATAATCAGCGTTGAGCCGTGAGGCACGTTAACATAGAAGGGATACCTCACTTAAAATCATCATAAAACCGAACAAAAGGGAAATGTCAAACTTCTACAAAATACCCCTGCAAGTTACTGTAACTGTGTGTGTTGTCTCATCGTAAAGATAATGTGTTTGTTATCGAAATGTCGTACAGTATAGAACAAAGAATAAAAGATGACAGTTTGATCAATGTAGTATATATTTTTTAATTACATTTATTTAAAACACTGTGATACTATTGTTTTTGTAAGATGCGTTAAATGTTATATTCATTTCGTGAACAATAATACGAGTTATCTTTCCTTGTTTAGCCATACATGTATATGTACTAATCTTGTTACGGTAACACCTTACCTGTCGACTGAAACACAGGTACAGCAAACAATAAAACTATGAAATATAAGACATCATGGGTTAAAAAAGATATAAAAATGTTTAATGTAAAAGACTGGATTAGCACTAACAAATCATTTTGTTTGCTTGCTTAAATTTCGCTAGATTTCATCGTTTATACTGTAATTTTTAGTTCAGGCCCAAACTTATTTTTCTCATTCTTAAAATATATAAGTCTAAAACATAAGATCAAGACACTAATACTTTAACAATGCTGCCCACACTTAGTAAAATATTAGCACAAAATATTACTAGTTAAACCAACACTACCTGTTTTTATCAAAATTGAATTAAAAGGCATTACTAGTTTAATTAATTCCTCATGCACTCAAAGTGCACGTCATCACACGTTTAATTAATGCAAGTATGTTACACCAATATGCAAATGATAATAAATAATTTACAAATGAAGTGAACAAAAGACCAATGATGATGTAGTCACTGGGTTATTTACGTCTGTAACACACCTTTGCCATGAAAACAATGCTTCCTGGACGATAAATTACATTATTAACATATTGCGTATATATTGTGTAATCTAAGGTGATGATAAATAAAAGTGATGATGGAAACTCCAAGTCCATTACAATATGACAAATTATATATACAACTAGTCTCTTTATGAAGAATAATTGCGAATCCCAAACGGGATAGTACCAGGTGTCTGGAAGGAGTCAGCGTCCCCTGCCAGCATGCCACGTACACCCGTCGCAAATATTGTAAACCGCTCGAGGTCGGTGAAATGGCCAAGCTCGGTGAAAAGGTAGATCTTACAACGATCTCAACACTACAAGTTTACTGTATAAACACTACTGTACTGTGTACTGTGTTATCTGCAGTGATGTTAACTACAAGTTTTGGCATTTTACACTGAATGACGTCATACATTAATGAGGTTACCAATACACACAAGGAAATGGATCATACATAGAAACTGATACATACTAGGTTTATTACAGTATAAAGTTATAATGTGTGGGAAGGTTATCTGTTAGATAAACGAATTATCGGTATGTTAAGCAAATGCTGGTGACAACGTTATCACAATTAAAGGTTTGCACTGAACTGACCTATCTCAAAATGTCTGACATGTGGCTCTCCATTGGCTTTTTGACGTAATTGGATTGTGAAGTCGTAATTAAATTAAAGGTTTACGAGCCATTCAATTGTGACGTCATAATGAATAAGTTTGCCAAAAGGAGCCGTGTCGTGCATTTGTTGATTGGTCAACTATGCCTTTTATTATAATTATATATCTATCATTGACAAAAGTATATATAGATATTACTCGTAGTTTTATTCATCCATCTACGTAATTAATTATTTTAAGATAAAATTTTAGGTAAAATGTGACTTACATAGCATAATGACCTATTAAATAGCAAATCATAGAGGGCGAGTCTAAATAACATGCCCGAGAGTGGAAAAATTACACATAATATTTTACGATATCAGAGCCCGAAATTTACTCAATACTCAAGCTCATCTTTCTTTTATTATTTTGACTATATAATCGGTGTACATCTTTATAAATCTAATAATTCTGAAGTTTCCTTCAAATGAGTATTAATTTTGACCATTATTTGCAATTGTATGCCAACAATATGTCCAGTTACAGAATGAAGTTCACTTGATTTTACCTTAAAATCATGAAAAGTTAGTTGAGCTTGAGTACTGAGTAAATTTGGTGACTTGAGGCCCAGAATCTGTAATCACTATATATATAATTAAAAGTCTTATTGGAATAATTATAACAATATTCAGAAGAAGTGTAATCATACATATAGGGGCAATATTTAAGATAAGAAAATCACATCTGCGTTGTAGACAAACGTATCGTGCACGCTATTGTCTTGCAGATTTCGGCATATCTGCGGAATATTATGTTACAAGTCTCGCGTGTTTTAACTATTTTCATTTTCGCTATTTTGCCACCACTAGGTGACGCTAATTGTAAGTTTCCTGTATGATAGGTGTCCAGTGAAACAAGACCCATATACATATCGAAATACACACGAGAAAATTGAAACTTCTACAATGTTCTTTCAAAAAGTCAAGCTCAAATACCTCGCAATCCTTTCTTAAAATCTCAGTATATTACACACACCAGTCACGTGAACGGCTTTCCGTACATAATATTGATGGCGATCAATACTGAAAATTATTACGAAAAAACATCGACTCTTTATGATATAAACATAATACCAAAGTTACAATGCTCAAGACGATCGTTTCTATCAATTAGACTTCATCAGTTGAGCTCCAATTTTAAACAGATTTTCTAAAGAGAAAGTGGTATCAGATAAGGCCAAATAATAAATCTAAATGTATAGGAAAATCCGTCAAAGAGTAATCATTGTATAAAGATAGCTATCTTAGCTTTGGAAGAATTTAGAATTTTAAATAGTGCTATCAGTGACAAATATGACTTAAGTATAAGATTATCAGCTGGTACCTAAATACCAGGTTTATATATGTTTATCTTTAGTATAAGATTATCAGCTGGTACCTAAATACCAGGTTTATATATATATTTATCTTTGGTATAAGATTATCAGCTGGTACTAAATACCAGGTTCATATATGTTTATCTTTAGTATAAGATTATCAGCTGGTACCCAAATACCAGGTTTATATATATATATATATTTATCTTTGGTATAAGATTATCAGCTGGTACTAAATACCAGGTTCATATGTGTTTATCTTTAGTATAAGATTATCAGCTGGTACCCAAATACCAAGTTTATATATATATATATATCTTACCCAAATACCAGGTATATATGATTTATCAGCTGGTACCTGGGGTACCCAAATACCAGGTTTATATATATATATATCTTTGGTATAAGATTATCAGCTGGTACCCAAATACCAGGTTTATATATATATATATATCTTTGGTATAAGATTATCAGCTGGTACCGAAATACCAGGTTCATATATATATATATAGTTATCTTATGTTTTAATCTTTCAATATTTATCAATTTGACTTAAATTGTTTGTCTTACCTGTGCTTTTGCTAGTATCAACTGATTTCCTGTATCAAAGTTTGCCTATTATTTCGACATTTTCGACTTACGAAACTTTTTCTTTTAATATTTTACCAGTTTCAACACACAAAACGTTTCTATCCTTTTACCAGCGTCATACAGAAAAGTTGTCAATACTTTCGCCAGTATCATTTCATTCATTTATGCTTTTGACGTGATTTATATAGGATTGGTGGAGTCGTTTTGTTTGAAGAAAGCGTATTCATCTGCACATCATTACGTAAATGATTTCCGGAATTACACGTGCTTTAATTTATCACAGCTCTAAGGTGGTTAATTGATTGTTATACACCTAGAATCTGTATAAAATTAGGATTTGTAAGGCAACAACAACCAACAACCAGACAAAGCATGGAAACATGCTGACGCATTCCAATTAAAATTGCTGTGTAATTTACTACACATCATGATGATATGAAGTCATGGTGTTGTTGTTAAAAATGATAATGTGATCAACTTCCGATGCATGATTTACCTGTATTAATGTGTAAAATGAGTGAAGTTATATCTTTGATAATGTTAAAAAAGTCTCAGATACCAAAGTATAAATCTTTAAGATGTCCAAGATATAAGTACAAATCTGTAAGAAAAATGGACAAACACGGACATCTTGAAATCAAGAGGTTGGATCAGGTGCAATGGAGGAGTAACGTTTGAACTAACAAGAAAAAGGCGCCGAGTTCGAAATCAGTTTTATTGTGCATTCTGGATTAGACTACGGGACTTCAGTAAGTAAAGTGACAAACCAGCTCATTAAATAATCTTAGGTTCCAACTTGACTCTTTCCCGCACTCACTAGAGGTGAAATATTTCTGTTTTAAAGAACAATGATCAAACCACGCCGCCACGGAGAACCTTTATTTGAAATACTTACATGAAGTTTCATCTTGAAGCCTCTACAATTCTGTGAATTATGGATTTGTGATTGATTTTTTTTATTTGTAGGATAGATATCAATGAAAGTAAAATTTCGTGAATATACTCTAATAATCTATAGAGTTAGTTTACATATAAAATTTCAGAAAATCTACAAAATATTTCATGTAACATTTATTACTACTGCACTTCTCTACTTTGACTTTTTTCTAATTAATGCGGGTGTAAATTAAATCTCCATTTGAATAAACCATTGCAATTAATAATGCTAAATACACGCTGCATTGTAACATTTCGAATGTTCACTGTGCTACAAATGAGATGGCGACATCTCAGTAATTTTTTCAAATTCAACTTCTGAGCACATGCATTATACACATATACACCTGTGTTTAAAGACCACCTGATCATAAAGTTTTTTGCTGTCCCCGACAGTACCATTTATATACAAATCAACCTCAATGTAAAGACCACCTCCCTCTAAAGACCGGTTTTGTTGTGTCTGTAGGAGGGATTTCATATACAAGTTTCACTGTACGTACCCCTACTTCCCTCTTTCTATATACATATTCAGTGTAACAATTTAAATGAAAATAGCCTCATGAAGAATATTGTTATTTACATGAAAGTGGTTGACGAACCCAATTTAATTTGATACCCACTAAGTCATGGAAAATTAACTTTTCAAAATATATGTCCTTTGTCTATCTATGTATTTAGTCATTGTTTCAATTATCGTTATAACACACACGCACACATACCTAGCTTAATTTGTGATAATTAAAAGTTTATTCGGCGCAAAGGTTGAACTGAAAATATCTTTTGAAATGGGCATATGCCACAAACAGGTATATTTGTGAAAGTTTAAAGTCAAAAGCAAATTGTCACATCCTGAATTTGATATCACCAGTGCAGATGATGCATCAAATTCGCCATCCTTTTATAATGTCATTGTGGTTTCTAGATCACACATGGACATACATAAAATACATATCATCCATTAATGGCATTAAATTGTCATTTTCGTCTCAAAAAATGCCAAACATCTCGTCATTTAACAGAGTTACTAATAAGAGAAGTTTATCAGAGAAAGGAATAACTTGTAGTCACAGTTTTCTGATGACTTTGAATTGGAGGAGTGGTACAAAGTCACAGATGTGCTGATAAATGACAGAGGAGTGGTACAAAGTCACAGATGTGCTGATAAATGACAGAGGAGTGGTACAAAGTCACAGATGTGCTGATAAATGACAGAGGAGTGGTACAAAGTCACAGATATGCTGATAAATGACAGAGGAGTGGTACAAAGTCACAGATGTCCTGATAAATGACAGAGGAGTGGTACAAAGTCACAGATGTCCTGATAAATGTATTTTCATGAGTCAATGCTAAATTAGGAAGTAAGCGATTTAAAGCACACACACACACGCACGCACACACACACACGCACACACACACACACGCACACACACACGCACACACACACGCACACACACACACACGCACACTTAACACAGTTACTGTGTAGTTTGACAAACTTTTATATTACATTTAGGACATTGATTAATAATTGATTGATTGGTAATAAGTCATGTTAATTATTCATGAAATAGATATTGGTAATTGTTATAGAAGCAATAAACTAATAAGAGTACGGAAATATATGGAGCTAGGATAATTTTTTTATTTCTCGTTTTGCCAACTTTAAAGTTGGCTTTTCCTACATTTTTCTTGGAATTTTCAATTGTTTTTAGTTTACCAGCTTTAAAGTTGGCTTTCCCCCAGCTTTTGCCTAGGAATTTCCAACTTTATGTCTCCTTTTGCCAACTTTAAAGTTGTTTTTTCCAACTTTTTACTTGGATTTTCCAACTTTTTCTTGGCTTTTCCAACTTTGTACCAATTTAATGTTAGGCATTCCTATCAAAATAAATATGTATCTGTACGCATTAAAGAAACAATAGAGCATTCAGTTTATGTCTGTTGATTAGTTTGACAATGGAATAGTTTTGAAGAATAAAGATGCCACACAATGGAATAGTTTTGAAGAATAAAGATGCCACACAATGGAATAGTTTTGAAGAATAAAGATGCCACACAATGGAATAGTTTTGAAGAATAAAGATGCCACACAATGGAATAGTTTTGAAGAATAAAGATGCCACACAATGGAATAGTTTTGAAGAATAAAGATGCCACACAATGGAATAGTTTTGAAGAATAAATATGCCACAATTTAGTGTCTGCAAGTCAAAAATAAACTTTTTATGCCTTGTAGAATAATAATAAAAAGATTCCGGGGGAGAATACTCCCTAACATTCATTTCATGTGCATTATGTTTGCTGTGATAATTTTCTTTTGAGATGTATCATCAGTGTGACGCATTAGCAGTTGGAGACTTTTCTGGGTGCTGATAAAACCACTAAAAGATACGTGTTAATTAATCTAATGCGCAGTAACCAAATTTTGAGTCAGTATACATTTATGTTAATGT
Organism: Atrina japonica; assembly: GCA_030159075.1. Lineage (NCBI taxonomy): Eukaryota > Metazoa > Mollusca > Bivalvia > Pterioida > Pinnidae > Atrina > Atrina japonica. Next base: position 207,427 of record BROG01000515.1, read on the forward strand.
TTTGAACATGTCTAGATCTGCCACTACGTTATACTACAATCTTGATCACAAAGGTAAAAAAAAATTGAAAAAAAATCTGTCCTTAAATATTAAAAATAAATATTCTGTTTTGTGACGTACTGAAAATAAATAATCTGAGTTGACATAATTTGCAATGCTGTCCCAAAAAGTCGTCCCCTGAAGTTATATAAGGCTTTGAGCAATATACAATTTAAGAATAATATCGAAAAGAAACTTAAAATACATCCATATAAAATATATGCACAATTTTTGGTAATATGAGTCACTCTCAGGGTAGTTTCGATGTAGATGTTTCATCATTTTTCTTTTAACTCCACTATTTTAGCAAAGAATTGCCTGATTGCTAATAAGTAATTGTACCGTTTCGTGATATTTTACACGGTATCTTAAAATTGAAAACTGCGTTATGGATATTCAAATTTATTCAATACACACTGTCCGAGTGCCTCTCTATAAAAGTAGGCCATATCTATAATCTTGACCAATTCAGAAAAAATGGAAAAGCAAAGAAAAAAGTTGAAAATTCCAAGAAAAAAGTTGGAAAAGCCAACTTTAAAATTGGCAAAACGAGAAAAAATGGAAATCCCAAGAAAACAATTTTGAAATTCCAAGAAAAAAGTTGGGAAAACGAGAAAAAGTTGGATAAGCCAAGAAAAGTTGAAAAAGCCAACTTAAAAGTTGGCAAAGCAAGAAATAAGAAAAATTAAGATAGACCTATTACGCTCCCGTAAAAATGATTGAAATGACAAAGTATAAAAAAGCGTCAAAATGCGTCAAAATCTAATTTACCGATGTGTACAAAAATACAAATTCAAATTATTCATCCATGCATATTGGGATGCAATCGGTTTTTCAGTTTTCATTCTGTTTTTCTGGGTGAGACGAGTTTCAGACGGATACTTTCTGGGACCCATTTCGTGCCACACTGAATCCACCTTTGAACCAATCTGGTTGAAAAATGCAACTTTGTAGAATACGTAAAGTATTGGTTCTCACTGCACTTTCGTCAATTTTTTTTTCATTTCATTTTCTTCTTTGTTCTATAAGATAGTCATTATTGTCATTGTCTGGTATATGTCTGAGACCTCTTTTAAACTGTTTTAATATTGTAAATATAATATAACGGTTCATATTATAAAGAAGGTTATAAGTATGCACTAATAAACGGGCTGTTATAGTTCTCGTTGTCAACTTGACGTTTAAACAGCATACATCTAATCAATATTTTCATTTTAATTATGACCATGGCACACATGTAATGTATTGCATTAAATGATAAGGGAGTGTTGGTTACAAAACGCCAACTCATCCAAGGTATTACCATAGTAAACCATGTATCAAGTTTTGTGAAATTGTGTTGAGAAAAAGCTTGTTAAAGAGCTGGCAATAATATTTCAATGAAATAAACAAAGGGTAATAATAAGGGTAAATAAGGGAGCGCGGGTTATGAAACGTGAACTACTACGAGATATTACCATAGGTAACCATTGTATCAAGTTTCGTGAAATTCCGTTGAGAAATAAAATTGTTAGAGCGCTGATAAGGAAAGTGTAACATACGTACGTACGGGCCGATTCCTATATGACCCCCAAACTTCGTTTGGAGAGAATAATAAATATCATTTGTCTCTATGGTAAAAAGTGAAATATTTGAAATGAATTTCATATATCTTCATCTCGATTAATGATATTTTCATGATCGTAGATGACAATTAAAATGGAATAAACTCTTTCCAGAGAAACTCCGAAACTACTGGCTTTATATCTCCTGTTTTACGGTAGCATATGAAGGGGCATCCTCTTTTAGTGTCGCTACCATGTCAATATGAATAACCTTAGGCGCTAGACCTTTCATGAATAAATATTGAATCAGTACTCTCTTGGCAATTTTGTCCATTTGACTAAAGTCACTTACTTTAGAGTGTTACCCCTTCGACCAAAAAATTACCAAATGACACCGTTTGTTGGTTACACAGTGTTAAATAGTCGGAAAACAATAGGGCAACCCTGCCTAACTCCTTAAATGCAAGACTCAAAACTTATCAATCAACCCTTGTACCCTTTAATAACATTATAGCATGTTTTATCACATGGTTTAGTTAGAGAAGAAAAAATATATATATCGCATGAAGTCTGTACTTGAGACCTAAATATATATGCACAAATACTCTTTATAATGCTTTTATTTTGAAAATAATGAAGTCATACCAAAGACATGTATGCCTCTGGTTATATTCATTATTACCACTTGTAATTTCCCAGCTTTCTAATTGTGGATATTCTTGTCATGAATACACGAAATAAAGTTTTGGCGAAATACATTTATATAAGTGATTTACAGTATCACCATATTCTGAGAGACATATATCATACTAATATCTGATGATTTTGTGGTTGATATAGATAATACAGTTTGACCAGATACAGTATCTTTCAAGATCTTATCTTGATAACGTACAAATTGTATTGCTGCAGGTGTATTCTACCATTGCCAGTTTTCCAGCTGGCAGTATAGTAAGTAAATATTGGACATTGACAGGGTGTATTGTTGTGAAGTATAGTGGTAGATAGTTTGACAAAATCACAGCTGTTGTCAAGTATAGTGGTAGATAGTTTGACAAAATCACAGCTATATCGGAGAATAAGTACTGCACTAGTACAGAACTTATGACAGATCTGGGCTTCCATACAGTAAAAAATCGACTCGGGACCTCTATAAATCCAATATGTTTTCCTTACAAGACCCAAACAAAAATTATTGCAAATATATGTTGCTTTTAAAATACCAGGATAATTCAAGTTTCCGAATAATAAATAGATATAGTGTTATTATCATAACTCATGACTTCAGCTTTGCTACGATGTGAAAGAATGATATTGCTTTATAGTATTAACATTGTATTGCTTCCGTTAATGATTCAAATATTCTAACTAATTTGCAGTAATAAACTTTTCTTTTAAAAAGTAAAAGAAACAAACATTTTTCACTCATTAGTAATTACCATTAAGAATATGTCATATATATATATATATATATATATATATAATATAATATATATATATATATATATATATATATATATCACTAAAATGACTACGACACGGAAAAAAGTCAATGTCAAATTTTCGGGGCTACCTGTCCCTTCATCAGGATAAAACAATTTAAATAACATAAAAAAAACGTACACATACACACTCTCTAAAAGTGCAGTGAGATAACACGATAAATAAATGAAAATGGAAATCAAACAAAAGGATAACTAAAAAACTACTAAACTAACCTCAAAATACCAACGAAATGTGAATCGAATCGCCACTGGTTTCTTTTAGACGACCCAGGAATCTTAAGGACATGGTAGTTAGAACCAGATTAGACAAGCCTTTGTCCATTGCCAGCTTCAAAACTTGTCTAGATAACAGATGCCTGACAAATCCACTTATTACACGGAAATTATTGATATAGACATTTTAATAGGCTCGTTATCAGAACAAGCTAGTTTTCTTTAAAATGTATCTTCTACTCTAATCCTACAAATCATTTTCACTCGAAAATCCGCGAAAATCTTATTTCCAATGTTTCGACATGAAAAGTTGTTTGCGCTGAACAGTATCACGATTAACCAGGTCGCTATCCAATCTTGTCTGCAAAACAAGTGCTTTAAACACGAGAAGTATTTATCTGAACTATGTTATGTATAAGGAGAGTGTGCAATCATGTGCACATCAATCAGAAAATTATTATATCGTTTGCAAGTGTGATCACGTGAAATTTTCAAGGGTACCAGTTTTACCTTACGGATATTTCGTAGGTGATAAATTTGAAAATATTCTGTTATACCTGGTTGCAGACGACACGTATGTCTACTGACAAGAATGTATTAAAGATAAAAAGGCATTGCTATGTAGAATTTCATTTGATTTATCATACAATGTTTATATTAAATTGAGAACAGATGGGAATGAAAAAGAGCAATGCAATTCTTTTTGCACGCCCCTGATATAAAATAAATAATCGAAGTGCATGATGTAAAATGGCAATATATATAAAAAATATTAAAATAACATAAATTCCACACCCATACCACAAAACGCCAGCAAAATAAAGTATTCTACCACAGAAATAGACAAATGTGACTGAAAACGCCAGCAAAATAAACTAGAATACCAAAGAAATCGACAAATGTGACTGAAAACGCCAGAAAAATAAAGTATTCTACCACAGAAATAGAGAAATGTGACTGAAAACGCCAGCAAAATAAACTAGACTACCAATGAAATAAAGAAACGCTGAGAACGCAAAATAAACAAGACTACCAAAGAAGTAGGCAAATGAAACTGAAAACATCAGCAAAATTAATTAGACTACCAAAGAAATAGAGAAATGTGACTGAAAACACCAGCAAAATAAAGTGGATACCAGAGAAATAGACAAAGGTGACTGAAAACATCAGCAAAATAAACTAGACTACCAGAGAAATAGACAAATGTGACTGAAAACACAAGCATAATAAACACAACTAAACATATTGACATTATTTACTATTGATAACATATAGATTTAACGTGTTTTGTTCCATTAAATTATATCAATTTTCTTGTTTTGGTTTTGCTTCTTTCACAAAGTTATTTTTGCTCGTGTTTAACTTTACATTTGTCTATTTTTTTGGTAGTTTTGTTAATTTTCTACCAAAGGGGGATATGCCGTTCCTCCGAAATTTTGTAAATTCAGAATTGTAAAATTTGATAAAAATACCACAAAAGTTTACCTTCAGATGCCAGTAGTAGAGTCAACTAAATACCCGATCCACTCTTTTGTCGTAAGGTTCAAAAGGAACTGATGACGGGAGTGAACTGGAAGATTATTAATATGTCTGAAGTCACATGGAACAGTTCATTTAATGTCTTGTTGATACTGTAATTTATTTGGTGACAGGTAGGCGGTAAATCATGCAATATGTGTAATTCGATATATTGCATATTTGAAAGCATATTTCCAAATAGAGATCCAGAAAATGCCAAAACATTTGTAAACAGACATAAATAAATCCTAGTTATATATATATATATATATATATATATATATATATATATATATATATATATATATATTATATATATATATATATAATATATATAAACAAAATCAAATTCTCTTTTTGTCGGGGATCACTTTTTTCATAAATGTGACTGAAAACACCAGCAAAATAACCTAGACTACCAGAGAAATAAACAAATGTGACTGAAAACACCGACACAATAAACTAGACTATCAGATAAATAGACAATGTGACTGAAAACATCAGCAAAATAAACTAAACTACCAGAGAAAAATAGAAATGTGACTGAAAACACCGGCCAAATAACCTAGACTACCAGAGAAATAGACAAATGTGACTGAAAACACCAGCAAAATAAACTAGACTACCAGAGAAATACACAAATGTGACCGAAAATATCAGCAAAATAAACTAGACTACCGGAGAAATAGAGAAATGTGACTGAAAACACCAGCAAAATAAACTAGACAACTAGCGAAATAGACAAATGTGACTGAAAACACCAGCAAAATAATCTAGACTACCAGAGAAATAGAGAAATGTGACTGAAAACAACAGCAAAATAAACTAGACTACCAGAGAAATAGACAAATGTGACTGAAAACACCATCAAAATAAACTAGACTACCAGAGAAATAGACAAATGTGACTGAAAACATCAGTAAAATAAACTAGACTACCAGAGAAATAGACAAATGTGACTGAAAACACCATCAAAATAATCTAGACTACCAGAGAAATAGAGAAATGTGACTGAAAACACCAGCAAAATAAACTAGACTACCAGAGAAATAGACAAATGTGACTGAAAACACCAGCAAAATAACCTAGACTAGCAGAGAAATAGACAAATGTGACTGAAAATACCAACAAAAAAAACTAGACTACCAGAGAAATAGACCAATGTGACTGAAAACACCAGCGAAATAAACTAGATTATCAGAGAAATAGACAAATGTGACTGAAAACACCAACAAAATAAACTAGACTACCAGAGAAATACACAAATGTGACTGAAAACACCAACAAAATAAACTAGACTACCAGAGAAATAGACAAATGTGACTGAAAACACAGCAAAATAAACTAGACTACAAGAGATTAGACATATGTGACTGAAAACACCAGGAAAATAAACTAGACTACCAGAGAAATAGGAAATGTGACTGAAAACACCAGCAAAATAAACTAGACTACCAGGGATTAGACAAATGTGACTGAAAACACCAGCAAAATAAACTAGACTACCAGAGAAATACACAAATGTGACTGAAAATACCAACAAAATAAACTAGACTACCAGAGAAATAGACAAATGTGACTGAAAACACCAGCAAAATAAACTAGACTACCAAAGAAATAGACAAATGTGACTGAAAACATCAGCAAAATAAACTAGACTACCAGAGAAATAGAGAAATGTGACTGAAAACACCAGCAAAATAAACTAGACTACCAGAGAAATAGAGAAATATGACTGAAAACACCGCAATATAAACTAGACTATGAAAGAAATAGACAAATGTGACTGAAAACACCAGCAAAATAAACTACACTACCAAAGAAACAGACAGATATGACTGAAAACACCAGCAAAATAAACTAGACTACCAGAGACATAAGACAGATGTGACTGAAAACACCAGCAAAATAAACTAGACTACCAGAGACATAGACAAAATGTGACTGAAAACACCAGCAAAATAAACGAAACTACCAGAGAAATAGACAAATGTGAGTGAAAACACCAGCAAAATAAATTAAACTACCAAAGAAATAGACAAATGTGACTGAAAACACCAGTGAAATAAACTAGACTACCAGAGAAATAGACAAATGTGACTGACAACGCCAGCAAAAATAAAAAAAACTAAGACTACAAAATAACAAGAAATAACAAATGTGGCTGAAAACATCAACAAAATAAACTAGACTACCAGAGAAATAGACAAATATGACTGAAAACACCAGCAAAATAAACTAGACTACCAGAGAAATAGACAAATGTGAGTGAAAACACCAGCAAAATAAACTAGACTACCAAAGAAATAACAAATGTGACTGAAAACATCAACAAAATAAACTAGACTACCAGAGAAATAGACAAATATGACTGAAAACACCAGCAAAATAAACTAGACTATCAGAGAAATAGACAAATGTGAGTGAAAACACCAGCAAAATAAATTAAACTACCAGAGAAATAGACAAATGTGACTGAAAACACCAGTGAAATAAACTAGACTACCAGAGAAATAGACAAATGTGACTGACAAATTGCCAGCAAAAATAAACTAGACTACCAGAGAAATAGACAAATGTGAGTGAAAACGCCAGCAAAATAAACTTACCACAAAAAAATAGACAAATGTTGCTGAAACAACCAGCAAAATTAACTAGACTACATAGAAATAGACGAATGTTACTGAAAACACCAGCAAAATAAACTAAGCTACCAAAGAAATAGACAAATGTGACTGAAAACACCAGCTAAATAAACTACACTACCAGAGAAATAGAGAAATGTGCCTGAAAACACCAACAAAATAAAGTAAGCTACCAAAGAAATAGACAAATGTGACTGAAAACACCAGCTAAATAAACTACACTACCAGAGAAATAGAGAAAATGTAACTCTGAAAACACACCAACAAAATAAACTAAGCTACCAAAGAAATAGACAAAATGTGACTGAAAAACACCAGCTAAATAAACTAGATTACCAGAGATATAGACAAATGTTAATAAAGGACGCCAGCAAAATAAACTAGACTACCAGAGAAATAGAGAAATATGACTGAAAACACCAACAAAATAAACTAGACTACCAGAGAAATACACAAATGTGACTGAAAACACCAACAAAATAAACTAGACTACCAGAGAAATAGACAAATGTGACTGAAAACACAGCAAAATAAACTAGACTACCAGAGATTAGACATATGTGACTGAAAACACCAGGAAAATAAACTAGACTACCAGAGAAATAGGAAATGTGACTGAAAACACCAGCAAAATAAACTAGACTACCAGGGATTAGACAAATGTGACTGAAAACACCAGCAAAATAAACTAGACTACCAAGAGAAGAATACACAAATGTGACTGAAAATTACCAACAAAATAAACTAGACTACCAGAGAAATAGACAAATGTGACTGAAAACACCAGCAAAATAAACTAGACTACCAAAGAAATAGACAAATGTGACTGAAAACATCAGCAAAATAAACTAGACTACCAGACTGAAAACACCGCAATATAAACTAGACTATGAAAGAAATAGACAAATGTGACTGAAAACACCAGCAAAATAAACTACACTACCAAAGAAACAGACAGATATGACTGAAAACACCAGCAAAATAAACTAGACTACCAGAGACATAGACAGATGTGACTGAAAACACCAGCAAAATAAACTAGACTACCAGAGACATAGACAAATGTGACTGAAAACACCAGCAAAATAAACGAAACTACCAGAGAAATAGACAAATGTGAGTGAAAACACCAGCAAAATAAATTAAACTACCAAAGAAATAGACAAATGTGACTGAAAACACCAGTGAAATAAACTAGACTACCAGAGAAATAGACAAATGTGACTGACAACGCCAGCAAAATAAACTAGACTACCAGAGAAATAACAAATGTGGCTGAAAACATCAACAAAATAAACTAGACTACCAGAGAAATAGACAAATATGACTGAAAACACCAGCAAAATAAACTAGACTACCAGAGAAATAGACAAATGTGAGTGAAAACACCAGCAAAATAAACTAGACTACCAAAGAAATAACAAATGTGACTGAAAACAATCAACAAAATAAACTAGACTACCAGAGAGAAATAGACAAATACTGACTGAAAACACCAGCAAAATAAACTAGACTATCAGAGAAATAGACAAATGTGAGTGAAAACACCAGCAAAATAAATTAAACTACCAGAGAAATAGACAAATGTGACTGAAAACACCAGTGAAATAAACTAGACTACCAGAGAAATAGACAAATGTGACTGACAACGCCAGCAAAATAAACTAGACTACCAGAGAAATAGACAAATGTGAGTGAAAACGCCAGCAAAATAAACTTACCACAAAAAAATAGACAAATGTTGCTGAAACAACCAGCAAAATTAACTAGACTACATAGAAATAGACGAATGTTACTGAAAACACCAGCAAAATAAACTAAGCTACCAAAGAAATAGACAAATGTGACTGAAAACACCAGCTAAATAAACTACACTACCAGAGAAATAGAGAAATGTGCCTGAAAACACCAACAAAATAAAGTAAGCTACCAAAGAAATAGACAAATGTGACTGAAAACACCAGCTAAATAAACTACACTACCAGAGAAATAGAGAAATGTAACTGAAAACACCAACAAAATAAACTAAGCTACCAAAGAAATAGACAAATGTGACTGAAAACACCAGCTAAATAAACTAGATTACCAGAGAATATAGACAAATGTTAATAAAGGACGCCAGCAAAATAAACTAGACTACCAGAGAAATAGAGAAATATGACTGAAAACACCGCAATATAAACTAGACTATGAAAGAAATAGACAAATGTGACTGAAAACACCAGCAAAATAAACTACACTACCAAAGAAACAGACAAATGTGACTGAAAACACCAGCAAAATAAACTAGACTACCAGAGAAATAGACAGATATGACTGAAAACATCAGCAAAATAAACTAGACTACCAGAGAAATAACAAATGTGACTGAAAACATCAACAAAATAAACTAGACTACCAGAGAAATAACAAATGTGGCTGAAAACATCAACAAAATAAACTAGACTACCAGAGAAATAGACAAATATGACTGAAAACACCAGCAAAATAAAATAAACTAGACTACCAGAGAAATAGACAAATGTGAGTGAAAACACCAGCAAAATAAACTAGACTACCAGAGAAATAACAAATGTGACTGAAAAACATCAACAAAAAAAAACTAGACTAACCAGAGAAATAGACAAATATGACTGAAAACACCAGCAAAAATAAACTAGACTACCAGAGAAATAGACAAATGTTGAGTGAAAAACACCAGCAAAATAAATTAAAACTACCAAAGAAATAGACAAAATGTGACTGAAAACACCAGTGAAAATAAAACTAGACTACGAAAAAACAGACTAATGTGACTGAAAACACCATCAAAATAAACTAGACTACCAGAGAAATAGACAAATAGACAAATGACAAATAGACTGGAGTGGATGTTTGCGTGAGGGTGTGTATGTGTACTTTTTTTCATCTTATTTTAATTGTTTTTGTCCTGATGAAGGACGGGTCGATCCCGAATATTTGACATTTATTTTGTCCGTGTCGTTATTCATTTTAGTGCTTTATATATTCTTTTCCTGACTTGTATCTATTGCTTAGAATCAGACCAATAATGTAAACAAACGCTGATGAAGTCACACCAAAGTGGAATTTTATGTCTTTAGCGGCCCATTCCTGTCACCGTATTGCAAAACATTTTGAACAAATTTGATCTCTATTTTTTGGGGGGAGGATCCACCAAGAAGATTTTAGAGGAGTTTTGATATGTTACTAAGACGATCATAAAGAATCGCATAGATCATAAATTATTCCTTTTGCAATTAGTTTGATTTAAAAATATTATATAACTGGACTAAAAGAGTGCACACTTCAAAGTTTATGCACCGATCCATGACATGAAAGCCAGCTTGCATCAAACACAATATTTCGTTCAGTCAACTCAACGTTTTATACTTGAAATATGCAGCTGTTATTGATTGTTGCATTAATGCGCATTAGCAGACATATGAACTTAAATTTGACCCTTTTTGCCTTTTTTGTAAAACTGTATTTTTTGTACTGTTAATTATATTCAATGCATGAGTTTCTGCACGGAATTTTTTAATGTTCATAGAACAAATATTGCTGTATAGTATTAACATTGTATTGCTTCCGTTACTGATTCAAATATTCTAACTAATTTGCAGTAATAAACTTTTCTTTTAAAAAGAAAAAGAAACAAACATTTTTCACTCATTAGTATTTACCATTAACAATCAGTCATGTTATATATATAAAGCACTAAAATGACTACGACACAGACAAAGTGAATGTCAAATTTTTCGGGACGACCTGAACCTTCATCAGGACAAAACAATTTAGATAACATGAAAAAACGTACACATACACACTCTCTACAAGTGCAGTGAGATAACGCACTAAATAAATGATAAAAGGATAACTACAAAGTACTAAACTAACCTCAAACTACCAACGAAATGTGAATCGAACCGCCATTGGTTTCTTTTAGACGACCCAGGAATCTTAAGGACATGGTAGTTAGAACCAGATTAGACAACCCTTTTCCCAGTGCCAGCTTCAAAACTTGTCTAGATAACAGATGCCTGACAAATCCAACTTATTACATGGAAATTATTGATATAGACATTTTAATAGGCTCCGTTATCAGAAACATTAGTTTTCTTTAAAAATGTATCTTTCTACTTTAAATCCTACAAATCATTTTTCAACTCGAAAATCCGATCCGCGAAAATCTTATTTCCAATTTTTTCCGACATGAAAAGTTGTTTGCGCTGAACAGTATCACGATTAATAGGTCGCTATCCAATCTTGTCTGCAAAACAAGTGCTTTAAACACGAGAAGTATTTATCTGAACTATGTTATGTATAAGGAGAGTGTACACTCATGTGTACATCAATCAGAAAATTATTATATCGTTTGCAAATGTGATCACGTGATCTTTTCAAGGGTACCAGTTTTACCTTACGGATATTTCGCTGATGATAAATTTGAAAATATTCTGTTATACCTGGTTGCAGACGACACGTATGTCTACTGACAAGAATGTATTAAAGATAAAAAGGCATTGCTATGTAGACTTTCATTTGATTTATCATACAATGTTTATATTAAATTGAGAACGGATAGGGATGAAAAAGAGCAATGCAATTCTTTTTGCACGCCCCTGATATAAATACAGAATCGAAGTGCATTATGTAAAATGACAATATATATATAAAATATTAAAATAACATAAATTTCAACACACAAAAGAAATAGACAAATGTGACTGAAAACACCAGTGAAATAAACTAGACTACCAGCGATTAGACAAATGTGACTAAAACACCAGGAAAATACACTAGACTACCAGAGAAATAGACAAATGTGACTGAAAACGCCAACAAAATAAACTAGACCACAAAAGCAGTGAACAAATATGACTGAAAACGCCAGCAAAATAAACTAGACTACCAGAGAAATAGACAAATGTGACTAAAAACGCCAGCAAAATAAACTAGACTACCAGAGAAATAGACAAATATGACTGAAAACACCAACAAAATAAACTAGACTACCAAAGAAACAAACAAATTTGACTGAAAACGCCAGCAAAATAAACTAGACCACAAAAGCAGTGAACAAATGTGACTAAAAACGCCAGCAAAAATAAACTAGACCACAAAAGAAAAAACCAAAAAAGAAATAGACAAATGTGACTGAAAACGCCAGCTAAATAAACTAGACTAACAGAGAAATAGACAAATGTGACTGAAAACACCAGCAAAATAAACTAGACTACAAAAGAAATAGACAAATGTGACTGAAAACGCCAGCAAAATAAACTAGACCACAAAAGCAATGAGCAAATGTGACTAAAAACGCCAGCAAAATAAACTAGACCACAAAAGAAATAGACAAATGTGACTGACAACGCCAGCAAAATAAACTAGACTACCAGAGAAATAGACAAATGTGAGTGAAAACGCCATCAAAATAACTTACCAATCCACCAACAAAAAAATAGACAAAACTGTTGCTGAAACAACCAGCAAAATTAACTAGAACTACCAATATAAATAGACGAATGTTACTGAAAACAACACAGCAAAATAAACTAAGCTACCAAAGAAATAGACAAATGTGACTGAAAAACACCAGCTAAATAAAACTACACTACCAGAGAAATAGAGAAATGTTCCTGAAAAAACACCAACAAAAGAAAGTAAAGACTACCAAAGAAATAGACAAATGTGACTGAAAACACCAGCTAAATAAACTACACTACCAGAGAAATAGAGAAATGTAACTGAAAACACCAACAAAATAAACTAAGCTACCAAAGAAATAGACAAATGTGACTGAAAACACCAGCTAAATAAACTAGATTACCAGAGATATAGACAAATGTTAATAAAGGACGCCAGCAAAATAAACTAGACTACCAGAGAAATAGAGAAATATGACTGAAAACACCGCAATATAAACTAGACTATGAAAGAAATAGACAAATGTGACTGAAAACACCAGCAAAATAAACTACACTACCAAAGAAACAGACAAATGTGACTGAAAACACCAGCAAAATAAACTAGACTACCAGAGAAATAGACAGATATGACTGAAAACATCAGCAAAATAAACTAGACTACCAGAGAAATAACAAAATGTTGACTGAAAACCATCAACAAAATAAACTAGACTACCAGAGAAATAACAAATGTGGCTGAAAACATCAACAAAATAAACTAGACTACCAGAGAAATAGACAAATATGACTGAAAACACCAGCAAAATAAACTAGACTACCAGAGAAATAGACAAATGTGAGTGAAAACACCAGCAAAATAAACTAGACTACCAGAGAAATAACAAATGTGACTGAAAACATCAACAAAATAAACTAGACTACCAGAGAAATAGACAAATATGACTGAAAACACCAGCAAAATAAACTAGACTACCAGAGAAATAGACAAATGTGAGTGAAAACACCAGCAAAATAAATTAAACTACCAAAGAAATAGACAAATGTGACTGAAAACACCAGTGAAATAAACTAGACTACGAAAAAACAGACTAATGTGACTGAAAACACCATCAAAATAAACTAGACTACCAGAGAAATAGACAAATAGACAAATGACAAATAGACTGGAGTGGATGTTTGCGTGAGGGTGTGTATGTGTACTTTTTTTCATCTTATTTTAATTGTTTTGTCCTGATGAAGGGACGGGTCGTCCCGAATATTTGACATTTATTTTGTCCGTGTCGTTATTCATTTTAGTGCTTTATATATTCTTTTCCTGACTTGTATCTATTGCTTAGAATCAGACCAATAATGTAAACAAACGCTGATGAAGTCACACCAAAGTGGAATTTTATGTCTTTAGCGGCCCATTCCTGTCACCGTATTTGCGCAAAACATTTTGAACCAAATTTGATCTCTATTTTTTTTTGGGGGGGGGGGGGGGGGATCCACCAAGAAGATTTAGAGGTGTTTGATATATTAAATTACTAAGGAGTTTTGATTTGTTACTAAGACGATCATAAAGAATCGCATAGATCATAAATTATTCCTTTTGCAATTAGTTTGATTTAAAAATATTATATAACTGGACTAAAAGAGTGCACACTTCAAAGTTTATGCACCGATCCATGACATGAAAGCCAGCTTGCATCAACACAATATTTCGTTCAGTCAACTCAACGTTTTATACTTGAAATATGCAGCTGTTATTGATTGTTGCATTAATGCGCATTAGCAGACATATGAACTTAAATTTGACCCTTTTTGCCTTTTTTGTAAAACTGTATTTTTTGTACTGTTAATTATATTCAATGCATGAGTTTCTGCACGGAATTTTTTAATGTTCATAGAACAAATATGTGAAAGAATGATATTGCTGTATAGTATTAACATTGTATTGCTTCCGTTACTGATTCAAATATTCTAACTAATTTGCAGTAATAAACTTTTCTTTTAAAAAGAAAAAGAAACAAACATTTTTCACTCATTAGTATTTACCATTAACAATCTGTCATGTATATATATAAAGCACTAAAATGACTACGACACAGACAAAGTGAATGTCAAATTTTCGGGACGACCTGAACCTTCATCAGGACAAAACAATTTAGATAACATGAAAAAACGTACACATACACACTCTCTACAAGTGCAGTGAGATAACGCACTAAATAAATGATAAAAGGATAACTACAAAGTACTAAACTAACCTCAAACTACCAACGAAATGTGAATCGAACCGCCATTGGTTTCTTTTAGACGACCCAGGAATCTTAAGGACATGGTAGTTAGAACCAGATTAGACAACCCTTTTCCCAGTGCCAGCTTCAAAACTTGTCTAGATAACAGATGCCTGACAAATCCACTTATTACATGGAAATTATTGATATAGACATTTTAATAGGCTCGTTATCAGAACATTAGTTTTCTTTAAAATGTATCTTCTACTTTAATCCTACAAATCATTTTCACTCGAAAATCCGCGAAAATCTTATTTCCAATTTTTCGACATGAAAAGTTGTTTGCGCTGAACAGTATCACGATTAACTAGGTCGCTATCCAATCTTGTCTGCAAAACAAGTGCTTTAAACACGAGAAGTATTTATCTGAACTATGTTATGTATAAGGAGAGTGTACACTCATGTGTACATCAATCAGAAAATTATTATATCGTTTGCAAATGTGATCACGTGATCTTTTCAAGGGTACCAGTTTTACCTTACGGATATTTCGCTGATGATAAATTTGAAAATATTCTGTTATACCTGGTTGCAGACGACACGTATGTCTACTGACAAGAATGTATTAAAGATAAAAAGGCATTGCTATGTAGACTTTCATTTGATTTATCATACAATGTTTATATTAAATTGAGAACGGATAGGGATGAAAAAGAGCAATGCAATTCTTTTTGCACGCCCCTGATATAAATACAGAATCGAAGTGCATTATGTAAAATGACAATATATATATAAAATATTAAAATAACATAAATTTCAACACACAAAAGAAATAGACAAATGTGACTGAAAACACCAGTGAAATAAACTAGACTACCAGCGATTAGACAAATGTGACTAAAACACCAGGAAAAATACACTAGACTACCAGAGAAATAGACAAATGATGTGACTGAAAAACGCCAACAAAATAAACTAGACCACAAAAGCAGTGAACAAATATGACTGAAAACGCCAGCAAAATAAACTAGACTACCAGAGAAATAGACAAATGTGACTAAAAACGCCAGCAAAATAAACTAGACTACCAGAGAAATAGACAAATATGACTGAAAACACCAACAAAATAAACTAGACTACCAAAGAAACAAACAAATTTGACTGAAAACGCCAGCAAAATAAACTAGACCACAAAAGCAGTGAACAAATGTGACTAAAAACGCCAGCAAAATAAACTAGACCACAAAAGAAATAGACAAATGTGACTGAAAACGCCAGCTAAATAAACTAGACTAACAGAGAAATAGACAAATGTGACTGAAAACACCAGCAAAATAAACTAGACTACAAAAGAAATAGACAAATGTGACTGAAAACGCCAGCAAAATAAACTAGACCACAAAAGCAATGAGCAAATGTGACTAAAAACGCCAGCAAAATAAACTAGACCACAAAAGAAATAGACAAATGTGACTGAAAACGCCAGCAAAATAAACTAGACTACCAAAGAAATAGACAAATGTGACTGAAAACGCCAGCAAAATAAACTAGACTACCAAAGAAACAGACAAATATGACTGAACAAAAAACCGATCAAATTAAACTAGACTACCAAAGAAATAACAAATGTGACTGAAAACATCACATAGTTATTTTTGCTCGTGTTTAACTTTACATTTGTCTTTTTTTTGGTAGTTTTGTTAATTTTCTACCAAAGGGGGATATACCGTTCCTCCGATATGTTGTACATTCAGAATTGTAAAATTTGATAAAAATACCACAAAAGTTTACCTTCAGATGTCAGTAGTCAACTAAATACCAGATCCACTGTTTTGTCGTAAGGAACTGATGACGGGAGTGATCTAGAAGATCATTAGTATGTCTGAAGTCACATGGACACGGTTGATTTAATATCTGGTTGATATTTTACTTTATATGGTGACAGATAGGCGGTAAATCATGCAATAAGGCATAAAATAGACTTTTAAATATGTGTAATTCGATATATTGCATATTTGAAATCATATTTCCAAATAGAGATGTCGTCAAATCCAGAAAATGCCAAAACAATTGTAAACAGAGAAAGATAAATCTTGGATATATATATATATATATATATATATATATATATATATATATATATATATATATATAGTAACAAAATCACATTCTCTTTTTGTCGGGGATTAATAATAAAATAAAAATATTTTCCCAAACTTTTGAAACAGTTTTCATACACACACACACACACACACACGTCCATGCACTCAATCTCATCATAGTACTTCAATGTGTTTTAGATTTGGTTTTAAATTCTCAGAGAGTACAGCAATGTTACACCATCAATCTAACAGAACAGTTTACAAATTACAAATTTACAAAGTGTAGAGGATCTAACGAAACCAGCTTTGCGGTCACATGCGAGTGACATCGTAAGTTTAAGTTTAAATGGATGTAGACATTAATAACATTATAAACAACGCTGAAGACACAAAAATCTGGAAATACAGACTGCCTTTCATAAGACTGGATAGGATCGAATCAGCAAAAATGCTCCAAACGAATTCTGCAGTTCAGTGTTACAAAAATGAGTTACATTTCTTTGCTAGTCGATAATATGTCATGCTTTTGAAAAATTGTATTTTTCATTTGGTCGAACAATACACACCTACAAGAGGTAACTTGCGTGTGACCCCATAGCGGGTTCCGTTAGATTCTCTCGTTTTAATGAGATTGCGTGGTTCTTCAGACTGCGTTTTATATTGCCGTTTGTATTGACATAGAATCATTGCGACACCAATGTACTGCAACATCATTGTACGATCTTGATCACGTGTAATTAGTTATACATACCAAAGCTGTCTTTTGCACAGTCCTCATTGATTCACGGTCATCGTCTGTAATGAGTGAAATATAAGATATAATTATACAGGTACAGTGAACCCTGTATACAGGGGCCACCCAAGGGACCAGAAAATATGAGACAAAATAAACATGTATAATGTAATCGTGGTAACATTTAGAGTACAATTAGTACGAAAACAATCTAATTAAAACTTATCTCTCAACGCTCCTGTTCTCTGATTGGTTACGTAGAGGACCTAACGAAAACCACTATGGGGTCACGTGTGAGTGAGCTCGTCTTGTGTCATTTCCGACCAATAAAAATGCGACTTAAAAGATCCTAAAGTTTATTGAATGTTAAAGGTGATATAAACACAAAATCCGGATGTAGAGAATTTTATAATTTTGTATAGGATGAATCATCAAAGATTTTTCAAATGAATTCGAATTAACGATTTTTTCTAATGACATGAGTTACATCTCTTTGTCATTCGATAAACTTTCATGATTGCGTCAATCGCATTTGTGTTGGTCCAACACACCTACGAAAAGTCATTGAAATGTGACTGATAGCGGTGGATTCTCCACGCGACATTTAAAAAAGGCAGCAGGGAGAGTGAAACCGGTATATAGAGTTGAAATGTTTCTGTTGTTATATTATTTTAGGGTTTATGATGTAATTACATCTAGTAGATACCCGGATATAAAGCTGATGTTAATTCACAATTTATGATGTAACAACATCCAAATCATACCCGAATATTTATTTGATATGTAATAACATCCAAGTAATACCCGAATATCCATTTGATATGTAATAACATCCAAGTAATACCCGAATATCCATTTGATATGTCTCTTTTGATATTTTTGAGACTTGCAGTGTAGCGATATCTGATTGACACTCAGATACGGAATGCATATATCTGTGTTGTTAATACGGTATTTAGAAATGATATACTAATATCCTTGTAGCACCTGACGATGAATGCAGTATTGTTTTGATTGTTTTATTTAGCGTTATATAAGATTTATGAAAGTTTGTGATTCTGTACAATTTCAGTTTTTTATCTTTTTTAAATTTAATCCAACAATTTTCCGTCAAGTTCAAAACATGTGTCCAACAATGAATTCATGTAGTGTTTCAAACAAACTTTTAGAATATCTCAACACTCGCTCATTGCAATTGGCTTTATTGTCACAACTTACATGTAATTTGATGTGAAAATCCCATCAATCCTTTAACGCTTCACGTATTATTCATGTGGATTTAGATAAAATTCATGCGGAGGTTAATGTAAAATTACTGTTAAATTGTCGATACGTCATTCCTGGAGAAAAGTAAAGGTCCTCTGAATTGTGTAATTATGCCTCTGCGAAATATAGACTTTGGTATTCCTCTAAATTGTATAATTATGTATCTGCGAAGTATAGACGTTGATATTCCTCTAAATTGTGTAATTATGCCTCTGCGAAGTATAGACTTTGGTATTCCTCTAAATTGTATAATTATGTATCTGCGAAGTATAGACGTTGATATTCCTCTAAATTGTGTAATTATGCCTCTGCGAAGTATAGACGTTGATATTCCTCTAAATTGTGTAATTATGCCTCTGCGAAGTATAGACGTTGATATTCCTCTAAATTGTGTAATTATGCCTCTGCGAAGTATAGACTTTGGTATTCCTCTAAATTGTGTAATTATGCCTCTGCGAAGTATAGACTTTGGTATTCCTCTGAATTGTATAATTATGTATCTGCGAAGTATAGACTTTGGTATTCCTCTGAATTGTATAATTATGTATCTGCGAAGTATAGACTTTGGTATTCGAAGTCAGAATGTTTCTTCCATAGACAGATTCAAATTTTGGATGAAATACAACTTACACTGCTGTGACATATATACCTGTAGATGACGGAGCACACCTTTCTTCATCAATGCTACCAACACAGTCGTTATCTATCCCGTCACCTATTGTCATTAAAGTCCGATGACATGGCTAAAAAGTATAACTAAGTAAATATAAATGTTCAGACAATAGCAAAATATCATTAAGACATTTTATAAAACTTAGACAAGTGAGGGAAAGTCGACCTAGATTTTATGGAGAAAATACTATCACCTAGGAAAATGAGGTTTAGCATTTAGGTCGAATTAAAGATATCAGAAATATATAAAATTCGTAACATATTAGGAACGATGAAATGATTTTCTATATATACCACATTGATCCTACTTTAGTGCATGTAAACAACATGAAACATGATAAAGCTATTACAGGAGGATAAAATTGCCGTATTAATTGGAACAAGGCGTAATCCACCAGGAAATGCATACGACTCCATGTCTTGACGCCCGAACAACGCTAAATGTGGAATTTGGTCATTTATGTCGATGCCTTCATTAATTCTTAAGTATCCGCCAACTAAAGGTGGATTTGTATTTGGAATGTCAGTAAACCTCGTAGTTCTTGGTAACTGTCTGTTATTCAGCAATAAACCTGTTCTGTCCGATTTGGACACAACAAACATGATATAGTTAATATAGGCACCACCTGTTCGTTGTGGGGTTGCAAAGGTATAGTCGACAGCATATTGTTCAATTGGAGGAATTAACACCATCGATGGATCTGCATGCTCAGAAAATGGAAGCTGGCTTTTCACTAACTGGGCCAACAGTATTGGTTTATTTGATACAATTTTCGTGTATGTATTTGAACCAAATTCCTCTTGCATGTATGATCCAGCTCTGTGTATTGATAATGTTTTGGATAAATGGCGTCCGTTTTGATTTTCAACAACAGAAAATATTGTATTAGGTTGACTTGAAATAACCCGAAATACGTCACCAGACGTCCGATCAGGAATAGGTAGTGTTGCAAATGACGTACCCAGGTACTTACCGGAAACAGTTGTTTGACTATATGATCTGCTGTCGATCCACCTTCAACGCCCGTCCTTTTATTTCCACTAAAAACGGACATCTTTTTGTCTGACAACACCCTAGTACCTGTTAGATCATCTACCGAATTGATCCGAAAAGAATCAGTACAGAAGTAAATATTCATTTATATCAGGTCTTATATATCTTTCTATGTTTTAGAGTATGATAAGTTTTGGTGTTTTGACTTTCATTTTACAGAGTTTCGTTTCTATAAATCTCAGGATGACCACGGTTCTTCTTCTTGAACCGACACAGAATATCAATAGATTGTCATGCTCCATCAAAACAGAATTATATCAACAATTTATCTAGTATCCTGATAAAATTTTACAGTAATGTTGGTATAAATTTCATATGATAAGTGTTATCCTTTCACCAACAAAAAATAAAGTCTAAATTTCGCCTGACCATTGGAAATCACCATTACCTCATGTTCTGATAATAAATTATTTTTTGGAATATAAAATGCATACATTATCTCGAACCTTTGCCGTCACTGCCGTTTTTCGTAGCCGAAGATTACCTTCAGCAATCTAAACAGGCTAATTCTAAACTCTACTATATTATAAACATACTACCAAAGTTATAATGCTCAAGACGATATCGTTTCTGTCAATTAGACTTATCAGTTGAGCTGCAATTTTAAAGTTATGTGAATTTTCTAAAGAGAAAGTGGTATTATACAAGGCCTATACTATATGAAGAGAAAAATTTAAAACTTACAAAAAAATAAAATACTTTCTTTATTACTAAAGAAAAATTAAATTTCAACGACAACGTAAAGTATGCAAGGATGACGTATCATGCCGGTATTTGAAAATATTTCAACTTGGATGACGTAGCATACCGGAAGTTACATTGAAAATACGTTCATGTACGATTACGTAACATATCGCAATGAAAAAGAAAATGCAACAAATGAAGTTACAATATGGAAGAAGAAATTGCAGTAATAATATCATATGGGATAATATGACAGTGAGTAAACATCCAATGCTACGAGAAGATTGCAATAATAATATAACATATGGGATAATAGTGCAACAGTGAGTAACATAACATTCCAATGCTAACGTAAAGTGTGAGAGAAGATTGCAGTAATAATATAACAATGATAAAGTGTGTAATAACATTCCAAAGGTAAAAAATAGATACACAATAATGTAACATAGTTAATAGTACGAAAACATTCCAATGCTAACGTAAAGTGTGAGAGAAGATCGCAACAATAATGTAACATAGTAATGCAACAGTGTAACATGTAGAAGGATAATTGCGCAACAGTAAGATGTGGAAGTAATTTTCGTCATATATAGGGGAAGATTGCAACGATGATGCTAAATACGATAAAATATCCCTACCAGTGTGAGAGAAGATCGCATGACAATAATGAAATTAACAAATGGTGCACATAATAGTGCAACAGTGAGTAAGTTGTAACAATGGCCTACCATATGGGAGTATGTAGATGAGAGAATATTGCAACAATGACTACCATATGGTAAGATGTGCAACATTGACCTACCAAGATAATATTGCAACAATGATCGTTGAACAATGACCTTTCGTGGCAACAATGACCTACCATATGGGAGAATGTTGCAACATTGACCTACCATATGGGATAATATTGCAAAATACGATATATGGGAGTATGTTGCAACAATGACCTACGATATTGGATAATGTTTCAACAATGTCCTACCATATGGGATAATATTGCAACAATGACCTACCATATGGGAGTATGTTGCAACAATGACCTACGATATGGGATAATGTTGCAACAATGACCTACCATATGTATTGCAATGGAGGAAATTGTGTTGAATATGCAACGATGACCTACCATATGGGATAATATTGTGCACATGGGAGAGAATATTACCAACATATGAGAGAATGTTGCAACAATGACCTACCATATGGGAGAATGTTGCAACATTGACCTACCATATGGGATAATATTGCAACAATGACCTACCATATGGGAGTATGTTGCAACAATGACCTACCATATGGGAGAATATTGCAACAATGACCTACCATATGGGATAATATTGCAACAATGACCTACCATATGGGAGTATGTTGCAACAATGACCTACCATATGGGATGATGTTGCAACAATGACCTACCATATGGGATAATGTTGCAACAATGACCTACCATATGTAAGAGATTGCAATGATGATGCTACAATGCTACAATATTGCAACAATGACCTACATGAGATTGCACCAATGATGGGAGGAAATTATTGCAACAATGTGCACATGAGAGAATATTTACCATACAGAAGAATGTTGCAACGATGACCTTCCATATGGGAGAATGTTGCAACAATGACTTACCATACAGAAGAATGTTGCAACGATGACCTTCCATATGGGAGAATGTTGCAACAATGACTTACCATACAGAAGAATGCAACGATGACCTTCCTATGTTGCAAATGTACCATATATGATTGCAATGATCATGCTACAAATGTATATATGGGAGAATATTAAAACAATAACATAACGTTGGGAGAAGATTTGCAGAATATTTATACGACAATATATACATGAGATTACAGCGTTATTGTCACACAAAGGACAAGATTGGAACAATGACGCACCATATGGAAGAAGGGTTGCAATTACGACATAATAAATGGGAAATATTGCAAAGATGACCTAATCTATGGCAGAATATTGATATGAGCCACAGTAACATTAATGAGAATTGATATGATTTTGGCGGAGTTAATCCTAGTTTTTCTTGGTTAAACCTAGTTTTCTTCAGTTAATGAGGGTTTACGGAAAAAACAAGGATTAACTGGAGAAAAAAATAGGTTTAATTCGTAGCCCATTTTAACTGGAGAAAAACTAGATTTAACTGAGAAAAAACTAGGTTTATCTCGAGAAAAATTAGGATTAACTCATTATTTTGATTTCGACATGCTTTATCAGTTAAACCTAGATTTTCTCATGTAAACCTAGATTTTCTCCAGTTGAATCTTGTTTTTCTCCAGTTGAATCTAATTTTTCTCAGTAACCCACATTATATGGATAGAAACTAGGTTTGATTAAGAAAAACTAAGTTTAACTGCGTCAAAATCACAAAAATGAGTTAAACCTAGTTTTTCTTGAGAAAAACCTAGTTTTAACTGAGCCACAATCAGATTAGTGAGTGTTTCGCTGTTAAGTGAGCCACTTATTTTTCTGAAGTGAAAATGTGAGTTGCCTTTTCTTGGCAGTTACCAAACGAGGTGCACTCCTCACGTGTTTCATTTTCAGTTAAACGGCGGGCGTATTTTCCTCATGGCACCTGATTAATGTTTCCAGAGGTCCGTGTTTGTCCATTTTTACCGGATTTGTTGTCCTGGACATTCTATTGATTTAAACTTTTGTATCTGAAAATTTTAACTGGGTTACGAGAATTAGTCTAACTGGAGAAAAATTTAGCTAAAAAAAATAGGTTTTTAAAGTCTATTAGCTAATGTTTAACTCATTAATGTGCAATAATTTTACAGATACAATTACAGTCAATAGTTCGTTAATACCATAATCGTCCCAAATTAAATGAATCGGGATCTGGATGACATGCCAGAAGACACCTCAAATATTAGACTGGTTTTATTTGAACTGGTACCCTAATTTGTTTATGAATGATGTATGTAGGGTATGCCGGTTCGGGTTATGAGTAGGTTGTCATTCAGGATTGGGTCTGTTTTACGTGCAGGTAGGCTTATATGTCTGTAGGTAACTTTCGTTTCTAACACAACCATAGCCAGTCATGTTGAAGTTGTTTATTACATCGTTTGATGTGTTTAAAAGTTTAAAGATTGACAACAATGTCAACATGCAGTCCACGTGCAAACACAACATATCATCACACGGGCCTTCTTTCATTTTTGCATTTTCGTGATTTTCTTTCTACAGTCCAGATGGGGTCCATAGAATAACCGAAATGACACTAATCACCGAAATGACGCTATAATACACCGAGAAGACACCAGTATAGTTAATTTATTTTACATATTTGTGTTTTGAGCTTAAAAGACCATATCTATATGCACATTGTTACTTTTGAGAAGAAAAGGTAATGCTGAATTTCCTCCGACACCTTGTTAACAAGAATGAACGAAACGACAGGGTATTATCCGAAATAACATGGTATTAACTGAAATGATGCTTTGATCATAAGTACATTGTAAACCAAAAATAAATGAGAAGCATTAATCATTTAATGAGAATCACAAAAAATAGCATCAATTTGCATTCTTTTCCATTTAGAAAGAAAAATAACACTCGTGTAGAATGAGAAATGGAAAGAGGACATTCGTGCCGGTTACACTTAAATACGCCTGCTGGTAGAAAGTACGCCTGCAGAAGAAATGTATACGCCTGCCATTATTATATTGCATATAATGAATAAATATTGATATATTTGGTAAAGATCTTTATTAAAAATGTATTTTTAATATTTTATTTCTTTTGATCAAATTGAGTATTTATGACATACAAAGTATCTACGTCATAAATTTGTAACCAAATCATTTTATTACAAATAAAGTAGTCAGTTATCATTAAATGTAATTTCTTTAATTTTATTTCAAAATTGTCATAAATACGTGTTATTTTGGTGGTCAAAGCTAGCATCATGTATGTATGTGGTATATGGTAGTGACGCCCGCTGTTCATTTTATTACGGTTTTATTAATATGTCTTACCGAATAGCCATATTTTGTTGTCTATAGGCGTAAGTAGTTAATGGAAGTTACCAACCTAACTGATCTAACTAATTACCATAAAGTAAGACTAAGATAAAGCTGTCAGAGTTGATTTCTGTTTTCGTATATGAAAAATTATATTATGCATCATTGTGAAATTTATTCACAAAGAAAAGAATCTCATGACAATTTATGACAATATGTTTATATTTTATTTTAAAAGCATGCAAATTAAACGAAAATGTAGATAACACATAAGCACAAGCTACATTTTTTTTTATTTTTTGTTACTAGCAAAAGATAAACAATGCGCTACAAAAGAAATAAAAGCATATTCACCAATGTTCTTAAAAACAGTGTACATATATCAAATATGAAGTTTATTTAGCACTACATATAAAAACATTTCACATAACTGTATTTAATTAAAGCACTACATTGTATTTACTTCAACTTTAATAAAATATTAAAAATACATTTGTAATAAAGATCTTTACCATAATGGTATATTCAAATGTAATGGCAGGCGTATACATTTCTTCTGCAGGCGTACTTTCTACGGCCGTATGCAGGCGTATTTTCTACATATATAACTTTTTTTATAAACCCTATTTCTTTTCAGGATTTCCAGTATTAGTTCTTTGTTTAAGGTCATTTAGTGTATTTAAAGCATTACGGTTAATATCCCATATGAGAGCATTTCGGTTATTCGTAGGTGCTATACTGGTAGAGGACCACTGACCGGCTAAGACCAGCTGTCGGTTATTTCTGTTCCTGAAAATTGTTTATCATGTGAATTATCTAAAAAAATCTCAAAAATCATGTTTAAATAGCGGAAATTATGTAATATCCGGCTACTTGTTCTAGCCGGCTACTAGACCCCAACCAGTACTTCTGTAGACATTTTCAAGAGGCTTGTATCTTCAACAAATTTGTTATTCATAATTGGTATGAAATGTAATAGGAGATTTTCCCATGATTTCACATATATAAATACCCTGGTTCTTTCCAGGATTTGAGCCTTAGTTTTAAAGCATAACTGTCATATGAAAAATATACCCATTTTATGTGATATTCTAATTTTCCAAAGTCGGCCATAACAAATGTATGTGAGCTTGTAAATTCAGTTAATTTTTGTCGGCCATACTCTGAGCATTGTAAATTAACTTTTGGTAAATTTTTACAAAGATTACCGAGTGACCAATAAACACGTGCTATTTGTAGTTAATATATATTCTGTTCTTATTACCCTTTGGGTTTATTTTCGTACATCATCATTTCATACCTAAATCAGGCAAAGTTTGTCTTTTTCGTCGTTTCAAAACATTCGTTTCTGAAATTGTCCATGTGCCGGGTATATCAGGTGATCTTGACCCATTTTTAACTCATCCCATCGCATTCTCGGCTTATCATTCTTGACACATATGATCATAAACTGCCCAACTCTACCGGACACATGGTGGCAAGATAGTAAAACATGAAATTATAAAAATTATAAAGACCAGACAAAAGATGTTAACATTTCGATCCGGTCAGACGCATTTTGAGGCCAGACTGATTATTATACAACACCTGCCCCCTTCATGATGGCGAGCAACAACTTAGAACAAAATATTGCTTGAATAGAAAGAAAAATGTCTACAAACGACAGGTGACCTGCTTCCTGTCTGTCACTAAGTTATTTATTGTTTAAAATCGTCTTGAAGTGAGCTGGTTGCCAGAGCTGAAAGTTTTCGGAATAAAACTATGAAGGCTTGACAAAGGATTCTGGCATGGGTGACAGTAAAGCGCGGGATAATATAACAGCCCACAACAGAATCCCCAAAGGGATTATACGGGTACATCACACTCTAATAGGGGAGTTTGGAGTTGTTGGATTGTTTGTTATTCCATGTCTGGTAAATTGTTCAGATGTTAACACCAATTAGTTTTTGACATAAAGAATTAGTGACATCTGATCTTCAGATCAAGATATAACTGATCTCTTTGGCAGATTCATGTTTTGATAATTAATTGTCATTCAAGTCAAGAACTTCTGAATCAAGCTCTGTTGCTGGTTGACACAAGTGATATAACTCATGTTTGTGATTAAGTTTACAAGTTATACCTTTTCCTTTCAGAAAAGATACCAAATCTTGCACATTCCACATGTTGTAATTGTTGTGTGTTTATTGTTGTTTAACGTCCCACTCAAGAATCTTTCACTCATATGGAGACGTCACCAAATGCCGGTGAAGGGCTTCAAATTTTGACCTATGCTCGGCACTTACAGCATTGAGCAGTGAGGGTTCTTTAACGTGCTGACACCTACTGTGACACGGGACCTTGATTTTTACTGTCTCATCTGAAGGCTGTAATTGTTGTCTGTGTACAATTAGTTCTTTGACAAATACACAAATACACTGGAAATAGCTGTAGTTAAAGGGGCATTAGCTGTATTTTGTTTTTCCTTTTTACTACTTAGATTGATATAAAATAGCAAAAAAGAGATCAGCCTAGATACATGTAGCTAAGTTGGTAAAAGCGTCCTGCTAAGGATTGTAAGGTCCTGGGTTTGATTCTCAATCTGGCAACTCATTTTCCCCGCCTACTACATATATTTAACCAAAAATACAATGTTTTACATGTACACAGTTTCAGATATGAGTTGGCATAGAAACAGAGGAAACAGACATTACGGTGGAGGTAGAGGAGGATTCTATAGTAGGAGAAATGGTAAGTTGGATATTGTTTGTAGTTTTACATTCCATCAAGAATTAGATTCACTAATTTGGAGATGTCACCAATATTAGTTGCAGCATTAGTGTCACAAATTTTTAACCGTGCTATTGAGAGATACCAATGCAGTATGTGTTCTTTAAAGTGCCACAGCTAACGTGACATTGGATCTGCAGTTTTAAGTCTTGTCCTAAACTAAAGACTTTCGCTTTGTATGCAGAGGAAGGAACAGCCACTTCTTTTTTTTTTTCAAGTCTTTGGTATGACCTAGTACCAAACAAGAGACCTTCCACTTGGGAGTCTGAAGCTGAACCACTAGACTGCCACAAGTGGTGGTAAGCTTGGAAGTCCCTGTATATAAACAGATTGTAATTGTAACTTCCTCAAGTTTAAAGAATCTTGTAAGGGTTTTTGTGTTTTATTTTGTTCTTTACCCATAATTTTAAATCATATACCATAAAGATTTCCTTTTAACCAAAATTGTATTACAGTATAGTAGAAACATTTAGTTCAGTCAATGTAACACCCATTTTTCATTCTCCCTATACTGGTTGAGAACCAGTAGTCGGCTAAGACAGTAATCGGCTAAGACCAGTGGTCGGCTAAGACCAGTAATCGGCTAAGACCAGTGGTTGGCTAAGACCAGTAGTCGGCTAAGACCAGTAGTCGGCTTAGACCAGTAGTCGGCTAAGACCAGTGGTCGGCTAAGACCATTGGTTGGCTAAGACCAGTAGTCGGCTAAGACCAGTGGTCGGCTAAGACCAGTGGTCGGCTAAGACCAGTACTCGGCTTAGACCAGTAGTTGGCTAAGACCAGTAGTCGGCTAAGACCAGTAAGTCTGTGTGGAACGATACATGTAAATACATGTACACTGTATATTGAAATTCTTGGAAAAAATTACCACAACTCCAGATTATTTTGTGTATTGACCAGGTCAGGTCAGGTCGGCTGATCCAGTTTGTTTTGATTTTCGCCCACTGAAATTTGTCAAATTTACACATCTGCTAAAACTAGTGGTTGGGCTTGGCATACAAACATTTGTGTTACATGATGAAATGAGTGAAGAGTTGATCTCTAACACTAGTTTATGTTCTCACCTGATAAAGGGCATTAGTTTTGAATGTCACAAGTTTGTCTGAGGAAACTCAAGACTATAAATAAATATTTGTAATAAAAATCTAGTGGAGAAGCTCTGATTGCAATATTTAACAGTCATTTTCCTAGGCTCAATTTTGGTCCAGTTACAGGACCCATTCCCAATATGAAAATGGCTTATATCCCCCCAAAAAATGCAAAGATTCCCAATTTGGAATTTCAAAATGTAATACAGTGAACCCGCTTTACAACGACATTCATTATAATGGAATATTCGGTATCCGAAAAGAATTACTCAGGAACAAATGTACATAAAAAGTACTCATTACAACAGAATATTCGGTATCCAACTCCGACATCAGATTCTGGGAACAAATGTACAAAACTCGATGTAAATAAACTCTTTACAACGACCTGACATAGAAGCCACCTGCTGATCCGGCTATTGTTTTCAGTCTTGATTTTCTTCACTGTTGAGATCACAGGTAAAAATAATTGTGTCAATAAAACAATTACACCGTCAATTGTTCTCTGATCTGCACTGATAGGTGATAGGCGTCAGCCATTAGCCTTAGCCTTGCAGTAGGCCTAAAGTTTATAAAACAGGTTTTATTAGAACTGAACCGACATTAAAATACAAGCTGTGTACAAATTGAAAGATAATTGAATAATTTAAAATATATACATAGTTGACAAGTTCTGTTAGGCTACATATCAGTGCTGATGTGTTTACAATGGCGTAGCTTTAAATGACTTCCATTTTTGCGATGGCCGTAGAAATTTTAGTAAGATCTTATTTATGAAAGGCATTTGTAATTATATTGTATCAGCAATCTCTGTGCTTTTTATTTAAACAATAAAGAATCTAACTCGGAATCAGGTACATTCAGGCATTTTGTACATGATCCGTGCATTTTATGACATCACTGATTTATTATATGCGACCAAAAAAATAATGGTTTTGATGTTTACAAGATTATCTTGCATGACAATTAAAAGGGTGAAAATAGTATGAAATAACAGAATAAGAACCGTTATGACTTTCTATTTTATTTATTTACGTGTTATTATATGTGTAAATGATACTTAAGGGAGCTAACTATAAAATGCTCACCAAATTAATTTCGTTACAGTGACAAATTTGATATAATGTCAATCCTATGTAGGAACAAACATGGTCGTTGTAAAGAGAGTTCACTGTATATTGTATATTTCAAACTACATGTAATGTCTCAAGTTCAGTTCTTCTGTTTTGGAGGTAGGAAAGTCCCTGTATTAAATCACATGGACATTTAAAAGTAGGAAGACACACACTTCTTGATTATTGATTTATAAGATTGATTTTTATAAGAAGCTTGATATGGCCGACCTCATGATCGACCCCATAAAAAAGACCTATTTTTCAAAGATATTTTTAGATGGTAGAAAGGAACTTGAAACAGCAGATGAACAGGATCAAATAGAAAGGCAGGGTTATAGAACGCTATAATAGGAACGACCTCAGAACATTCTGAATAGAAAGGCACTTGAACCGGTTATAGAACTGAAAAGAGAAAGGCATAGAACTGGGAGAACCTTATAGAACGTTCAGGACGTCCACCTTGAACCGGTTATAGAACTGAAAAGAACTTGAGGTAATAGAACGATAATATAAAAGAACTTGGGTAATAGAACTCTACTATGCCAAAATGGGAATAGAACATTCTATAATATAAAAGAGAAAGTAATAGAACGAAAATAGAAAGGACTTGAACTTGAACGTTCATAATATAAAAGAACTTGAACATTTTTTATAATATAAAAGAACTTGAACAGGTAATAGAACGTTCTATAATAGAAAGGCACTTGAACAGGTAATAGAACGTTCTATAATAGAAAGGCACTTGAACCGGTTATAGAACGTTCTATAATAGAAAAGAACTTGAACAGGTAATAGAACGTTCTATAATATAAAAGAGAAAGGCATTCTTGAACTTGAACAGGAACATTATAGAAAAATTGAACTAATAATATAATAGAAAGGCACTTGAACAGGTTATAGAACGTTCTATAATAGAAAAGAACTTGAACAGGTAATAGAACGTTCTATAATATAAAAGAACTTGAACAGGTAATAGAACATTCTATAATATAAAAGAACTTGAACAGGTAGATTCTAGAAAGGCACTTGTTCTATAATAGAAAAGAACTTGAACAGGTAATAGAACATTCTATAATATAAAAGAACTTGAACAGGTAATAGAACGTTCTATAATATAAAAGAACTTGAACAGGTAATAGAACATTCTATAATATAAAAGAACTTGAACAGTAATAGAACGTTCTATAATAGAAAGGCACTTGAACAGGTAATAGAACGTTCTATAATTTTGGTATCCACTTTGCTCTTTCCATTGATCTTTTTACCATAGGTTTTTCATTGGCTCTGCCCTCTATGTATCATTTAGAAGTGTTAATAGTTTGATGAGGAATGTTGTATGGTGGCAGTCAGTTTTTAAGTGGAAGCAGGGCTCGACATTAGCATTTGCCTGATTTTCCGTGTCCAGGTGAAAATCGGCATGGACAAGTAAACCTTCCTAATAATTAATTAAAATAATCTTCCTAATAATTAATTAAAATAATCAGCAATATTTATAATTTGTTGTTTCAAACCTCAGCCAAATTGATGTGTATCCATTTAATGTCTAATTAAAAAGTGAAGATTGAATTACTCAGATAAACATCATGGAAGTTTTATCTTACTATCAGACCTATGCATAAACAAAGATAGTTGTTGACTTACGATGAAATCATAATAAAGTAGGTATAAATGAAGAGTCATGAGGTCTTCCGAAAAATAATCACTAAAACACTTGTCACCTATGAGAAATTAATAGCTTTAGTTATACTGACATGATTAGAGATTTCCCCGGTTATTGTAAATATGGGTTTGATAATTTACTGGTTTGCAGCTGTGGAAAATAACTCATAAACAAAATAATACTGAAAACTGAGTTGTAAACAAACAAAAGAAATAAAGAAAGACAAGTTGAAATTGAGAGCTGTTTAAAAACATTCTGCAGTCAATCAATTGGCCAAGATCAAGCTTCCAATGATAAGGTTTTGTTTATTTTAAAACTAAGTGTAATTTGAATAGTGACAAGTTCTATAGACATTATCGTAGTGTGTGAATACACATATATATTTTATGTCTTGTTTAGTTTTTGGTAACATCTCTATTGTTGTTGTTACTTTTAATTTTTGTTATCCCATGAGTATTCTCTTATTTAGTACACCTGATTTTTTTTTTTTTAACTTTTTTTGTTAAAAATATAGACTTTTAAATAATCCTTTGAATTTTCTTTGTAAATTGTGGACAAGTGGATTTGTGATTCGGACAAGTACTTGTCCGACGGGACAAGTGAAAAAAATCCTTAATGTAGAGCCCTGGGAAGAAAAAACCTGGTTATAATGTACCCAGAAAGAGACCATCCACCTTCAGCAAGTAACCTACTTGTAGCTTTCATTCTTAAAGAATCAGCGCAGGTACCAGCGGGGCAAGCAAGGGGGCAAGGGCTTTGAGTAGTCACACTCCATGTTAAATCACCTCTTATCTTATTGTTCCTACAGGAACCCCTGCTGACTAGAGGTGATAGACTTCCTGGTTTAGTGTGCGTTACTCTTACCACTCGGCCATTGATGCTCCTGTGGTTTATAACTTAGGTATGCCTCAGATAAAGAATATCAAATTGTAAATGTTGTAAATAATAAACACTGATTTTAATGTTCTAAATTTAACCAATTTCAGTTTTGCGTTTCAGGATTACATCTCTTTGTAGTTTTGAAGAAATTTCTATATGTCCTCGAGATTGAAGATCTAGGATTAGGCCTATTTTTTCTGGTTCTTATGTTTTTAACATTTCATCATGTAACTACAGTTTCTATCCTCAAAGTTTAACCAGATTTGGTATAATGCTTTATAACAATGAAAAAATAACAAGTGTCTGGATAGCACAGTGGTAAGCACACTTGCTTCTCATTAGCGCTTCTGCTTCTCACGAATGTGATCCTGATTCAATCCTCGGATTGGACATGAGTATGTGAGATGGTATAGTGTTCACCATGTTAAACACGTAGGTTTTCTCTGAGTACTCTGGTTTCCCCTACACCAAGCACCCCATAATGTCAACATCAGAGCCAACAAGAGACATATATAAGTTGTTTAAACTTGTTTGTTCAATGTTGTAAAATAAATTGTAAAATAAATTAAGTTTTGCTTTATTATTGTAAACAGTTGGCATTGCTGGCACCAATTTGGCCCAGTGATTAAAGCATCATACCTAAAACCATGAAGTATTTCACCTCTTGTAGGCACAGGTGAACACTTGAACCTAAGCCGATTTGGGGGGAAAATTGCCAGTTTACTTTCTGAAGGCCGGTGGTTTCTTCCCGCGTACAGTGTAACTCTTCTCTTCTCAACCATTGAAAACTGGCCACCACTAAATAACTTAAAAAATGTTGAGAATGGAAAAACAACATTTAAATAAAACATTGGCAATGTCTTTTGTGGCTTATCTACCAGTGCGACTTATACATGAGTATATACAGCTTTATATGAGTATCTACAGACATCAGTTTTCAGTGATACTTTTTATGTATTTTAGAGATCAGTTTTCAGTGATACTTTTTACGTATTTTAGAGGTCAGTTTTTAGTGATACTTTTTACGTATTTTAGAGGTCAGTTTTCAGTGATACTTTTTATGTATTTTAGAGGTCAGTTTTCAGTGATACTTTTTATGTGTTTTACAGGTCAGTTTTCAGTGATACTTTTTATGTATTGTAGAGGTCAGTTTTCAGTGATACTTTTTTGTGTTTTAGAGGTCAGTTTTTAGTGATACTTTTTACATATTTTAGAGGTCAGTTTTCAGTGATACTTTTTATGTGTTTTACAGGTCAGTTTTCAGTGATACTTTTTACGTATTTTAGAGGTCAGTTTTCAGTGGTACTTTTTATGGATTTTAGAGTTCAGTTTTAAGTGATACTTTTTACGTATTTTAGAGGTCAGTTTTCAGTGATACTTTTTATGGATTTTAGAGGTCAATTTTCAGTGATTCTTTTTATACAGTGATTCTTTTTTGTGTTTTAGAGGTTTTTTTAGTACTTTTTACATTTTTAGAGGTTAGTTTTCAGTGATACTTTTTATGTTTTTACAGGTCAGTTTTCAGTGATACTTTTTAGAGTCAGTTTTTGATACAACGTATTTGAGGTCAGTTTTCAGTTTACTTTTTATGGATTTTAGAGGTCAATTTTCAGTTTTACATTAGAGGTTAGTTTTCAGTGATAGTTTTTACATATTTTAGAGGTCAGTTTTCAATGATGCTTTTTCGTATTTTAGAGGTCAGTTTTCAGTGATACTTTTTATGTGTTTTACAGGTCAGTTTTCAGTGATACTTTTTACGTAATTTAGAGGTCAGTTTTCAGTGATACTTTTTATGGATTTAGAGGTCAATTTTCAGTGATTCTTTTTATCTACTTTAGAGGTTAGTTTTCAGTGATAATTTTTACGTATTTTAGAGGTCAGTTTTCAATGATGCTTTTTACGTATTTTAGAGGTCAGTTTTAAGTGATCCTTTTTACTTATTTTAGAGGTCAGTTATCAGTGATACTTTTTATGGATTTTAGAGGTCAGTTTTTTCAGTGATTCTTTTTATCTGCTTTAGAGGTCTGTAGTTTCAATGGGTGAACAACAAGAACACAACATCCGACGACTTCTGGACAACATACAAGCAGCTGACAATGTTCCCCCACAGCCAACACGGTCAGGTGCATCAATTGAAAATGAGGACTCTACCAGGTAAATAACATTTTTACTAAAACAGAAAAACTTAATTTGAGACATTTGTGTGAAAATACTTAATTTTTAAGTCACCTGAGCTGAAAACTCATGGTGACCTATTACGATCGCTTTTTATGCGTTGTGCGCCATCCGACGTGCGTAAACTTTTCACGTTTTCAACTTCTTCTAACGAACCAGGGGGCCATTTTTAACAAAACTTGGCATATAGCATCCCCATGTGAAGCCACACAAAGTTTGTGAATGAAAAAGGGATAGGACCAATATGGGCCCTAAAAGGGGCCAAAAAGGACCAAACCTTGGTACATCTTTAAATCTTCTTCGCATGAACCAATGAGTTTCAAATTTTGTATGCATGATTGTTAAGTCAATATCTACAAAGTTTGCGAATGAAAATGAAATCTGCCCATAAACGTGCCACTAGGGGACGCATTAATAGCACAGGGTACATTTGTATTACAAATTGTTTAATAACTCAAAACTGATTGACATTTTGTATACAAAGATGCATGAGAAAACTGTTAGGAATTATCTGAGGATCATTTTGACAAAATTGAAGGTCATGGCATCAAAGGTCTAAGAAAATGGAAAATATAAGTTTTTTGTAAAATTTTGGACATTTTTGACTACTTTTCCAGAACTATTGGACCAATTTGAACCAAACTTGACAGGAAGTATAACCATGTAAAGCCGCATAAAGTTTGCAGATAGGTGGCTAGGGCCAAACATGGCTGTCATTGCTATATATAGAAATATTTTTAATTTAATATGAATTTTCAAAATTATTAAAGCTAGAGAAAAAACCGTTACCTCAAAATGAGCGGCTTGCAGAAATCTACAAATATGTCATTTTGGGGGAAATTGTGGGATCGACCCTTATGTGAGTTATTTCCCTTTTTTGTGGATTTTTCAGTCACCTGAGCCAAAGGCTCAAGGTGACCTATAGCAATCGTCTTTTGTATGTCGTCGGCCGTCGTCCGTCGTGTGTTGTTAACTTTTAAAGCATTTTCGACTTCTTCTCAAAAACCAATGGGCCATTTTCAACCAAACTTGGCAGGAAGTATCCCCATGTGAAGCCGCATAAAGTTTGCGAAGAAAAAGGGGCTAGGGCCCATAGGGGCCTCAAAAGGGGCCAAAAAGTACCAAAACTTGGTACATCTTTAAAAATCTTCTTCTTATGAACCAATGATCAGATGACTTTCAAATTTGGTGTGCATGATTGTTAAGTCATTGTCTACAAAGTTTGCGAATTAAAATGAAATCCGTCAATAAACATGCCACTAGGGGCACTTTAGTAAATGGGGGGTATTTTGGCTGTTTTTTTGACATTATCTCAATAAGTATAATAGATAGAAAGAATCTGATGGAGGCAAAAATGTTCAGCACGCAAAGATCTACAAAACTTTCTATAGAGCCGAAACTGTCGGGTCGACCCTTGTTGGAGTTTTGCTCAGGTGACCGTCAAGGCCCATTTGGCCTCTTGTTCTTGTTTTTGGTTGTTTTTTGACATTATCTTAAAAAGTATGAAAGGTAGAGCAAAAGTGAAAGAAACAAAAATGTTCAGCTTGCAAAGATCAACAAAAAAACAAAAACAAAAAACAAAAAACAAAAAAAACAATATGGCTGAAATTGTCTGGTCACCCCTTATGGGAGTTATTTCCCCTTTTAAGTTGAATTTTCATGTTTTGACAGTATTGTCCTATTATCTTGAAAAGTATAATAAATAGGACAAAAGTAAAAAATGTTCAGCATGCAAAGATCTACTAAAAAGTCAATAGAGCCGAAATTGTCAGGTCACCCCTTTTGGGAGTTATTTCCCCTTTTACTGTTTTTTTTCATTTTTTTTTTGACAGAAAATGTAAGTTTTTTGTCAAATTTGAGACATTTTCGACTTCTTCTCAAAAACCAATGGATTAAGTTTAGCCAGACTTGACTTGAAATTTTTCTCAGGTGAACGTTAAGGCCCATTGGGCCTCTTGTTCATTTTGAAATTCCAAATTTTCTATTTCTGCATATTTTGGGGAAAATACAAGCCATTTTTACATTGGGAATGGGTCCTGTAACTGAATCCAGAATTGGCCTAGGAAAGTCCCTTGTAAATATTTTATTTTTCTTTCTTCATCATTTTTGGTCATCAGTTACACATACCCTATGATAAACTGGTAAAATGATAAATGTAGGTACATGTGCTTGCCATTAGAGGTGACACAAATTTCATTTCATCACAGTAAAACCTGTAATCAATTATAAATATGTAATTATGTATCAACAGCTCATCAGAAGAAATGTCTTTCCCACCCATGGATCCACACCCCAGTGGCTCACAGACTAGTGATGTAGATCCACCACATTCTGCTCATCATTGGAATAGTTCTAGAGGAAATGATTCCCTTAAAATAACATTAGATGTAGATAGCAGACGGAAAGTGTCAGCCAGTGAATGTGCTTCTAACATCAAACAAGAAAGTACCTTGTCCTTACCGGAGAAACGTAATGGTGATAACACCGAGGTTGAAGGATTGCCGAACTTAGAGGAAGTAATGCTGTTTAACAGAGAGGAAGCAGATTTTCATTTTACAGATGACATGAAAGAAAGTATGACACTTCAGATTATTTTTTTCATCATTTTGAAAATAAGTTCTGCAGCCTAATAAATGCTTCTGAATTTACTTATAATTCATGAACAAAATTCCCTAGCATTTTAAGATTTCATGATACCACATAATCAGAATTGTATTACACCTTGAGATTTAATATCATAGTCCAATATCAGGGGCCCATTTTACTTGGTTTTGTTATTATGAGTTTATCATTAGTCACAAGTATCAGGGGCCCATTTTACTTCATGTTGTTATTATGAGTTTATCATTAGTCACAAGTATCAGGGGCCATTTTACTTGGTTTTGTTATTATGAGTTTATCATTAGTCACAAGTATCAGGGGGGCCATTTTACTTCGTTTTGTTATTATGAGTTTATCATTAGTCACAAGTATCAGGGGGCCATTTTACTTCGTTTTGTTATTATGAGTTTATCATTAGTCACAAGTATCAGGGGGCCATTTTACTTCGTTTTGTTATTATGAGTTTATCATTAGTCACAAGTATCAGGGACCCATTTTACTTCGTTTTGTTATTATGAGTTTATCATTAGAGTTTATCATTAGTCACAAGTCAAGTATCAGGGACCCATTTTACTTCGTTTTGTTATTATGAGTTTATCATTAGTCACAAGTATCAGGGGGCCATTTTACTTCGTTTTGTTATTATGAGTTTATCATTAGTCACAAGTATCAGGGGCCCATTTTACTTCCTTTTGTTATTCTGAGTTTATCATTAGTCACAAGTATCAGGGGCCCATTTAACTTCATTTTGTTATTATGAGTTTATCATTAGTCACAAGTATCAGGGACCCATTTTACTTCGTTTTGTTATTATGAGTTTATCATTAGTCACAAGTATCAGGGGGCCATTTTACTTCGTTTTGTTATTATGAGTTTATCATTAGTCACAAGTATCAGGGACCCATTTTACTTCGTTTTGTTATTATGAGTTTATCATTAGTCACAAGTATCAGGGGGCCATTTTACTTCGTTTTGTTATTATG
Source organism: Atrina japonica (assembly GCA_030159075.1). Taxonomy (NCBI): domain Eukaryota; kingdom Metazoa; phylum Mollusca; class Bivalvia; order Pterioida; family Pinnidae; genus Atrina; species Atrina japonica. The sequence continues at coordinate 246,300 of BROG01000515.1, forward strand.
AGTTTATCATTAGTCACAAGTATCAGGGGCCCATTTTACTTCGTTTTGTTATTATGAGTTTATCATTAGTCACAAGTATCAGGGGCCATTTTACTTGGTTTTGTTATTATGAGTTTATCATTAGTCACAAGTATCAGGGGCCCATTTAACTTCATTTTGTTATTATGAGTTTATCATTAGTCACAAGTATCAGGGGCCATTTTACTTGGTTTTGTTATTATGAGTTTATCATTAGTCACAAGTATCAGGGGCCCATTTAACTTCATTTTGTTATTATGAGTTTATCATTAGTCACAAGTATCAGGGGCCATTTTACTTGGTTTTGTTATTATGAGTTTATCATTAGTCACAAGTATCAGGGGGCCATTTTACTTCGTTTTGTTATTATGAGTTTATCATTAGTCACAAGTTTGTCAGTAACATATACAGTCAAGTTTGGATTTTACAAAGTCAGAAGAACATTGAAAAGTATATCATACAAACTCTACTTTGTAAAAAGCAAAATGCAGATTTTCTCAATTTTTTTAGCTTACATAATCACACGTTAATGTTTAAGAAAAATTGTATTCTGTATTTCAAAGTCATATCCATTAGAAAGTATAACTTCAAAGTAAGAATTCTTTTTGTGGGGGAGGAAGTAGTCAGATTTTCTCTTTTTAGATAAATGTCACAGAGGCAAATAACTGTCTCTGCTTGGAATTGAACCTAGGACCCCTGGATCACAAATCTGATGCTCTAGTCAAGCTAGTGGAAACACCATATTACCATGGCTACATTTCCCCCTCCATTTGAAAAGAGGCGTCCCAACTCTTCATTCGGAGGTAACAATCAAGTGATAGATAATAATATTCTATCCAGGAAGAATCCAGGTACAAACATGGGCGCCAAATGTCACAGAGGCAAATAACTGTCTCTGCTTGGAATCAAACCCAGGACCCCTGAATTACAAATCTGGTGCTTGACCAATTAAGCTAAAGGGTTAACCCCGCTAGCCAAGCTTGTAGGAACACCATATAATCACTGTTACATAAAAATTTATTGTATCACCGTATTAAAACAATCGAGTCAGGGTCAGCGCTCGCCATTCATTATATCATTAGATCTGATTTTGCTACAGTAACTGTGTCTCAAACACATATATAGCTAATAAACAAATCAGAAGTATAATAATGAGAGAAATCTTTTTCAGCTTCTGTGCAAGGAAGTCAGCTTTGTCCAGATGAAAACCTAAACAAATTGTACACACAGGAACATGAGGAAAAGCAGAGCTCTCCGAGATATCAGAAGATGATGGACTTCAGGAGGACGTTACCATCCTTTAACATGAGAGAGGTACTATGTATACATTTCACAAAGTTAATACAAGTTCTTTGTTATTTCTTAGCTGTTTGACTTGGTAGTTATATGTTCAGAACTTTACAGATGACAAGCAGGTGCTTGAATATTTTGATTTAATAAAAAGCGACAGATACTATATACAGTGGAACCTATCTTGTAAGACCACCTGTCATGAAAGACCACCTGTCATATGATACCACCTGTCATGACAGACCACCTGTCTTGTGAGACCACATTCTGAAAAGCACTTGGTTAAATAATTCTTTAAATAAAACCTCTTTTGAAAGACCACCTGTCTTGAGAGACCACATTTCAGTGTCATGTGGGGTGATCTCTTAAGATAGGTTCTACTGTACTACCAACCTCAGCATCTGTTTAATTAATAGATCATTAACCTCATTCATCATGTACATATCATAATTAAGTGTAAAATGTTACTTCATCTTGTCATTAAGATAGCTCCATGCTGCATGTCAGGTCAGTAAGATAGCTCCACCATGCTGCATGTCAGGTCAGTAAGATAGCTCCACCATGCTGCATGTCAGGTCAGTAAGATAGCTCCACCATGCTGCATGTCAGGTCAGTAAGATAGCTCCACCATGCTGCATGTCAGGTCAGTAAGATAACTCCACCATGCTGCATGTCAGGTCATTAAGATAGCTCCATGCTGCATGTCAGGTCAGTAAGATAGCTCCATGCTGCATGTCAGGTCAGTAAGATAGCTCCATGCTGCATGTCAGGTCATTACGATAGCTCCATGCTGCATGTCAGGTCAGTAAGATAGCTCCACCATGCTGCATGTCAGGTCAGTAAGATAGCTCCACCATGCTGCATGTCAGGTCAGTAAGATAGCTCCACCATGCTGCATGTCAGGTCATTAAGATAGCTCCATGCTGCATGTCAGGTCATTAAGATAGCTCCATGCTGCATGTCAGGTCAGTAAGATAGCTCCACCATGCTGCATGTCAGGTCATTAAGATAGCTCCATGCTGCATGTCAGGTCAGTAAGATAGCTCCACCATGCTGCATGTCAGGTCATTAAGATAGCTCCATGCTGCATGTCAGGTCAGTAAGATAGCTCCACCATGCTGCATGTCAGTAAGATAGCTCTACTTTACTGCATGTCAGGTCAGTAAGATAGTTCCTCCATGCTGCATGTCATGTCAGTAAGATAGCTCCACCATGCTGCACGTCAGGTTAGTAAGATAGCTCCTCCATGCTGCATGTCAGGTCAATAAAGTAGCTTTACCTTGCAGTTTCACCATGTCTGGTCATTTTTAAGTCGGTTCACTTTGGTAAAGCTACACTGAATCCGGTCACTTTGGTAAAGCTCCATTGAATCAGGTCACTTTGAGCCACAACTTTTGTGTCAAGTCACTTTAAGAGAATGCCACTATTTCAAGTAATTTTAAGACAATGCAACTACATCAGGTCATGAAGAGAATGCCACTATTTCAACTATCTTAAAGAGAAAGATCTAAATCAGGTCACAAAGAGAAGTCCACAATATCAAGTAATTTTAAGAGAATGCCACGCCGTCACTTTGAGACATCTGCCACCCTGACAGGTCACTGTGGACAGCTATAGAGACAGATCTGTAGTGGTAGGAAATATGGTCATGCAGTCAATCTGATCAGTTTATATATTCTATATGGTCATGCAGTCAATCTGATCAGTTTATATATTCTATATGGTCATGCAGTCAATCTGATCAGTTTATATATTCTATATGGTCATGCAGTCAATCTGATCAGTTTATATATTCTATATGGTCATGCAGTCAATCTGATCAGTTTATATATTCTATATGGTCATGCAGTCAATCTGATCAGTTTATATATTCTATATGGTCATGCAGTCAATCTGATCAGTTTATATATTCTGTATTGGATAATGGTTCTTATGTCAGAACTACGGTGATGTCTGGTCTTTTCTGGTTATTTTTAGGAAATAGTGAAAACTGTGAATGAAAATCAAGTGATCGTTATTAGTGGTGAGACAGGTTGTGGAAAAACTACTCAGGTACGTTTGTTTAGTTCGTAAGCATAATACTATATGTAACATATGTTTCTTGAAGTTAAATTTATTTTAAGTATTTTTGTATACTTGAATTTTTGTTTACTTGACAGTGCAAATAATGTAAATTTTGATCTTTTAAGCATAGGCACACATGTATTTGTTTTGAACATTTCCGTCATATTTATAGGTACCACAGTTTATACTGGACAGCTTTATAGAGAAAGGTCAAGGGTCATCCTGTAGGATAATCTGTACACAGCCGAGAAGAATAAGTGCTGTATCTGTAAGTTTATATATAGGAATGTGAATGTATAGCCTAGAGGAATAAATGTTGTATCTACAGCCTAGAGAATAGGAATATGTGAACACAGCCTATAGAAATAAGTGCTGTATCTATAAGTTTATATATAGGAATATGTGAATGTATAGCCTAGAGGAATAATGTTGTATCTACAGCCTAGAGAATAGGAATATGTGAACACAGCCTAGAGAAATAGGTGCTGTATCTATAAGTTTATATATAGGAATATGTCAACACAACCTAGAGAAATAAAGTGCTGTATCTGTAAGTTTATATATAGGAATGTGAGTGTATAGCCTAGAGGAATAAGTGTTGTATCTACAGCCTAGAGAATAGGAATGTGTGAACACAGCCTAGAGAAATAGGTGCTGTATCTATAAGTTTAAATATATATAGGAATATGTGCACAGACCCTAGAGAAATAAGTGCTATATCTGTAGATTTAGATGTAGGATACTTGCCATCACTCAACACTTTCATTCTTTCGTAAGATTTTGACGTAGATTCAATACCAATATACCTTAGATAAGCATGGCAAAGATCCAAGTCTTTTTAACCGAAAATGATCAGAAGTTTACTATAGGTGTACCTTGTGGTACTCTTGTGGTACATTTTCTATTAAGGTTGTTAATCTATTCCAATGTACTAACCACAAAATATACAACAAAAATATAACTGAAAAATCATCAATATAAAGTACCATTAAAACAACTGTGATATGATATGTCTCATCATCTATGATGTCGTTTGTAGGTCGCTGAGAGAGTTGCTAATGAAAGAGATGAAGCGCTAGGCAATTCAGTTGGTTACGTCATACGACTTGAGAAGTAAGGATGAATTTGTATATACAAGTGTTCAATGTTGTTCATTCTATCTGTCTCTCTTTTCATCTGTCTTTCTTTCTAATTTCACTACTTCAATGTGGACACTATAGTATGAGCTTTTCTCACCTGAGATTGGGTTTGGTAGGAAGGTAGATAATAGTAGAATTAAAACACCTGTGAGCACTGTATCAATTATACATGTTATATATACAGTCCAACCTGCCTTAGCCACTCTGTTTTTAACACCTACCTGAATTATGGGAGCTATATGAAACCCTTCAAAAGCATTTTCCTATATAAATGACCAGACTTAAGCATGTTAAGTGACTACCTGCCTTACGCGACTAACGACCATTATTTCTACTTCCAGTACTTTTGACATGATATTAAGTGATGTTCATTCTACTTGATAAGGAAATGAAATATATATCACACAAATAACTTCACAGTAAAATTTCAAAATGTGCATTCCATTAAATGTTTGGAAATTTACAGTCTCATAGACCATACAGCTGCAAATCAGATAAGATAACATGTCAGTTACACAAATAGAAATGTGAAATAAAGGTTTGTCTTTGTAACTGTATGTTTTTAAAACATCTCAGACCTCGGGCAACCTGAATTAGGAGAGTACCTGTCATATGTGACCTTTTTTGCATCTTCCCTTGAGCGATCACTTGAAACAGACTACACTGTATAATGTTTTTGTCTTTCCATCTTATAACTTAAAACAGGTTACACTGTATAATGTTTTTGTCTTTCCATTTTCACCATTTCGCTTTCCATCTTATAGCTTAGAACAGACTACACTGTATAATGTTTTTGTCTTTCCATCTTATAACTTAAAACAGGTTACACTGTATAATGTTTTTGTCTTTCCATTTTCACCATTTTGCTTTCCATCTTATAGCTTAGAACAGACAACACTGTATAATGTTTTTGTCTTTTCATCGTAAAACTTAGAACAGGTTACACTGTATAATGTTTTTGTCTTTCCATTTTCACCATTTCAATTTCCATCATATAACTTAGAACAGGTTACACTGTATAATGTTTTTGTCTTTCCGTTTTCACCATTTCGATTTCTGTCGTATAACTTGGTTTTCTTTTGTCAAATTTTAACCAACTCAGATTAGTATCATTGCGCCAAAAAGTTTTTGCTATTTGCTGGAGTTATGGGACTTTAAAATCTTTTTTAAAATCAAATGGCTTGCTTCTCACAGTATTCTTAATTACATCTTATTTCTTTTTCTTTTTTGCAGTCAGTTTGCAAGAAGACAGGGCTCCATTTTGTTTTGTACTACTGGCATAGTACTGAAATATATTGAATCTGATCCGTAAGTATTAAAGAACTCTTCCCTGATATATAAAGTTGGAGATACATTAAGTCTGATATATGATATTAGAGATACATTAAGTCTGGTATATGAAGTTACAGATACATTAAGTCTGATATATGAAGTTACAGATACATTAAATCTGATATATGAAGTTACAGATACATTAAGTCTGATATATGAAGTTACAGATACATTAAGTCTGGTATATGAAGTTACAGATACATTAAGTCTGATATATGAAGTTACAGATACATTAAGTCTGATATATGAAGTTACAGATACATTAAGTCTGATATATGAAGTTACAGATACATTAAGTCTGATATATGAAGTTACAGATACATTAAGTCTGATATATGAAGTTACAGATACATTAAGTCTGATATATGAAGTTACAGATACATTAAGTCTGGTATATGAAGTTACAGATACATTAAGTCTGGTATATGAAGTTACAGATACATTAAGTCTGATATATGAAGTTAGAGATACATTAAGTCTGATATATGAAGTTACAGATACATTAAGTCTGATATATGAAGTTACAGATACATTAAGTCTGATATATGAAGTTGGAGATACATTAAGTCTGGTATGTGAAGTTAGAGATACATTAAGTCTGATATATGATATTAGAGATACATTAAGTCTGGTATATGAAGTTAGAGATACATTATGTCTGATATATGAAGTTAGAGATACATTAAGTCTGGTATATGATATTAGAAATACATTGAGTCTGGTATATGAAGTTACAGATACATTAAGTCTGATATATGATGTTAGAGATACATTGAGTCTGATATATGAAGTTACAGATACATTAAGTCTGATATATGATGTAAGAGAAACATTAAGTCTGGTATATGAAGTTACAGATACATTAAGTCTGATATATGATATTAGAGATACATTGAGTCTGGTATATGAAGTTAGAGATACATTAAGTCTGATATATGATGTTAGAGATACATTGAGTCTGGTATATGAAGTTACAGATACATTAAGTCTGATATATGATGTTAGAGATACATTGAGTCTGATGGTGATCAGTAAGTAGGATACTGCATACCTGCACATTTTTTCTCCTGTTTATTTTTTGTCATTTTCACCCCTAGACATGCTAGATGAGAGAGTGAATTTAGAATTAAGGCAAAATTTCTGTAGTAAATTGAAACACAGACATATATACTGCCCTAGAGACTATGGAGGTTTAAGGCAATTTTTAGACAGGGTGAATTTGCTCTCTGTTGTAAAAGAGTGATAGTATTCAACTACTTTTATCTGATCAATATGCATCAAAATATTCAATTTGAATTGAAAATTATTTTATAATTTACTTTGATCAGATTTGTATGCAGCAAAATACATTTAAACTACCTTGCTAGTAATTTAATACATTTAATATGATCTGTACATTTTGTATTCTGATTCAAGATGATTTTATCCCTGCTTTTCTTAGCATCAGAGTCATTATAAAGGGGATATAATTCAGTATGTTTCTTTCTTTGAAGACTTCAGTTTTATTCATTTTTGTCTACAGACAACTCCTACAGGCATCTCACATTGTAATTGACGAGATCCATGAAAGGGATCTGCTGTCGGATTTTTTGATGATCATTTTGAAGGATCTTGTGCAGAAAAGACCGGATCTCAAGATTATTCTCATGAGTGCCACTTTGAATGCTCAACAATTCTCAAAATATTTCAGTAAGTATACACAATGTTATTGTTGTATGATTTTGTTGTTGTTGTTGTATGATTTTGTTGTTGTTGTTAATTATTTTTTGTTTGTTTGAATGTTGTTTTACACCATGCTTAAAGATTTTAAAGTATACCTGGATTGCCTTTTTGTCATAGATAACTGCCCCTGTTTACATTTACCTGGATTGACTTTTTGTCATAGATAACTGCCCCTGTTTACATTTACCTGGATTGACTTTTTGTCAATGATAACTGCCAATGTTTAAATTTACCTGGATTTACATTTTGTCATAGATAACTGCCAGTGTTCACATTTACCTGGATTTACATTTTGTCATAGATAACTGCTCCTGTTTACATTTACATGGATTTACTTTTGTCATACATAACTGCCCTTGTTTACATTTACCTGGATTTACATTTTGTCACAGATAACTGTCCCTGTTTAAATTTACCTGGATTTACATTTTGTCATAGATAACTGCCAATGTTCACATTTACCTGGATTTACATTTTGTCATAGATAACTGCCAATGTTTACATTTACCTGGATTGACTTTTTGTCATAGATAACTGCCCCTGTTTACATATACCTGGATTTACCTATCCTGTCAAAGAATATTACCTGGAGGATGTTCTAGAAATGACAAGGTAAGACAGGTGATATAACTGCATACAGTCAATTCTTGTTATAACAGCATTCTCGGTTAACAGCAGAAATTTCATGGGAATGAATTTACATCAATGTTAATTTGTTTGATATAATATCATGTTTGCTTTCTGGCACCGGCAATGAATGTCAGCAACAAACATGCATTTAACTTGTAAAATTGACTTGTAATAACAGCAAGGCATCACGAAATGAACAATTGTTTCCATAATTTATTATATCAATAAAATGAAAATTAAAATAAAAACAATTTTATTTGCTGTAGTCATTCTATTTTATTTGTACAATCATTGAATTGAGGTTTAACTCCAAATAGGGGTTCAACAACAAAGGAGGTTCATGCAGTCTTATTTTGGTGCAAAATTAGAAATTTGATATAACAGCATATTTGATGTAATGACAATTTTACTGGATCCAAACTTGACTGTAATAACAAGAGTTGACTGTATTACATTTCTATTGCTCTATCAAGGTAAGACAGGTGTAATAACTATTATTTTATTTCTATTGACCTGACAAGACAGGACAGGTGTAATAACTATTATTATGTTCGGATTGATCTGACAAGACAAGACAGGTGTAATAACTTATTATATTTCTGTAGCTCTGACAAGACAAGACAGGTGTAATAACTTATTATATTTCTGTAGCTGTGACAAGACAAGACAGGTGTAATAACTTATTATATTTCTATTGATCTAACAAGACAAAACAAGTGTAATAACTATTATTATATTTCTATTGACTTGACAAGGCAAGACAGGTGTAATAACTATTATTATATTTCTGTAGCTCTGACAAGACAAGATGGGTGTAATAACTATTATTATATTTCTATTGACTTGACAAGGCAAGACAGGTGTAATAACTATTATCATATTTCTGTAGCTCTGACAAGATAAGACAGGTGTAATTACTATTACAAATTGATAACATTACAATTAATGCCCTGACAAGGTTTAACACGTGGTTATGAAGTAGCTAAATTTAGTTTATCAAGTTGTCGAATACTGACCAACATACAATGTATACAATCTTTGTACACCTTATAACGACCGTCGTTCACTGTATTACATCATAGTTTGTTGGTCTTGAATACTGTATAAAGACCGTTGTTCACTGTATTAGGTCATAGTTTTTTGGTTTTGATTACTGTGTAACGACCGTTGTTCACTGTATTACGTTGTTGTTTGTTACTGTTGATTACTGTATGTACACTGTATTAAGTCATAGTTTGTTTCTCTTGATTACTGTATAACGACTGTCATACACTTTACAACATACTTTCTTGATCTTGGTTACTGTATAACCACTGTCATACACTGTACAACATCATGCTTTGTTCCTCTTGATTACTGTATAACGACTGTTGTACACTGTATTAAGTCATAGTTTGTTGCTCTTGATTACTGTATAAACAACTATCATACACTACATCATCATACTTTCTTGCTCTTGATTACTGTATAACGACTGTTGTACACTTTATAACGACTATCGTTCACTTAATTATGTTGTAGTTTATTGCTCTTGATTACTGTATAATGACTGTTGTACACTGTATTATGTTGTAGTTTGTTTCTCTTGAATACTGTATAACGACTGTCATACACTGTACAACATACTTTCTTGCTCTTGGTTACTGTATAACCACTGTCATACACTGTACAACATCATGCTTTGTTCCTCTTGATTACTGTATAACGACTGTTGTACACTGTATTAAGTCATAGTTTGTTGCTCTTGATTACTGTATAACAACTATCATACACTACATCATCATACTTTTTTGCTCTTGATTACTGTATAACGACTGTTGTACACTTTATAACGACTATCGTTCACTTAATTATGTTGTAGTTTATTGCTCTTGATTACTGTATAATGACTGTTGTACACTGTATTATGTTGTAGTTTGTTTCTCTTGAATACTGTATAACGACTGTCATACACTGTACAACATACTTTCTTGCTCTTGATTACTATATAACAACTGTTGTACACTGTATAATGACCATGGTACACTGTATAATGAACTGTCCTACACTGTACATCATACTTTCTTGCTCTTGATTACTGTATAACTACTGTCGTACACTGTATAATGAACTGTCATACACTACAACATCATTCTTGCTCTTGATTACTGTATAATGACTGCCGTACACTGTTTAAAAACTATTGTACACTTTACAACATCATGCTTTCATGCTCTTGATTACTTTATTTACTTTTTTACAACTATCGTACACTGTGTAATGACTATTGTACACTTTATAACGACTGTCATACACTGTACAACATCATGCTTTCTTGCTCTTGATTACTGCATAACAACTATAGTGCACTGTAACTTGACTGTTGTACACTGTATAATGACTTGTACACTGTATAATGACTGTCGTACGCTGCATAATGACTTGTACACTGTATAACGACTGTCGTACACTGTATAATGACTGTTGTACACTGTATAATGACTATCGTACACTGTATAACCACTACCGTACACTGTATAATGACTTGTACACTGTATAACAACTGTCATACACTGTACAACATCATACTTTCTTGCTCTTGATTGTTTTTTCTACAGATATGAACCACCACATGCTCAAAAGTCCTTCAAACCAAAATATGGCCGGCGCCACAGAGAGATGGAAAGGGAGCGACAAGAGTCAGAATGGAATTTTGATGTTTGGTCTCGTAACCTCCGTGGAGAGTAAGTTAGATATTTCTTAGTCTGTAACCTTAAGTGATTCAATCAAACACTGACACCTAGCAATGCAAATGTTTTCAGAATACCTGGGCCCAGTTTCACTAAAAGTCGTGAAGATGTAAATCTAGACATACAACCAAAATGAGTTTCACTAAAGGTCGTATCTTTCTTCTTAAGAATTAACTAATGTCCGAGTCTACGTCTGCTCCAAACTTCTACTAATTTCACACGTAACTTAGTGTAGATTTCATACTTAGTGTAGATTAACCAGTAAGTATATGTTTACCTCCTTTTCTGAAACTGACACTACGTACACGTATATAAAATCATCATCCAAGTTACGACTAAAGTTACATCTACGTTTGCCGGCAAATTTATGACCTTTAGTGAAACTGGCCCCTGTTCTTCGGTTCAATTCCAGATACCTTTGCCAATATGACTTTTTTTTTATATACAGTGGATGTTGTTATGTTGAAAGCAGATGATTCGAAATTCCAGTTATGTCAAAGTTGAACCTTTGGATTTAATTTTTATGGATTGAAAAATATATTTATTAAAATTTTGGGTCTTTTGTATTCCTGATATTTTGAAGTAGTTAGGGCAGTACGTTGAATTTTGAGATAACTCTATTTAACTATACTTACATCCAATTGTGTACATTTACTTACATCTGATTCTGTAACTTTTGATGTTTGACATAGCTCAAACCTGTTGACATGTATTTTCAGTGACTTAGCACACTATGTTGTTTTTGCCTGCAGCTCACTATGTTGTTTTTGCCTGCAGCTCACTATGTTGTTTTTGCCTGCAGCTCACTATATTCATTTCTCATGTATTTCAGGTATTCAAATTCCACGATTAACTCGTTACAAAGAATGGATAAAGAATTGATTGACTTTGATCTAGTCCATTCAGTCATACGACATATTGTCTTAAAAATGGATGTAAGTTACATGTTACCTGTTACATCTATCTTTGATTTTGTTATAATTCATCCAACCCTGTGGTTACATTTAGACTCACCCAAATCAATAAAAAGTATGGTCTACTGTCATAAATCTGGTGTGAACAAGTCAATAATGTATATTAAATTATTGTAAAATTTGAATGCTGAATCAAACACTCCTGAAGTCTGTCAGTGGACTTTATCATTCTTTGAAATGGGTGAGTTCAAATGCAACTACAGGGGTCAATGAGTTAATGGAAGAGGAGAAAACCTTTTAAAATGTAAATGGGAAAAGACCCTCAGTCTTCTGCAAGTAAACTGGTAAACTTTATAGCAAATCAGCTTAGATTCCAACTGAGCTGAATCTGGGCGAGATACTACATGGTTTAGCATGTGATGCTCAAACCACTCAGCCACGGAGGCCTAATCCTGTAGTCTCACAGACAACCACGTGGTAGCCTGCCCACTGTAAAGACCACAGCATGAAAGATCCTGTGTTAAATACTCCATAATGAAAATTGTCTGGAAAGACCACCTGTCTAAAAGGACCACCTGTCTAGAAGGACCACCTGTCTAGAAAGACCACCTGTCTAGAAGAAACACCTGTCTAGAAAGATACCTGTCTAAAAGGACCACATGTCTAGAAAGACCAAATGTCTAGAAAGACCAAATGTCTAGAAGGATCACCTGTGTAGAAAGACCACCTGTCTAGAAGAAACACCTGTCTAGAAAGATACCTGTCTAGAAGGACCACCTGTCTAGAAGGACCAAATATCTAGAAAGACCACCTGTCTAGAATGACCACTTGTCTAGAAGGACATCCTGTCTAAAAGGAGCACCTGTCTAGAAATGCCACCTATCTAGAAAGTCCACCTGTCTGGAAGGACCACCTGTCTGGAAGGACTACCTGTCTGGAAGGAGCACCTGTCTGGAAATACCACCTATCTAGAATGACCACCTGTCTGGAAATACCATCTGTCTGGAAGGACCACCTGTCTGGAAATACCATCTGTCTGGAAGGAGCACCTGTCTGGAAATACCATCTGTCTGGAAGGAGCACCTGTCTGGAAATACCATCTGTCTGGAAGGACCACCTGTCTGGAAGGACTACCTGTCTAGAAGGAGCCCTTTATAATTTAAGATTTTATAGTCTTATATACAACCATGTGGTAGCCTTCCCACCATAAAGACCACAGCATGAAAGACTCTGAGTTAAAGGGTTAAAGGGACATTAGCTGTGGGTTTTTTTTTCAAAACATTTTCTTTCTTCTTTTACTACATAGATTGACATGATTGATATGCAACAACAAAAAAGAGATATACACAGGCATCAAAATTCTTACATTCCTATATATTTTGTGAAAATTACTTGAGAGACCCAGGCACTTCTTCACTCGAAATTGATTAACTCAACCTTAATATTTATATATAAATACCACACTGAGCCTGCTGACCAATGTAAGATGTTTTATGTTTGTGTATAACTCTAACTTGTTACTGTACACCAAGTACATGTTGTAAAAGTACAAAACACTGAAATACTTTTCTTTGATAAATACAGCTAATGCCCCTTTAAATACTCCAATAAAACCTCTGTCAAAAGACCACCTGTCTACAAAGACTACTTAGCCATGTAAAATTCTGTATGTCTTGCAGGTTTCCATGCTAATACCTCTGTCAAAAGACCACCTGTCTAGAAAGACTACTTTATCATGTAAAATTCTGTATGTCTTGCAGGTTTCCATGCTACAAATTTTGAACACTATATGTTAAATTATCACAAAGATTCAGTGAAAAACAAATTTCCGTATTGATGCCATTTTAACATTAAGATCTGAAAAAGTTCACCCCATTTTTATTTGAGGCGAGCATTGAAAAATGATGTTTGATCTGCCCTTGACCAGATGTTTTAGAAGTGGCTGGTTGTTTAGACAAGCATTGAAAAATGATGTTTGATCTGCCCTTGACCAGAAGTAGCTGGTTGTTAGGCGAGGATTGAAAAATTGTCTTTGATTTGCCCTCGACCAGATGTTTTAGAAGTGGCTAGTTTTGATCTGCCCTTGACCAGATGTTTTAGAAGTGGCTAGTTGTTAGGCAAGCATTGAAAAATGGTGTTTGATCTGCCCTTGACCAGATGTTTTAGAAGTGGCTCATTGTTAGGCGAGAACTGAAAAATGATGTTTGATCTGCCCTCGACTACATCAAGCAAGACTTTTTAAGTTGGCCCATTGGGTCACATCAATCAAGACTTTTTATGTTAGTCCACTGCATCACATCAAACAAGACTTTTTAAGTTGGTCCACTTGGCTATATCAAGCAGGACTTTTTTTTACCTGGAAATCATTAGCCTAATCACTTATTATATCTATCTCTGTCTGTTCCCTATGTAATCTGTTGTTACATCTATCTCTGTCTGAACCCTCTGTAACCTGTTACATCTATCTCTGTCTGATCCCTACATAAGCACTTGTTACATCTATCTCTGTCTGATCCCTATGTAATCTGTTGTTACATCTATCTCTGTCTGTTCCCTATGTAATCTGTTGTTACATCTATCTCTGTCTGTTCCCTATGTAATCTGTTGTTACATCTATCTCTGTCTGTTCCCTATGTAATCTGCTGTTACATCTATCTCTGTCTGTTCCCTATGTAATCTGTTGTTACATCTATCTATCTCTGTCTGTTCCCTATGTAATCTGTTGTTACATCTATCTCTGTCTGTTCCCTATGTAATCTGCTGTTACATCTATCTCTGTCTGTTCCCTATGTAATCTGTTGTTACATCTATCTCTGTCTGTTCCCTATGTAATCTGTTGTTACATCTATCTCTGTCTGTTCCCTATGTAATCTGCTGTTACATCTATCTCTGTCTGTTCCCTATGTAATCTGTTGTTACATCTATCTCTGTCTGATCCCTATGTAATCTGCTGTTACATCTATCTCTGTCTGATCCCTCTGTAACCTGTTACATCTATCTCTGTCTGATCCCTCTGTAACCTGTTACATCTATCTCTGTCTGATCCCTATGTAATCTGCTGTTACATCTATCTCTGTCTGATCCCTACATAAGCACTTGTTACATCTATCTCTGTCTGATCCCTATGTAATCTGTTGTTACATCTATCTCTGTCTGTTCCCTATGTAATCTGTTGTTACATCTATCTCTGTCTGATTCCTTTCTAACATTTCAAGTCTCATTTACAGGAAGGTGCCATTTTGGTATTTGTTCCTGGTTGGACGGACATCAGTAACGTCAATGATCGGTTGCTGAAGGATAACTTATTTAAGTCAGGTAAGCTTTCATTTTAAATTCGCCCTCTCATCTTCAGATGAAAACAGTGACAATTGAAATGGGAGTGTAAATTTGTAGGTATGCAGCACATTCATTCTTTGTAAAACCAGTTACAGTAAATTTTGCTCCTCATTACAGTCCAGAAATAGTTTGTTATCAAGTTTATACAGTGGAACCTGTCCTAAGAGACCTCGCTGTCTGCCACTAAAATGTCGTCTCTCAAGACAGGTGGTCTCTCGAGAGGTTTTATTTAAAGTGATATGAGCTGTTGTCAGTGCCAAACTTTACATGCACTTTTTATATAATGTTCTATTTCATATATATCCCAAAAAGATCGTCTGGTGGTTAGAATAACAAATGCATGTGTATAATTGCAACAATCCTGCCAGTCATAATCCGTTACATCAGTATTTTTAGCCACCATCATTCTTACCATTGTAGATTAACTTTTGTTAATTTTTTTCGAAGATTACCGAGTATCCAATAAGTACGTGCAATTTGCAGTTAATATATATTCTATTCTTATTACTCTTCGTGTTTATTTTTGTACATCATCATTTCATACCTAAATCAGAGTTGGTCTTTTCTGTTGTTTCAAAACATTTGTTACTTACATTGTCCACATGTTGGGTGTATCAGGTGATCGAGGCCCATTTTTAACTCATCCCATTGCAGTCTTGGCTTTATCATTATTGGCACATATCAATTTCGGCCAGTAGCAAAAGTACAGATTAATTGACAGCGGGAGAACTCGGCAAATATACCATGACATATCAAAATCGACCCATTAAGACAAATGCTACAGGTAAATCGTTTGTATAAAACAAGAATAAACATACAAGAAAATAAAAGAAAATTATTTGATAAAAATGTGGGTCCTTGCTAGGGCAGGCTTTGTTTATCTGAGATTTGAAATGCAAGTTAAATTTAGGGAATCATATGTAGTTCAGTCCAGTGGAGTGGGGCAGTTAAATTTTACATGAAAATAATAGTAACCTATTACAGTTATCGTAATGTTGAATGAAAGATAATTTGTTGAACTTTGGAATTAATATCAATTATTTCATGAACATTCAGCAGACGGCACCTACGCTAACAAAACAATTATGTCCAAAAATATTGTTCACATGCAATTTAAAAATAAACACTGCTTTCCACTAAACATAGGTTAGACTTGGCAAATTACTTTTGCAACAAGCATAAAAATAATATTTCAAAACGAAAGTACACTTGACATCTGAAGCCATTACATTACGGAAATGAAGTGACACAGGACATCTCTTGTACAAGTAAATATATGTCCAGTTTTACAGTAAATATATGTCCAGTTTTACAGTAAATATATGTCCAGTTTTACAGTAAATATATGTCCAGTTTTACAGTAAATATATGTCCAGTTTTACAGTAAATATATGTCCAGTTTTACAGTAAATTTTTTGAAAAAATAAAAAAACAAACAGATACTTATTCTCCAAACTAGTTTTATTTCATTCTAAATGTTTTACACACATAATAGTGCTCTGTAGTGTCTAATGATGATAAACTACTCCTAAACTGGAACTGCACATCTCCACTGGATATGGCGACACGATTGTAAAACATGAAGTACACATAGTTTTCACAGTTATATTGCTTTTATTTTGGTAATATTAGCATTCATTTCAGGGTAACATTAAAGATTGGAAAACTTTCTTTTTGTAACCTGATATTTTTATTCATACAAATGCTACAAATGCATGCAGATCATGTGATAATAACTCTACTTCAGCGGACAGCAACGTAGATACACAGGATTCTGATTTGCCGAAAATTCTTTAATTTTGAGTGTCTTTACTGTTTCGCATAACGATACTTCCCTTTAGAGGACATTGAATTTTATTGGAAAGACATGTATATAATGATAACCCGTGGAAGGCAACACATGTGTTCTTGAAAACTTCAAGTCTGGTGAAGGAACAATTACATACAGTCTAACTCGCATTAAAGGCCACTTTTGTATAAGGGCACCTGCCTATAAAGACCCTTTCAAACATAAATTTGTTAACTTTTCATAATAAATAAACCTTTTTATAAAGGCCACCAGCCAATAATGACTTTTTTGCCTACTCCCTTGGCTGGCCTTTATAGACAAGTTTGACTGTTTATTATGTGTTTTACATGGAATCAGGTTCTGGTTTCTTGATGAACTTTACAAATCATGTTTATATGTACAAGATATATGTATATTTGTTTGTTACAAGTAGTCATGACTTCTGTTTTATATTCTTTTTTTGTTTTTTTTAGATAAATTTAAAATCTTTCCACTTCATTCAATGATGCCCACAATTAATCAAAAACAGATATTTGAGAAGCCACCACCTGGTGTTAGAAAGGTTATCATAGCAACAAACATTGCAGAAACAAGGTAATAAAATGTTCTGGTAAATGATTATTTAGTATCTGTGTGAGTTTATAAGGGATATAATTGTACAGAACTAATTATTTAGTATCTCTATGTGAGATTGTCATTTACAGAGATATAATGGTACATACATGATTATTTAGTATCTCTATGTGAGATTGTCAGTCACAGAGATATAATGGTACATACATGATTATTTAGTATCTCTATGTGAGATTGTCACTTACAGAGATATAATGGTACATACATGATTATTTAGTATCTCTATGTGAGATTGTCAGTCACAGAGATATAATGGTACGTACATGATTATTTAGTATCTCTATGTGAGATTGTCACTTACAGAGATATAATGGTACATACATGATTATTTAGTATCTCTATGTGAGATTGTCACTTACAGAGATATAATGGTACGTACATGATTATTTAGTATCTCTATGTGAGATTGTCATCATCAAAGTTGATCCCATATTAGAAATATTTTCGTATTTCTTGTGACATTTTTTCAGCATAACGATAGATGATGTCGTGTTTGTGGTGGATTGTGGGAAAATCAAAGTGAAGGATTTTGAGCCGGAATTTAATTTGACAACTCTGCAGTCACAATGGGTATCAAGGGCTAATGCTAAACAGAGACGAGGACGAGCTGGAAGGTGAGATTTTTCATGTTTACTGTCATAAGATACGAAACAAAATTTCAATTTTTTGTTTTTTATGAGTGATTGTATGATTTGATATAATGAGAGCATAGTACACACCTAACAAATGCTTAGTACACACCTAACAAATGCTTAGTACACACCTAACAAATGCTTAGTACACACCTAACAAAAGCACTATGATAGCAAAATTTAATACACCTAACAGGTGCTCAGCAATGCTATTACTTTCCAAAGCAACACTATGATAGCATGATACACCTAACAGATGCTCAGCCGCTATTACTTTCCAAAGCAACGCTATGATAGCATGATACACCTAACAGATGCTCAGCCGCTATAACTTTACAAAGCAATGCTATGATAGCATGATACACCCAACAAATGCTCAGTCGCTATTACTTTCCATTTAAATTTGAACAGTATTTTTTGCCACACTCAGCAATTAACAGTTATATGGTGGTGGCCAGTCTTCAGTGTTGGAGGAGATTCTCAAACTTCTTGGCCATGGAGGCACATATTACTTTCCAAAGTAATGCAATGAGAGCATAGTACACACCTAATCAAGCATCAACAGGTTCAGCACATGACTTAGCCTTGTGATACTTTGATAATTGTTTGTCCTATACTGCCCTCTACAGACATTGAGTAATTCTGTCAAGAGAAGATAACTCTGTCAAGCAAAAAGTGTTAGTACTCAGCAGATGTTATAAAGGTCTAAAGATACTATCACGTCAGAGTAGCAGTAATATAATCCAATGAAATTTCAATGAATTGTCATGTGATGCACTAAATTTAGATGTCCTAATACATGTAGTATGACCTTTTTGTTCTCAACAGAGTGCAGGCAGGTCACTGTTTCCACTTATATACACGACTTCAGGAATCAGAACTGCGGAGTTATCTCCCTGCTGAAATGTTGAGAACTCGTTTAGAGGAATTGTGTTTGCAAATCAAGGTATAGTGACTTGTACTACAAACATGAATGACAAATTTGTAAAATGAATTTGACTGGAAAAGTAGCAGATACACATCTGGCAAAATAACCCAGCTTACTCAATCGTTTGGAATCATGTTAAACATGTAAAACTAGAAGCTGTGTAAAATGGATTTTCAGTCTTTATCTGTTATCAGTACATGGCTTAATCTGTGTTAGATCTTTATCATGATACTACTGTATTAGATCTTTATCATGACTTTATTGTATTAGATCCTTATCATGATATGACTACATTAGATCTTTATCCTGACACTACTGTGTTAGATCTTTATCCTGACATTACCGTGGTGGATCTTTATCATGACACTACTGTATCAGATCTTTATCATGACACTACTGTATTAGATCTTTATCCTGACACTACTGTATTAGATCTTTATCCTGACACTACTGTATTAGATCTTTATCCTGACACTACTGTGTTAGATCTTTATCATGACACTACTGTGTTAGATCTTTATCATGACATTACCCTGGTGGATCTTTATCATGACACTACTGTGTTAGATCTTTATCATGACACTACTGTATTAGATCTTTATCATGACATGACTATTAGATCTTTACCATGACACTACTGTATTAGATCGTTATCCTGACACTACTGTGTTAGATCTTTATCCTGACACTACTGTGTTAGATCTTTATCATGACACTACTGTGTTAGATCTTTATCATGACACTACTGTGTTAGATCTTTATCATGACACTACTGTGTTAGATCTTTATCCTGACATTACCGTGGTGGATCTTTATCATGACACTACTGTGTTAGATCTTTATCATGACACTACTGTATTAGATCTTTATCCTGACACTACTGTATTAGATCTTTATCCTGACACTACTGTGTTAGATCTTTATCCTGAAACTACTGTGTTAGATCTTTATCATGACACTACTGTATTAGATCTTTATCATGACATGACTATTAGATCTTTACCATGACACTACTGTATTAGATCATTATCCTGACACTACTGTGTTAGATCTTTATCATGACACTACTGTATAAGATCTTTATCATGGCTTTATTGTATTAGATCTTTATCATGACATGACTATTAGATCTTTATCATGACATGACTTTATTATATCTTTATCATGACACTACTTTGTTAGATCTTTATCCTGACATTACTGTGGTGGATCTTTACCATGACATGACTGCATTAGATCTTTATCATGACACTTCTGTATAAGATCTTTATCATGGCTTTATTGTATTATATCTTAATCATGACACTACTGTGTTAGATCTTTATCCTGACATTACCGTGGTGGATCTTTATCATGACACTACTGTGTTAGATCTTTATCATGACACTACTGTATTAGATCTTTATCATGACATGACTATTAGATCTTTACCATGACACTACTGTATTAGATCGTTATCCTGACACTACTGTGTTAGATCTTTATCCTGACACTACTGTGTTAGATCTTTATCATGACACTACTGTATTAGATTTTTATCATGACATGACTATTAGATCTTTACCATGACACTACTGTATTAGATCATTATCCTGACACTACTGTGTTAGATCTTTATCATGACACTACTGTGTTAGATCTTTATCATGACACTACTGTATTTGATCTTTATCATGACATGACTATTAGATCTTTACCATGACACTACTGTATCAGATCTTTATCATGACACTACTGTGTTAGATCTTTATCATGACACTACTGTATCAGATCTTTATCATGGCACTACTGTATAAGATCTTTATCATGGCTTTATTGTATTAGATCTTTATCATGACATGACTATTAGATCTTTATCATGACATGACTTTATTATATCTTTATCATGACACTACTGTGTTAGATCTTTATCCTGACATTACTGTGGTGGATCTTTACCATGACATGTATGGATTAGATCTTTATCATGACACTTCTGTATAAGATCTTTATCATGGCTTTATTGTATTATATCTTAATCATGACACTACTGTGTTAGATCTTTATCATGACACTACTGTATTAGATCTTTATCATGACACTACTGTGTAAGATCTTTATCATGACACTACTGTGTTAGATCTTTATCATGACACTACTGTATCAGATCTTTATCATGACACTACTGTGTTAGATCTTTATCATGACACTACTGTATTAGATCTTTATCATGACACTACTGTGTAAGATCTTTATCATGACATTACTGTATAAAATCTTTATCATGACACTACTGTATTAGATCTTTATCATGACTTTATTGTATTAGATCTTTATCATGAGATGACTGTATTTGATCTTTTTCCTGACACTACTTTGTTAGATCTTTATCATGACACTACTGTGTTAGATCTTTATCCTGACACTACTTTATTAGATCTTTATCATGACACTACTGTATCAGATCTTTATCATGACACTACTGTGTTAGATCTTTATCATGACACTACTGTATTAGATCTTTATCATGACACTACTGCATTAGATCTTTATCATGACACTACTGTGTTAGATCTTTATCCTGACATTACTGTGGTGGATCTTTATCATGACACTACTGTTTTACACCTTTATCCTGACACTACTGTATCAGATCTTTATCATGACACTACTGTATCAGATCTTTATCATGACACTACTGTATTAGATCTTTATCATGACACTACTGTATCAGATCTTTATCATGACACTACTGTGTTAGATCTTTATCATGACACTACTGTATTAGATCTTTATCATGACATGACTATTAGATCTTTATCATGACATGACTTTATTATATCTTTATCATGACACTACTGTGTTAGATCTTTATCATGACATTACTGTGGTGGATCTTTACCATGACATGACTGCATTAGATCTTTATCATGACACTTCTGTGTAAGATTTTTATCATGGCTTTATTGTATTAGATCTTAATCATGACACTACTGTGTTAGATCTTTATCCTGACACTACTGTATTAGATCTTTATCATGACACTACTGTGTAAGATCTTTATCATTACACTACTGTGTTAGATCTTTACCATGACACTACTGTGTTAGATCTTTATCATGACACTACTGTATTAGATCTTTATCATGACTTTATTGTATTAGATCTTTATCATGACACTACTGTATTAGATCTTTATCATGACACTACTGTATTAGATCTTTATCATGACACTACTGTATTAGATCTTTATCATGACACTACTGTGTTAGATCTTTATCATGACACTACTGTGTTAGATCTTTATCATGACACTACTGTGTTAGATCTTTATCATGACACTACTGTGTTAGATCTTTATCATGACACTAATGTATTAAATCTTTATCCTGACACTACTGTATTAGATCTTTATCATGACACTACTGCGTTAGATCTTTATCATGACACTACTGTGTTAGATCTTTATCATGACACTACTGTGTTAGATCTTTATCATGACACTACTGTGTTAGATCTTTATCATGACACTACTGTGTTAGATCTTTATCATGACACTACTGTATTAGATCTTTATCATGACACTACTGTGTTAGATCTTTATCATGACACTACTGTGTTAGATCTTTATCATGACACTACTGTATTAGATCTTTATCATGACACTACTGTGTTAGATCTTTATCATGACACTACTGTGTTAGATCTTTATCATGACACTACTGTATTAGATCTTTATCCTGACACTACTGTGTAAGATCTTTATCCTGACACTACTTTGTTAGATCTTTATCATGACACTACTGTATTAGATCTTTATCATGACACTACTGTATTAGATCTTTATCAAGACACTACTGTGTTAGACCTTTATCATGACACTACTCTGTTAGATTTCTGTTTTTAGTTGTTGAAACTTGGCAATATACAGAAGTTTGTCAGTAAAGCAATAGAACCACCATCAATGGAAGCCTTAGCCAAAGCTGTAGAGGTTCTACAAGACTTGGTATGTATTGCCATCAATCTTTCTAATATAATATACAAAAAAATACAAGAAACAAATCTTAAAACTTATTTTAATGTTTCTGGGTATGAGTGAGAACTAAAGATACGTGTATACAGCAAAGTGGGCATTTTTTGTTTACATTCAACAAACATTTCTTCACATGTGGGATAGTGTGTTGTTTGTAAAGGTTTAAAGATTTTTTCTTTACTTTTGCTGTGAATGGGATGGTTTTCAGCTCCTTTCATTTTGGGTGGGGATAGGGTGGTTTTTAGCTCCTTTCTTTATTTTGGGTAGGGATGGGATAGTTTCAGCTCCTTTCTTTATTTTGGGTAGGGATTGGGTGGTTTCAGCTCCTTTCTTTATTTTGGGTGGAAATGGGATGGTTTTCAGCTCACTCCTTCTTTCATTTTAGAGGTGGTTTCAGTTCCTTGCTCTATTTTGGGTGGGGATGGGGTGGTTTCAGTTCCTTTCTTTATTTTGGGTGGGGATGGGGTGGTTTCAGTTCCTTTCTTTAGTTTGGATAAGGATGGGGTGGTTTCAGCTCCTTTCTTTATTTTGGGTGGGAATGGGTTGGTTTTCAGATTCTTTCTGTCTTTTGGGTAGGTATGGGGTGGTTTTCAGCTCTTTTTTACTCTGGGTGGGTATGGAGTGGTTGACACTGTGTAGTATTGAATTAGAGACTATATTTTATATTGAAGAAATGCAGTGTCAACACTAACACAGCAATCGCGGAGAAGTAGATGCTGCACAAAACATTCTCAAAAATCAGAAATTAGCAAGAACAAGTCATTTACCAAAAATATATTAGACCATGTGATACATGTTATAGAGCCAATATCAAAAGTCAGTGATTGTTTTTCAAGTTATGATAGGGTAACCTTTTTTATAATGCCCCTTGTTTCATTTGCCGTCATTCTTTACTCCACATTTTTTGAAATTCCACTTTTCCAGTTTACCCTCAATTTTCAGTTAAAGCGATATAAGCTGTCACAATTATTTTTGTCCCCTGACATATAGTCGAGAATATGATACAGTGTGTGTTCAAATACATTATCAAACACGTACAACGTTGTAAAAGATCGTCTTTTCGAAGTTATTCGTTTTAGTAGAATTTAAGTTTTCCCGTACCTTAAAAAACCCAGCTGTATTTCCGTATGCAATGACCTTTCAGATAAACTCTTTTGCCATATCAAATGTACTTCATAATTCGTTCAGTGGATCTCGGTCATTTATGCGCTCGGACTATGTTAAAGTCGGCAGATTTTTATGTGTTTTATAATTATTTTTAAAATACAAGATGTGATTTTTATTGCAAAGTGCATGTATTATGTAAAATATATACTTTTCAAAGCTATTTTAAATAAATGAAGAATATCGGATGAATGTATGAATAAATATATTACTGGTCACAAAAAGAAATCTTTAATGTTACCCTGAATGCTGACATTGACAAAATCAAAACAATATTACTGTGAAAAGTATGCGTACCTCATGTTTTACAATCGTGCCATCATGTCCAGTGGAGTTGGGCAGTTCATGATCATATGTGTCAAGAATATTAAAGCCGAGAATGCGATGGGACGAGTTAAAAATGCGTTGAGATCACCCGATATACCCCGGCATGTGGACAATTTCAGAAATGAATGTTTTGAACGACGAAAAAGACAAACTTTGTCTGATTTAGGTATGAAATGATGATGTACGAAAAATAAACGCAAAGGATAATAAGAATAGAATGTATATAAACTGCAAATAGCACTTGTTTATTGGTCACTCAGTAATCTTCGTAAAAAATTACCGAAAGTTATTTTGCAATGCTGAAAGTATAGCGGACAAAAAATAAGTGATATTACGGGTTACGTTTGCCAAGATTGTTGCAATTTTACACAACAAATTTGCATTTGTTATTCTAACCACCAGATGGTCTCTTTGGAATATATATGAGATAAAATATCACATAAAATGGGCATGTAAAATTTTTAACCTTTGACAGCTTATATCACTTTAAGGTTTTACTCAACCTATTGCCACTCCCCTTTATAATGACAAATTTGGGCTGAACAATTGGTCGCAGTATAGCAAGGTTTACTCTATATTATTTGATGTGTGACATGGAGTTCATGGGCCTCCACAGCCAAATAATTCAGAGTTTTAAGTCACTTTGTCTCTCATCTCTATTCATCTTAGGTTCATACCCCACTGGAACCCGAGCTGATTTTTTTCCTAGAAATTTGACCACTTGTGGAAGGCCAGTGATTTTATATCAGATACATTGTATCAAGGTTCTGTCCTCCATCAAAAACTGGCTGCCACCGTATGACTGAAAAGTTGTTGAGTGTGATGTAGAACATAAATAAAATAGTCACAAATCTGTATTGAACATTTCCTATCTATTATGTCACAAATCTGTATTGAACATTTCCTATCTATTATGTCACAAATCTGTATTGAACATTTCCTATCTATTATGTCACAAATCTGTATTGAACATTTCCTATCTATTATGTCACAAATCTGTATTGAACATTTCATACCTGTTATGTTTTTTTTTCTCTTTTTTTCCCCCAGCAAGCATTGGACTGCAATGAGGAGTTATTGCCCCTTGGTGTACACCTTGCCAGAATGCCTGTAGATCCACACTCAGGAAAGATGCTGCTTTTTAGTGCTATGTTTGGTTGTTTAGATCCAATCACCACTGTTGCTGCTAGCCTTAGTTTTAAAGATGCCTTCGTCATTCCTTTGGTCAGTTTTAGTTTTATTAAGTCCATGGTGACCTAGCAGGGTGAGCTTTGTTACAACCTGAATTGTAATAAGAACCAGAAATGTAATAAATTTATTACAATTCTAGTTGCAATGCCACAAAATTATTACAATTGGGTAGCCAACCTGAATTGTAATAAAAACCTGAATTGTAATAAAATAAGTCAAGATGAGAAGGACTATATTTCCTGAGGTGTTAGTAGTTATTACATCTTCACATATAGAATCTAGGCCCGAATTCACCAAATTTACTCTGTACTGAAGCTCAACTAACTTTTCAAGATTTTAAGGTGAACAAATGCAAAAATATATGCTGTAACTGGTCATATTTGTAAATCTATGGCATAGAATTGTAAATAATGGTGAAAGTAATTGCTCATTTGAAGGAAAATTCAGAAATATTATTAAATTGTTTGAGTACATACTCAAATTTTGAGTACCGTATTTTATGGCCTATAGGTCGATGTTGGGTATAGGTCGAATGGCCGATTTTTGGCAAAATTCCAGGTTTAAGTATTAGATAAGTCGAAGTGGAGGACAGGTCAATGTCGGCAGAGATGGAAACATGAATGGGAGAACACAAAAATACATCGTTTATGTTTAATAACTGGTGCTAACACGATGGTAGCCTACTAAAATTATCAGTGATAGGCCTATTTTACGGTACATTATTAAATAGGAGTGATTAAAAAGCATAGAAGTTGCATTTTATCATACTTTTATTTACATCACTTATATTACTCGTATGTACTGATTATGTATACAAACATCGCCATTATGTTACCTGTCAAATCATCATTAAATTCTTTATGCTGTTTACACAAGCGACCTCAATCCTTGTCTTATCCTTACATTGGCCTAAATTATTGTCAAACAATTAAATACTCAAGGTTTAGTGTCAATTAATTTATGTAACACTTTTTCCAAAACTTTCCCAACTTCAAAGACTGCCGCGTGATCCTTATCAGTTGAAGGTCACGTTCCAGTGAACACAGCTTGTAGTGTCCTGAAAGTCTGAATGAAAACTTCATCTTCACAGTGGGGTGCCGAGATAAGGGAATCATTCAAAAGTATAAACTGTCCGGTATAAATATAATGTAAACGATGACACAGTCTTGAATCCCAATGATATTGTAACGTGAAAGATCATTATTTTGTCACTTGATTATGAACACAGTGCATTACGCACACACTAGGTCACATTTAATAGTCCTATTAAGTGTAAATACAAATGGGTGTTTGGAGTAGGCCCCTAGATTATCCCGTGGAAAATGTTGAATTACGATGTTAAAATGAGGAATTAGAGATACAAGTTAAATATTTCACTATTTTTTTTAAGATAAGTCGATGCGGTGAATAGGTCGAGGTCACAACTTTGGAGAAAAAAAATATCGACCTATAGGCCGTAAAATACGGTACCATACTCAACATATTTATCCATTTTTTACAGGAAATTATGTGTGATGCAAAACATTATATGTTTTGTTTGTTTGCTTATTGTTGTTTAACGTCCCGGTCAAGAATCTGTCACTCATATGGAGACGTCACCAAATGCCAGGGAAGGGCTTCAGATTTTGTCCTATGCTCGGCACTTACTGCTATTGAGCAGTGAGGGTTCTTTAACGTGCCGACATCTACTGTGACACGGGACCTTGGTTTTTACTGTCTCAATCCGAAAGATAGGAAACCAACCTGCCGCACTTATGGCCATTTAGCAGTGAGGGTTCTTTAACGTGCCGACACCTACTGTGACACGGGACCTGTTTTTACTGTCTCAATCCGAAGGACAGGAAACCAACCTACCGCCCACTGGACTCGAACTCACAACCTCACGATCAAGAGTCGAGCGCACTACCGACTTAGCCAGGTGGGATCCAAAACAATAATGTTAATGATGACTTAAAATAACAATGTTTCCTATTGGCTATATAGTCAAAATGATGAAAGTTGAGTTTGAGTACTGAGTAAATTGGTGAATTCGGGCCCTGGATCGTGTTGTGTCATATAGTCATCAATAAAGTATATAAAATTATCTACGTAAAAAGATATTTCATACACAGTATATAAAACAATAATTTCAAGCAGTTCTTGTTGAATTCTAAGCATGAATTGTAATAAATTTGTTACAAAACTGGTTGTGATGCAAAAAAGTTTTTACAATTGGGTAGCCAACCTATATTGTAATAAAAAACATGAATTGTAATAAGTTTATTACAATTCTGGTTGAAATGCATCAAAGTTATTACAATTGGGTAGCCAACCTGAATTGTAACAGAAACATGAATTGTAATAAATTTATTACAAAACCAGTTGAAATGCAAGAAAAGTTATTATAATTAATTGGGTAGCCAACCTGAATTGTAATAAAAACCTGAATTGTAATAAAATAAGTCAAGATGAGAAGGACTATATTTCCTGATGTTTTAATAGTTATAACATCTTCACATATAGAATTTGGATCGTGTTACCTTATAGAGCCATCAATAAAGTATACAAGTACATACAGAATGCAACCTATCATATATACTTTATATGTCAACCATGGATAATAACTCAGTTTAAACCCTTTGGATGGTCCCTCTATAGGTACAGTTTGTGAATTATCTATGTAAAAATTAATTTCATACACGATATATACAACATAATAATTTCAAGCAGAAATTTAAGTTTTCAATGTATATTTTTTATATAGGCTTATTACCATCATGTCTGGAATCCAGAAAAAAAAGGTACTACCAAAATGTTCATGCCTCGCTACGCTTGGCGAAAACATTTATATACTCTTCCTTCGCTCTAATTCGAAATCCTGGATCCACACTGGCTTTGTCTGTATATTTTGGATTTTATGAATTTGGTTTGCCCTACATATCGGTAAAGATATTTTCTTGGCATGTATGAATATAAATTTATTTGTAATCAAAATTTGCGTTGGATCAAAATGTATATGATTTTTTGGCTTGTGTTACTAGCAGCTAAAGATCTGAAATTTTAATCATCAATGATATTCAATTTTTTACACCTAATGAACGCACCATTTGCACGTGTATGGCATTTTGTCTAACTCCTCCCACCTAAAAAAAACCAAAAAACTTTGTGTTGCCCCTGATAAGTCTGTCAATTTAATGAAATATTTGGCCAAGAAAAAATGAGTTGCAATATGATAATTTACTCTCTGGGCTTTAAAATTGAACATTTCTGGGGAAACATACCCAGCTGGGCCAAGGGGAAACAATGATTTTGTGCCTGAAAAGCTAGAGAATACCGCATCTGGCTTCCTAATTAATCTATCAACGAAATAGTTTTAATGATAAAGAGATTAATATAAATGTCTGGAAGATACTAGAACGAAATACTTCTCCGATTTTAAATAACATTTTTGCTGAACCAACCTTCTTTTGAGGCAGGTATATCAATGTGATTTACTAGCGGATTAATCCTACTAGATGTATTTTCATGTTGGAATGCAGGAAAATGGTTCTATGGGCTTCCAAGTTTAAAACTTAATGTTTTTATTAGATGCGTAAAACACAACCCCTGAATATTGCCTCACAATTAATCCAACGCTTGAAATTTTGCATAGTGAGCATGGAAAGCATGCCCCTAAAGTTGATAAAATAGGTTAAAACCTTCATTTTTGTCTGTAAAAAGTCAGAAAATTAAAAACAAATTTCTGAAAATTTTTACCCACTCATACTTTAAAAACTAAGTTTGCGTCTGATGCTGTATGCATAGCATCAAAGTATAATTTTATGTCACCAGCCTAAAAAAGCATCCACCTTTTAAAATTGTTCTAGATCCGCCACTGTTATATATATTGATTGTATAATCAAAAGGCACATGAAAACAATTTTTACAGTCAAAAACATTTTCATATAAAAAAAAATATTGCCCCTCTTTTGTTTTGCTTCCTACGCCATTGTGTATGAAATTACTTTGACATATACCTATAGAGAGACCATCCAAAGGGTTTAAATGATTAACATTTAACCTGAATTGTAATAAAAAACCTGAATTGTAATCAAATAAGTCAAGATGAGAAGGACTAGTATATTATGACGAGATATACACCGTAATATGATTGATTTCTGTATGTACTTGTATACTTTACTGACGATTATATGATGTAACATGATCCAGATTCTATATTTGAGGATGACATAACTATTAAAACCTTGGTCTATATATTCCTTCCCATCTTGACTTATTTTATTACAAATCAGGTTTTTATTACAATTCAGGTTGGCTACCGAATTGTAATAACTTTTTGGCATTGCAACTAGAATTGTAATAAATTTATTACAATTCAGGTTCTTATTACAATTCAGGTTGTAACAGAGCTTTCTTTATTCACTCAATTTAGAAAAGCATTATGAAAAAAGGAAGATAAAAATATGATATGAAGTTAAATAGCCCATCACAGTACTTGCAGTCATGACATCATCTAGAAAAATGATAATAGAATGAGCAAGGTGAAGGTCACTCTTGACCTAACCAATTCTCTCCGATTTCTACCTTCACCTGAAATTCATGTACAGTTTTCTTCCCAATATATGCCACCACCTTTTGTTTTTTCATAATTTTGGCGATATAACTGGTTTGGCAGTGTATCGAGGTTTACAATTTTTTGAGGTGTGATAGTATTCATGTCTTTAATCCCTTTTGTAAATCATATCCCATTTACAACTCAATACTGTAATAATTAATCCCTGCTGTATATCATATCCCATTTACAACTCAATACTGTAATAATTAATCCCTGCTGTATATCATATCCCATTTACAACTCAATACTGTAATAATTAATCCCTGCTGTATATCATATCCCATTTACAACTCAATACTGTAATAATTAATCCCTGCTGTATATCATATCCCATTTACAACTCAATACTGTAATAATTAATCCCTGCTGTATATCATATCCCATTTACAACTCACTTCCATTTACAACTCAATACTGTAATAATTAATCCCTGCTGTAAATCATATCCCATTTACAACTCACTTCCCTAATTTGGGATATTTTGGTCGTTGTTTAAGTTTTCCCAGTTTGGTTACCTTATTAAATGGCCAAAATTATACCAAATTTTTTAAGTTTTAGTTTATATCCCCAATCTAGTCATAATTATATTTTGTAAACACACAACAACACAATATTTTTCTAACTCTCATGGTGACAAGAAATGAAAATTGTTACACTCGATTACACTGGTATCCGGTTGTATTTCCGCTTCTGTGAACAAAAGTGTAGTAGTCAGCCAGGGGACAGCTTAACACTCGATGTTCGATTTATCTCCCTTCGCCAATGAATCAGTGGCAGATGGTGGTATGCGGGATTTGGTGTTATTTGGGGGAGAACTGTATTTAGCATGGCCAAATTTTGTTGATGTGACACTTATTGAGATGTTGATTTCATGCTAATATCATGTGAATTATCACCTGACATATTATGTGATAATGAAATATATTTTTCTGTTGAATTTGGTGAAAAATCGCTAGTTAAAGGTAGTGGAAACATATTCCAGAATCTGGATTCCAGAATCATTTCTGTTGTACAAACATTAAACTGTGAAAGTAAGGGCAGCAAAATGTGGAAAATTGAAAAATATTAGGGCAAGGAAATTAGAGGAATTAACAGTAATTAATGTCAAATTCATGATACTTTGAGGAGGAATTAATTTAAAAAGACAATGAATTAGTGTAGTCAGAAATGAGGAAGAGTTTTGAGGTCAAAGGTGAAGAACATGCACATCATGTGATGATTTCTCCAACATCTGTAAAACTTAGGGACCTTATCAAAAGTTCTATCAGCCATGTTGTTTTTTCATTCAGAGTATTAAGAATTTCTTGAAACTAAAAATACGTTATTTTCAACAGGGTAAAGAAAGATTGGCAGATGAGAAGAGAAAACAATTAGCTGATGGCTGTAAAAGTGATCACATTATGTTGATTAAAGCTTTTGAGGTAAATAAAATACAATTACTGTTTACCTGAAAATATCCCCCCCCCCGGTTGATTTTGCCCCATTGTTTTTGCTCCTGGTTGTTTTTGCCCTTTTACAACAGAGGACATATTCACTGTGCCTTCAATTTGCTCTAAATCACCATAGCAATGACATGTACATTGTATGTCTGTACTTCAGTCATTTAGTTTGAAAATTTCGCTGTAATGCTAAATTGGCCTTCTCATCAAAGGACAAAATTAGCAAAAATTAAACGGAAGCAAAAAATTGCAGGTATGAAGTATTGCAGTATGTATATTGATTAGAAGTCAGATAATGATGAAAAGAGTTAATGTTTGTGTACAAGTTAACTCCCTTGGAATTAAATCTAATTATGCATGTGGAATACAATCTAAAAAATTTGGCCTCCAGAATCATGACACAATTTTAGACTTATTTTTAATTTTTAGAATTATAACAGATTTTCAAACTGAAAAAATTATTTTTACAGAACTCTAGAATTGAAGCTTAACTCATCCACCCCTGAAAACCAATGGACTCTTCTGTAAATCAATGACTTAGACCAGTCCAAATGTGTCTTTAGGGGTGAATGGGTTAAATCAGGGTTTCTGCTGGCATTAGCATTTTCCGCATTTTGCGAATATTTTTCCAATTCGGCGAATAAATTTATGATTTGGCGAAAAAAGTTGTGAATGCTTATAATTTCCGCATTTCAAAACCTTTTCAGTAAAGAGAACGATCCTGAACTGTAAAATACTAAGATAAACTTGCTTGTGTATACCGGTGTTTTTATAGCACTGCAAATAACAATAGAGGGTATGGAGTGGTCGGACGCGGCGTTAATTAATCACAACACTGATTGAAATGATTACTCAGTCCAATCGTCCCTCTTGGGTAGGGCCTACACAGGTAATCGTTGCGATGTCAGTGTGTGCATCGAAAGCTATTGGGTTATGAAATTATTTGAAGCGACTGGTTACAGGTGATCGGAAATCGCATAAAAAGTTCTGTAACTACTATTACTTACTTTAAAAAGGTAAATTATCGACGTTTTTAATTAGGTCAGCTTCGAGCTTGAAAAAAGTGAAGTAGATCTAATCTTGAATGTTTCATACTTTCTCTTGTACACGTAAAATTCATGTACGCACCTAGCAATGCATATTTTTAAACCAGTTGCTTTTAGGTGTCATCGCTATGGTCACAAATAATTCATTACATTTTGACTACAACTGCAATGTTTGGCCCCCTCCCCAACTGATTCCGTTTAGCTACATCACGATATTAAAGCTTCTTCAAGAGTGCCATCTACCGGACCTCGTCGTATGCCTATATACGGAATGTTAAATGACTGATAACCAATCAAATTTAGAGACGTCGATTCTATTTTTAAATTCTCAAAGCACATGGCGAAAAAACGTGGTGACTGACATTGCACTGCCGATTGACTTTTAGCAAACGGAATATAACTAAAACAAGGATGAGATGTCTCTGGGTCAAGATATCGACTTATGGTCTCCAGGATTTTATTTCAAATAACAAATTAGTGTGACTTTCACTGTTTTTAAATGTCAACGCAAACACACCGCAACTGCTGAACTTAAAAAAGTAGTGCAAGAAACGTAATATTGCTGGTATGTTAAACCATCAAACTGCTCATAAAATGTTATTGTTTATGTCCATTATATTTTTTAACATCCAGGAATAGGTTAAAAGTAAATGTATTTCACACACACACATACAAAAATAAATGGATATGATCAAAATATGGAAAATCACCCCAGAGAAAAAATTCTAAATCTGCTAGAACTAAAAATAATCCTTTAAGTACACGTGTTTGCTGTCAAATTGAAATTATCACTGAATTAAATTTCAGATTTGGTCAAAACTTTGGCCGATAAATTAAAAATCCAGAGGAAACCCTGGTTAAATGTTAGATTAATTTATATCCCTGTACACAGAGGTATTTAAAAGTGGTTGGCAAAGAACACACATATGTACTCTCATTTTCAGCTGTGTCACAAAATGTCCAGAAAGCTAATGTCAACCCCTGGTGTTGTCAGTGGTGCAATCCTTAAAATCAGCCCTCTCATATGGTACCATGACCTTTAACCTGCTGACCTAGATAATGCCATTTGACTTACTTTTTTGACATGTTAGATGAGATGTGGTCACCTTATGTTGTCTTCTAAAGACACATTTGGACTGGTCTAAGTCTCTGATTTACAGAAGAGTCCATTGGTTTTCAGGGGTTGATGAGTTAGTTGGCTAAGGTGGTAAATTACCTTCTTTTTTTCAGAATTGGGAAAGAACAAGACGAAGAGGAACAAATCGACAGTTTTGTTGGGATTACTTTTTGTCAGAAAATACACTTAAGGTATGTAATGGAAAAGCACATATAGATATCCTCGAGACACCATTTTTCGCATATTGGTAGTTCTTGTACGTAAAGTTTATATGTAAATAAAACAACCTAAAACCTATGATTATCAACAGATGATTGTAAAATTTGGCTAGTTAGATAATCACCTGGAAATGACAAAAATATCAAAGAATATTGAGAACAGGATACCAGAATGTGTGATTATTGATGTGTGGAAATATATGGTCCGATGATATTAATTGACGGAGGCATCAACATTTGTATTGGTCCTTTGTCTAGACTGTTTCTCCACATTGGAGGACAGTAGATCAGTGAAGTTTGGTACAGATCAGTGTGTTTAATTACACAGTGTTTGTCAGAGCATTGGCGAAACACCTTCTTCCATTCACACTGGAATGTTGTATTTAAACATTCGGATTCATTTCCAACAAAGGTCATGAATAGGATTTAAGACTTTGTGATTATATATAAGATTTACTGTAGCTAATTGATGAGAAAAATAATCTACGTCTGTGGTTATATTTGATGACTTGTTTACGAGTCAAGGCATTTTATATTTCAACAGCTTCTAGAGAACATGAAGAAACAGTTTGCACAGGTTTTGTTTGACATTGGCTTTGTCGGGAGCTCCAACCCAAAAGATCCTGTTGTTAATTACAACTCAGGTATGTTATGTTAGAATATACTCAATCCTGTTCATAAGAACCATGTTTGTTTGTTGGAGATTCAGGCATATTGTCGCCCAGTGTACCAACATTTTGGTTTGGTAATAAATGTGGTAAAATCAGAAATTTACAAAAATATTTTAAAGTGTTTTGTCATAAATATTGATTTTCACTGTATTTTGAGGTTTAAACATGAGGAATCAGACTTCATTTATTTCCTCAGCAGGATGTAAAAATTTTAATTTGTTCTAGATTGATTTAAATTTGATCTGAGGTCACCTCCAGTTTGAAGCCATTATAAGAGCTATTCATGCATGATCAACCAGGTAAACAACAACAGATGTCAGAGAGTAACAAACTCAAAAGTAAAAGAAAGTGATCCCTAACAGATTCTGCAAGAACAAGGAGTAGATCTGGTGTAATATCTACCTTGAACAAAAACAGGATATATATATGGGGGATAAGTTTGCAAGCTAATGTGCTATTTTCATCAGTATTAATGCATTACCTCCGTACCTCAGTATTAATGATAAGAGTCAAGGACAATGTCTAAAATTCCTTTTGGCAGTTTGTCTATCATGTGCATCTTTGGAATCTGGGTTATTGCATAATAAATCAGATTTAAGTGACAGAACACCCTCATTAAGGACATTTTTACGTGATATTGATGATTTTTAAGATACAGAAACATTATTTAATTCTGTTTTAAATTAATAACCATTCATTTTCAACGGTGAAAAAAAAAAGATTTTGGGGTGACAATATGCTTTTGTGATTGTATTTGCTGTTGTACAGGAGAATTGTAAAGTATACATGTTATACATCAATTGACTGTGGCTAAAAATAAAGATAAGTGTTGTAATTGCAGGGGCCAAATTTAGCATTTTTGTCTCACTAGTCAGACTAGATGGGGGAAAATTTTTACTTGTCCTATAACATATAACATATTCATAAGCTCAAAAATGGTACAGAGAATTACCCATTTGACATGTATATTTACTGAAATGATACCAGAATTACCTTAATTACATGTATCTATTTTTTATTTTATATTCGTATGAGTCAAAGCAACTACGATTATCTTAGTTTGAGCTGAGAAAAAAAAATTTAGGGACTGATTAGGTAATTCTTGTGTTCAATGTGTTTACACACTTCATTAATCATTGCTCATGTTTATACAGATTTTCTACTAGTCAACCAGACTAGCTGAAGCACAACCTTGACTAGCCCAGTACAAAAGTTACTAGTCTCGGACTGGCAGGCTGCTGCTAAATTGGAACCTGAAATGGCCATCAATATATGGAATAAAAATGATTTGAATTCTGCATAAACTCATGATTATGGCAATATTGATCAGTTCCATTAAAGCATATTCATTGAATACAAACTAACGATCTAACTACCTTATATGGGATATGTTTGTGTCATTGTGTCTGGTGATTTTATTTCCTAAAAACTCTTATTTTAGAATTTTTCACTGTCTATGTCAGAGGCTTTAAATTCTAATACAGGATTTTCCATCCAAACAATATGAAATTCAAAACTAAGCCAGCATCAACAAAACCAAGCCAATATTGAAAAACTTTGCCAATAAAAAGTCACATGACCAAACTGAAATTCAAGCGACAGCAACCAACATTTGTTTTTCAAATTGAATTGTACACACATCTTTTCTGTGCAGCATTGGCCTAGTTGGATCTCATGTTGGATGAGTTAATTAATAATATGCTCATTAATTGGCGATTTCCATTTTTGCCAGTGTATTACATCTCGGTTTGTCATATGGCATGGCAGTAGCTTGAATGAGTCATCCATTACCTAATGATAACTACTTTTGGTAGTAGATTCAACATCATTTTTACTTGCACTGGCATATCTTCTGTGTCTACCATTCTTCTGGAACTACTTTTGTAAATGGAATTCCATTCCTCTAAGATATTTGATGACGTCATTAATGTCACATGCAGTGTTTTGGCATTAGAGTATACTCCCATGTGATATGAACTCTAAAAGAGGAGTAAATATTAAATTTGTGTACACATATAGCTAAATAAGGGACATGTCATAAACACAAAACCACACAAATGTTTCTATCCGTATCATTAGACTGTACTTGATCGTTGTAGTGTAAGGATTCAACTTGACCTACGCTTTCATTGAATACAACGATCGCCTGTAGCCTTATGATACGGATAGAAACAATTGTGTAATTTTGTTTATGTCTTACTCTTTTTTATCAGCACTCTAGTTTCTACATTTCACACACAAATTTATAAAACTTGATATCTGGTTTTTTAAGTATGTCAACAGCTTGGTTTTTGTACTGCTTGCTCCCTTATTTACAGAGTTACTGGCCTTTGTAGCGAGGGGATCTACAGCATTTATGATGCCTTGTTATCATATGTAAAACTCTGTATTCTTTACATCATTGTTTTTCCATACTTTGATTTCAGCAAATCATAAATTAGTTAAAGCTGTTTTGTGTGCAGGATTATATCCAAATATCGCCCACATAACGAAAGTTCCAAATCCACGCAGTCGACGGAAAGGGTAAGAATAAACAGGTTATTTACTTTCATTTTGTTGTTTTTTAGGGAAAGTGGGCTTTTCTTTTTATATTTTATAGTAACTTTATGGACCCAAGACCATAGACAGGTCAAAATTTGTTGATCTTTATCTATAGCTTTTTCACATTATTACTCATTTAACAAAGATAAATTGATCATGTACCAAAGCAACAAATAATATATCTTTTCTGTTTATATTTGTCTTTCAGTCCGGTAAAATTAAAGTTAAAAGACCAACAGAAGGTGTCCATCCATCTGAAATCCGTAAATGCTACGGAAACGGAGTTTGATTCTGCTTGGATGATTTATCACAAAATGATGAAGACAACCAGTGTCAGTATACTAACATCATCTCTTGTGAAAGTTGTGCATGATAATTAGAGCTGAAAATGCTTGTAAATGAATAGGAAAATGTGAATGAATAGGAAACTGTGAATGAAAAGGAACGTGCCATTTTAAAATAGGTAAAAAAAGTTTGTGTGATATTTCGAGATGAGTAAAAAAGGTGGACATTTTGAGATGCTTAAAAAGATTGGGTGTTGTTTTGAGATAAGTAACAATATTGTGTGACGCTTTGAGATCAGTAACAAGATTGTGTGACGTTTTGAGATCAGTAACAAGATTTTGTGACGTTTTGAGATAAGTAACAAGGTTGTGTGACGTTTTGAGATAAGTAACAAGATTGCGTGACGTTTTGAGATAAGTAACAAGATTGTGTGACGCTTTGAGATAAGTAACAAGATTGTGTGACGTTTTGAGATCAGTAACAAGATTGTGTGACATTTTGAGACCAGTAAAAAGATTGTGTGACATTTTGAGATCAGTAACAAGATTGTGTGACGTTTTGAGATAAGTAACAAGATTGTGTGACGTTTTGAGATAAGTAACAAGATTGTGACGCTTTGAGATCAGTAACAAGATTGCGTGACGTTTTGAGATAAGTAACAAGATTGTGTGACGTTTTGAGATAAGTAACAAGATTGTGACACTTTGAGATCAGTAACAAGATTGTGTGACGTTTTGAGATAAGTAACAAGATTGTGTGACGTTTTGAGATAAGTAACAAGGTTGTGTGACGTTTTGAGATAAGTAACAAGATTGTGACGCTTTGAGATAAGTAACAAGATTGTGTGACATTTTGAGACCAATAAAAAGATTGTGTGACATTTTGAGATAAGTAACAAGATTTTGTGACGTTTTGAGATAAGTAACAAGATTGCGTGACGTTTTGAGATAAGTAACAAGATTGCGTGACGTTTTGAGATAAGTAACAAGATTGTGTGACGTTTTGAGATAAGTAACAAGATTTAGAGTGTAGAATTGTGACTAGTATAAAATACTGGTACTTATTAAATGAATGAACGCTTGTCAGAGTTCATTTATTGTCGATATGGATGCCTTTGAGTGACGCATTAATAGAATGGTGCCCAGTAGAATATGAATATTTATCCGTCACCCAAACTGCTATCATATTCACAATCAGTGCACTCTGACAAGAGTTCATTTGTTATATTTACATGCTTAGTTTTTGAATTGAAAAACAAAACAATGGAATCAAATAACCGACCTTATACATGATCAATGTCATTATGATAGAACAGCGAAGTTCAAGGTAGAACAGTGAAGTATAGAGTTATTTTTGTGAATGAAATATCTTGGTGTGATGTCATATTATGAATCAAGCTACATCATTGTGTGACATCATATGAGGAACTTCATTTATAGTTGATATGAACACCATCTAGATTAACACCGAGTCTATGGGAGAGTACTGTGGGAACTGTAAAATTTATAAAATGATTTAAAAAAATTTGAAAGTGAAAATGTAATAAATGTGCGCGTGCAAAATTTTGAGATGAGAAATAAAAGTTTGTAGAATTGTGAGTGAAATAAAAAAGGTTTTGATTGTGGGAATGTTTGACAGTCAATTATGAAGAGTAAAGAATAATCCGAATATTTGAGATCATAAGAGTCTGTCATGAGTATCCATGTGAATTCTCACCCTGGGGGTTGAACATTTCAGTCAGGGATGAGGCTTGCAGAGTTCCTGGGTGAAATATTTTAAGTCTGAGGGTGAGAATTCCCTATCTCACTCTGACTGACTCACAATGAATTATTTTTCTCCCATTAGATTTTTTTAAGCTACCTTAATTTCACAAATTTGTATAAAATCTTTAAATTTTTAGTACCATATTTTATGGCCTATAGTTCGATGTGGGAGATAGATCGATTGGCCGATTTTTGGTAAAAATCTAGGTTTAAGTAATAGGTAGGTCGAAGTGGAAGACAGGTCGATGTCAGCAGAGATGAAAACATGAACGGGAGAACACAAAAATACATCGTTTATGTTTAATAACTGGTGCTAAAACGATGGTAGCCTACCAAAATAATCAGAGAAATAGTTCTATTTTACTGTACATTATTAGATAGGACTGTGATTAAAAAGCTTACAAGTTGCATTTTATCATACTTAACATCACTTATATTACTCGTGTGTACTGATTATGTGTACATACATCGCTATTATGTTACCTGTCAAATCATCATTAAATTCTTTATGCCGTTAACACAAGCGACCTCAATCCTTGTCTTATCCTTACATTGGCCTAAATTATTATGTAGCTGCAATTGTCAAACAATTAAATATTCAAGGTTGAGTGTCAGTTAATTTATGTAACAGTTTTTCCAAAACTTTCCCAACTTCAAAGACTGCTGTGCGATCCTTATCAGTTGAAGGTCATGTTCCAGTGAACACAGCTTGTAGTGTCCTGAAAGTCTGAATGAAGACTTCAACTTCAAAGTGGTACTGAGATAAGGGAATAACTCAAAATTATAAACTGTACAGTATAAATATAATGTAAACAATTTATTATTATTATGCAGTTTCTGACACAGTCTTGAATTCCAATGATATTGTAACTTGAAAAATCATTATTTTTCTCATGATTATGAACACAGTGCATTATGTACACACAAGGTCACATTTAATAGTTCTATTAAGTGTAAATACAAATTGGTGTTTGGAGTAGGCCCCTAGATTATCCAGTGAAAAATATTGAAATACGATGTTAAAGTGGGGAAATGCAGATACAAGTTAAATATTTCACTAAGATAAGTCGATGCGGTGAATAGGTTGAGGTCACAACTTTGGAGAAAAAAAAATATTGACCTATAGGTGTAAAATACAGTAATCAAAAATTGATTGTTAAAAGTTGTTTTTTTTTCTCAAAAAATCAGAACGTTATTTTAAAGTATATACTAAAGTATGTACCAGAAAAATAAAGGATGTGTTAAAGCAGGAGGGAGAAAAGAAAATATTAGTCCCAGCTTATAGGGTCACATGCTCATGTGAGAAAGGTGGATCTCATGGGGCTTTCTCAGATGGGAGAATCCTATCTCACATGGGCAGTAATGCAAGATAAGATTAGCCTGAATGTTTGAGATAAGAATAGCTTGAATATCTTGAGATAAGATTAGCCTGAATGTTTGAGATACGAATAGATTTAATGTTTGAGATAAGAATAGCCTGAATGTTTGAGATAACATTTTGGGAAACTTTTTTATAATTTCAGGTTTCACTCTTTGACTGCAGTACTGTGTCACCATTTCCTCTTCTTTTCTTTGGAGGATCTATAGAGACGGGTACCAGTACTCTTGTAAGTATAAAAGATGTATACAGTACTCTGCATTTCTAAATTTTGTAATAGAAAATAAAATTATGATAAAGAATGTTTGAAAACAAGTTGAAGTATTAATTGTTAATCAGTTTTGATGGTCATGATAAAATGAACAAAAAAAAATGACTACATGGTGTTCAAATGTATTATCTTGAGCTAGGTTGTGACAGGCAGTGCTATTGTATTATCTTGAGCTAGGTTGTGACAGGCAGTGCTATTGTATTATCTTGAGCTAGGTTGTGACAGGCAGTGCTAATGTATTATCTTGAGCTAGGTTGTGACAGGCAGTGCTAATGTATTATCTTGAGCTAGGTTGTGACAGGCAGTGCTATTGTATTATCTTGAGCTAGGTTGTGACAGGCAGTGCTAATGTATTATCTTGAGCTAGGTTGTGACAGGCAGTGCTAATGTATTATCTTGAGCTAGGTCGCGACTCGGAGTGCTAATGTATTATCTTGAGCTAGGTCGGGACACAGGGTGCTAGTGTATTATCTTGAGCTAGAACGGGACACAGGGTGCTAGTGTATTATCTTGAGCTAGGTTGGAACACAGGGCACAGGGTGCTAGTGTATTATCTTGACCTAGGTTGGACACAGTGTTTATGTATTATCTTGAGTTAGGTCATGATAGGGAGTTCTGATGTATCGTCTTGAGCTGGGTCACAACACAGAGAGCTAATATATTATCTTGAGCTAGGTTGTGACACGGAGTGCTAAAGTATTATCTTGTACTAGGTTGCGACACGGAGTGCCAATGTATTGTTTTGATCTAGGTCATGACGGAGATCTAATGTATCATCTTGAGCTAGGTCGTGACAGGGAGATCTAATGTATCATCTTGAGCTAGGTCGTGACAGGGAGATCTAATGTATCATCTTGAGCTAGGTCGTGACAGGGAGATCTAATGTATCATCTTGAGCTAGGTCGCAACAGGGAGAGTTAATATATTTACATACCGACTCTTATTTCCTTCATTGCAAGTATACAGACCGGTTGCATTTAAAATCAATGCTTGACACACAGCTGTTCAGCTGTTACGTCATATGAAACCCCCCCCCTCCCGAAAAGTCAACTATATAGAATGAATTTCATATTCAGCTGACTACAGATTCACTGAAAATGGTAATATTTATAAATATAAGGATTGTATTTCATTTTTTGTTGTGCTGCACTTTGTGTTGTGCTCACAGCATTTTTTCTGCCACTGCATGTATATTCCATGTTTTTCAAAAAATAAAAAACAATCCTTACGTATTATCTTGAGCTAGGTCCTGACATGGACTACTAAAGTATTATCTTGAGCTAGGTCATGACATGGACTACTAAAGTATTATCTTGAGCTAGGTCCTGACATGGACTACTAATGTACTATCTTGAGCCAGGTCCTGACATGGACTACTAATATATTATCTTGAGCTAGGTCGCGACATATCATGATATATTATCTCACAATATTAAATTTTATAGGATGGTGTAGAAATGCCAAATATCACAGTGGATGGCTGGATATCTTTCTGGGCTAAACCAGAGATTGCAAGTCTTGTTCAGGTATGTAATCTATCTGTGGTGTAAATACGCTTATTCACAGAAATTTCATAAAAAAATCATTTTTCATTTTTATATAAAAAAACCTTTACAAGTACCTGTAAAAATATCATTTGTTGTGTGATTTAAAAATATAAGCTTAATAAGAAACTTGTAAGTGTCCTAGATATGTAGTTGTTAGATAGCTGATGGCTGTAATCTTATTCAACCCTACCCAGTCACCTGGGTGATTTAATTGGGGGTGCTTTTTTAATCAGTGCAGTGAATGATATTTCTTCCTTTAATAGAAATATTTTATGATAAAAAAAATTATAAAATTTTGAGATCGCCTTTAGATTGTTACCTTTAGATCTGCTATGAAATCTTACATATCTTATGAGCAAAATGTTTAGACTGGCCAAATATACAGTAGTTTGTTTGATTTAATGGTGTTATACCCACACTCGACAATTTTTCAGTTATATTGTGGCAGTCAGTTTTTAAAGATGAGGAATAGAACCATATATTCTTGTACTGAAGTAGCAATTAATTGAACTTGATATGTTCATTTATAATTATATCTAATGTTACCTAATGTAAACTCCAAATTTCACCGTAAATTAGTTATAGTTTTTCTCAATTTTTTTTACCCGCAGGAGCTGCGAAGACAATTGGATAAAATATTGGAGGATAAAATTACAAATCCGTCAATTTCTAATTTAAATCCAAAAACCAAAGAGGGCGCTATATTTAGAGCAATAATTGAACTGATTACAACAGACGAGCCAAATCCTCTATACAAAAATGTTTCACAAAGTCGTGATCACTGATGCAGAAAACTGTCATCAACTATCAACTAAAATATATATTTTTTTGGTGATGTAATGAAGAGGGAATTTTGTTATATGATGGGATGTAAGTGACTTGTGCCAAACTGATAAATTGCCAAGTATGACTTGGATCTCGGTTATCCATCTGCTAATCACAAGTGATCAGTGAACCATGACAATACAGGTGTCTGAGGGTATGTGCCGGTGAGAGGAGATGACTGAAGGCTGTAAAGTAAAAGTTGGTGGTCAGGGGATGACCAATGATCAATTTGTTAACAAGAAATCATGAGAGTCCCATTGCCAGAAATTGATAATCGAACTTCCAGAACAACAGAGCTGTATCACTATTTTTTCTACAAATAAATCACAGTGCAGTTTATTTCCTGGCATGATCACATGACCATTAGTCCCGACATCATGACAGTACCATCAAGTCTGACAGCATGACAAGACTGTCAAGTCTGGCATCATCACAAGAGGGTAAAGTCTTACATCACCACAGGACCGTCGTCTAACAGCATGACAAGCCCATCAAGTCTGACACATCACAGGACGGTCAAGTCTGACACATCACAGGACAGTCAAGTCTGACACATCACAGGACTGTCAAGTCTGACACATCACAGGACTATCAAGTCTGACACATCACAGCACTGTCAAGTCTGACATCACAGGACTGTCAAGTCTGACAAATCACAGCACTGTCAAGCCTGACTTCAAAGGACTATAACGTCTGTCATCATCATAGGACTGTCAAGTCCGACAAAATCACAGAACTGTGAAGCTCAAATCTAGAGCAAGATGGGGTATTATCAACCATTTAAGCATTAATAGGGAACTTTTGAGTTAGCGCGGATTACCGTTATGATCCTGCATTTATTCAAACCTTGTCGATTTTGTTCCTTATATGTTCTTCCAGTTTTCATATTGACCTTCCCAACGTATGTAAAGTAAATGGAAATATTTTTACTTTTTAGCGCATTAAATTTATTTTGTATAAAGAAACCCAAGAGACTCATAAAACATACCACAATGGGTTATTTAGTTGAACGT
Source organism: Atrina japonica (assembly GCA_030159075.1). Lineage (NCBI taxonomy): Eukaryota > Metazoa > Mollusca > Bivalvia > Pterioida > Pinnidae > Atrina > Atrina japonica. The sequence continues at coordinate 290,858 of BROG01000515.1, forward strand.
CAAATACTGAAATGTATCTGGCAGAGAAAAATGTGCAGACAGACCGGGAATCGAACTCAGGACCTTTCGAACACTTGCAGGGCGCTTTTACCAATTGTGCTATGGGGGCTATCTATGTATTACCGAAACTGGAAATAACATTGAAGAACATTTTTCTAGAATCAGGCAACTGGCGATAATAAAAGCAGGATTATAATGGTAATCCGTGCTAACTCGAAAGTTCCCTATTGATTGCCACCTTAAAACCAATAATGTTAGAAATATGACAATAAATACAACGGTAACTATCAATATTTTCTACATTTTACGTATGTTTCAACATATAGAATGATAGATAGTCCAAATACATCCGTCCATTTAATATACATGAGGCAGTGAATTATCGACCATGTCATCCTATTATCGACCATAATGTGATTTGACTTCAGTAACTTTTATATGTAATACTTTTCATGTGCAAGATGATTTTTTCACATCTACATGTGATACATAATTCTAGTATAATGTTCTCCACACTTGATGAGCTGTGACAACTGTTAATAGTGCTAGTTTTAGGATCAGCACCTTTTCAAATGAAAAAAAAAATATTTGGCTCTTGGCTGGACTGAACTGACCACTTTGGCACTGAAAACTTGGCATTAAATAAACTATATGAACTTAATTTTCTTTATTGTTGATAATAGCCGATTTTATGATTTTTGTCTGGGTATTATCGACCACTTCGTTTTCAGGGTCAGAATTGAAATTAGCAAAGAAAAAATTGATATCAATGATAGAAGAGTTATATTTAGTCAGTTTTAGCAACAAAACAGAAAATATTAATGCTTAACTCCATACAACAAATGGAGATGTACCCGATATCTTGACTGATATGACGCAAGTTTTAGCATCAACGGATGCCGATGGCTCTTCTTCAGACGCGATTGTTTTCTGCATACTTTGTCATATCAACCAGAGTAAGATCAAAAGCACACAATCTGATAACTGAAGGTGTTTAATAACAAATAAAACAATTACATATTGCGACAAACATTTTTATGATAAAGGGGTCGATAATAGGCGATGGTTGACAATACCCAATCTAACTCTAGATGCTTATTGTTGATATACAATGTTACATTATCCATATTATATGTTAACAGAATATTGTTATTTTGATGAAACATCTATCATCAATTGTAAAAAAAACAACAAATAAAACCTTTTATTGCGTTTATAAGCAAACACTTGTCATTTTTACCTCACCTGTATGAAGAAAATCTAATCCCAGCGTGGGCATACAGTTAAGAAGACTGAGGTCATATCTACCAGCTCATACATTGGCTTGCATGGCATTAATGTCATCTAATTTTGCATTTCAGATGCTAGATAAATCCTGTAAATTTTGCAAAAATAACCATTGTAGGACTTGGCATTTCGTAGACCTTTGATCTAGAACATAACCCTGTAAAGCGTTCAGCTAACAATTAGTAGAGCTTTGATCTAGAACATAACCCTGTAAAGCGTTCAGCTAACAACTAGTAGAGCTTTGATCTAGAACTTAATCCTGTAAAGTGCCAACAATTCGTGTATCTTTGATCTAGAATACAATACTGTCAGTTCCTTACAATTAGATTTTTTATCTAGAACATAATTCTGTCAGTTCTGTTTATAATCAGTAGACCTCTGACCTAGAACACAATCCCATAATGCAGTTCAGCTTCCAATTGATTCCAGACAAATAATGAACACAAAATAGTTTTAAATATTTTAATGAGGTCAGATGACTGTTTCCTAAAAACTGTAGTAATTTATTTTTATTGATTACTTGAGAGAAAATTTAAAACATATTTCATGGCCTTAAAAACTTTGTAGAAATTGTCCAAGACTTGAGAATCTGGCACTATACCACACAGCAATGTCAACATCAACTTTGTTCTTTTCATGTTTGCCATGAAATATTGAGGTAATGCACCTTTCTAAAACTGAGAGTGAAATGTACACCCAGATGATACGTATATACAAGTACAAATTATACACAAAGTGAACCACAACATTCTGCCACGTAACAACACTGGAATTTAGTTTCTGTACAAACGTATGAATGATCAAGATTTTAATATCTATTAGCATATAATAATGTGATCGGACAGATCCCAAATTCTTCTCAGCTGTTTAATAATGGAATTTAGACAATTTATTACAATCGGTAATTGGTCAAACATGGCTACTCCCCCCCCAAATCAAATTCCTTATGAAATGTTGACAAAACTCTGTCCAATGCAATACTGAATTTTAGGTTTATTCCAAAAGGAATATATAAAGATATGCTACAGGATATTGGTAAAATTTTAAATGAAAATTTATTTAAATTATTTTTGTCATGTTTTTGTTGTAAGTCATTTGAATCAGATATAGGTCTATAATGCACCTTGTAAGATTGATCTACTTATATAAAATACACAGCATTACATGACAACAAAATCAAGTTCTCATAAAAAATATCAACAAAAGTTGGGTGTGGTGCCTTTGATTCACCAAAACAATACAGTGGCAACTTCACTTCCTGGGTGATTCTGTAATAATGGATGCACCAGTCATCCCTGAATCTAGATCTTGACCCCCAATTATCACCACAAATATATCCAATACTAAATGTTAATACTCAAAAGTAATGGGTAAAATCACCACTATAAGCACATCATATAAAATTGATATGGATGTAACTTTGTACAATGGGATGGATTAAGAAAATCAAAAGTTTGTGCAGAATTATACATAAAAAATGTAGATATGCATGCAAACATTCTGTGAAAGTTGACGAAACCAGAATAAATGGGAAATCTCACATTTTCTTTGACATTATTTAAGTAGATTAAAAAAAAGGTCTGATTTAGGATGGGAGACTTGCTGGGTACATGATTCTAGCAAGTGCAGCAACAACTTGTGTTCCGAAAGCTTGAACAGATAGTGAAACTGTGTGTGTAGACATGTATACAGTGTAGACACACAGGGAACAGATGTGAAACCCTGCATGTAGACATGTCCACAATATAGACATGTAGATACTATTCTGGCAGAAGACTAATTTTCTCCAAGAACCAATTCTATCCAGTGGTATGGGTTGATGAAGAAATTTCTATTTGTGTCCAATATCTTACTAATATTTGCACAGGTTTGTTGAATAAACATTTGTTATTGTTCAAATGACGATGCATTCTGAAATATTTCGCTTTTGTCACCAAACCAAAGCCAAGGCCAGAATTGGTACATACTTGGAGAGAACTGGTTGTTTGCCAGCAGACACACAGAGAACACTAGTTACAGATGAAAATGATGACAATCGTTTAACAGCAGGTGGTCAACTGACAATAATACAAACTATCAGCTTAAACAGTTTTTTACAGTGTCTCTTACTGTATGATGTCACGACATTATCTTGTAGCACATCTTACAGGAAAACATAACAATCCAAAGCTGCTGTGACAAATGTAATCTATAGCTGTCGTGATAAACGTAATCTATAGCTGTCGTGACAAACGTAATCTATAGCTGTCGTGACAAATGTAATCCATAAATCAATGTCCAACAATTGTTTATTTTTAAGTCATGATTGTCATCAATCGGTTCTAATGAACATCAACTTCGGTGGGTGAAAACACAGCAACCATTTCTGCTGTTCCTGATGGTCATTTTCAATCTCGACATTAAACATGCTGCACCATAATGTAATTTAAATACAATCACCCATCTTGACATTTATAAAATTAATCAGATAATGTGTAAAATGAAAGTTTTTATAATATAAGTAGCATTTGTCATTTCGTTTAATAAAATTGTATTTATACCCTCCCATCTTGCTACACACATCCCTTGCGTGATGCGATAAATGAATATCTTAATCATGATGAAAATAGCGTAATAATCAACTCCCCTGGCTAAAAACAAAGCAAATAAAATACCAGGAAAATACAACAAATAAAATACAAACAACAAAATCAAAATAAATGTTTAAAGCCATAACTAAAAAGATCAAACTATGTCATGTCATCTTTGGCTACAGGATAAAGACGTGTCTACCGCTGTTCTACAGACCAAACTACCTATACACAGGTGTCTACCACAGCTCTACAGGTGAAAAGGACTACCTTTACCAACCAAACGGAAAAGATTAATAACTGTTATAATAATAATAATTATCTATCGCTATTTGATGGAATGTCATATATAAACCAATATATATGTACAAGATATGTTCAAATCAAAAATAGAATCAAGTCATAAATATATAGATAAGGAAGAATATAGACAACCATGTTTCTCAGTAAAATATATCAACAACCAGCAGAGGTACGTAAACGAAATATAACAACAGGTCTGTAAATATATGTCACTGTTAAAGCTGAAAAATACAGCTTAATCTTGTTAAAAGAAAGTTCACAATGTCTGAAAAAATTACAATCGATAAATTTATATCAATTTGATAATGCAAGAGAATTCTGAATTGCAATAAATAAAATGTGATGAAAAAAGTTCTGGAAGTTTTTTTTTGAAGAGCTGTTTATATTCTTGAACTCTGTAAGTGAAGATTGAACCCTGAACTTTACAAGTTTATGGTAGACAATGACTGTCATAATTAATTACATAATAAATAATAATTATGCCCAAACAGATAAGTATACGGAGGACAATAACTGCAATAAATTAATGTATGGAGGACTGCAGTCATTTTGGAAATGTTTAGATATAATTTAAACCAACAATACACATATAGGCAAACATAACAAATACAAACACAGGTCTGCGGGATTACAGAACTACCAAGATAAAATGACACATCCAGCTTCCCTCAAAAATCAAAACAATCATTTTTTTCTCAGAATACATTTTACCTTGCTATGTTTCCATGGAAACTTAGCGGTCCCCCCTGTTATGATTTAGACTTGCTGAGTTTGTAAATATATATGTCAGTTTATCTCGGTATTACTAAACATCCTTAGCAAAAGTGTCAGCAATTATTATTTTTATTGATTTAAGAATGCAAAACATTGGCCTGTGTTTGCATGAATGCAGCAAAGACATGGAACATAAAAAACACCCATTAATGATTTCAAAAGCCAGTAAAATATAAGAGCTAATTGTAAACTCAATATAATGTTGTATTTTGATTACGGATAATTTTCTGTGTGTAAACTTAATGTTCAAACCCTTTTAACCAAGTAAAACAGGGTTATACTCAGCACCATGTAGTATTCTTGTACAAAAACCAGCACAGACTTTCCTTATGTGATGATACTGTTAAAACATTACACGACCACATGTATCTTTTACTAATGTGGACGCGGTCTATTGATGGGACTGGAAAGTTGTACTAGTGAAAAACAAAGAACTCCTCTCCCCATTGACTTATTTCAAAATAAGGTTTTAAAACTTTCGTCAGAACTCTCCCTTTTGGGGGTTAATTTGTAAATAATACTCATAAATATATATATATATATATAAAACGTTCAAGGAAGATGATAAAAAGATCAAGCAGAGCAAATATTATTCATAGAAGTAAATCTTTAAAACAAAAGTTCCAAAATGATTTCTGCTCTCACAATGTCTTGTATGAAGTAAATTATGATTGTAAAAATATCTAATTATCCCCTTAAAACTTATCTTTACAATATCTTGTGTCACAGACACTAGTACAATTAACAAATAAAAATTCTTAAAACTGGAGTTTGTACAATATTAAAACAATATCCTGAAATTTGAAACCTGCCATTTTTATGACAGTAAATCCCCTCCCGATTTAACAACACAAAAAAACCTGTTTTCAAGAAATGTGAAGCAGACACAACTCGAACAAATCGGTTTACAATGAAGAATCATCCCACTCCAAATCTTTCAATTTTTTGGGGATTGTCTCTTCCTCTGAAGTGTCTCCATCGTCATGGTAACTACTGCAATCATCCTCTGAATCGCTGTCATCACGAAATGTTTTCATAGGTGCGTCTTCATAATCAAAGACCTTTAAAGAAGACATATAAAATTGGGATATCAAATCATGTCATGTAAATCATGTCATGTAAATAGAATTGGGATATCAAATCATGTCATGTAAATACACAATTGGAATATCAAATCATGTCATGTAAAAAGACAATAGGGGTATCATATGTCATGTAAATACACAATTGGGATATCTAATCATGTCATGTAAATACACAATTGGGATATTAAAATCATGTCATGTAAATACACTATTGGGATATCAAATCATGTCATGTAAATGTAGAATTGGGATATCAAATCTCTACTTATCACTATGTGGATGTAAATACACAATTGGGATATCAAGATAGGGACTGCTGTGTTATGATTTAACAACATAAATGGCGCCCCCCCCCATTACGTTTTTAGCAAACTCAGAAATGTGTCAAAATCACTGTTACTGTATTAGATCACAAGTTTATCATTAAATCAGCAATACAGTGAAATATCCCAAAATCAAACCTCACTGGGACTGGTTAGGTTGAAATTATTTTTGAGAAGAATTCAATTAAAGATTTCCATATTTGTTGTTTGGTTGAGTCACAATCATACATACAAACTTTGAATTATTTAGCAGTTTTCTGATACAGGCAAAGTTGGTGCCTAGAAGTTGTTTTAAAATACATTACAATGTAATAAAATATTGGTCATGGTGTTCTGGAGATTTTTAAAGGTTTGGTATTTCACAAGGCTGCTTTATTGTTAAGGGGTTCCACAAAAACAGAAGTGACAACAAATGCTTCCGACTTTTTTCAATATGGATCATTCTTGAGAAGAAGTCCATTAAAGAAGATAGGCTTTACCCCCTATGAAGTTTCTACACTAACTTTGATTGCCTTTTATGCTTTTATATTTCTGAAGAATTTTTGCACTATTTAACGTTTTTTCATATATTTTTTAATTATACTTTTGAAGTTAAAGATGCACTATACTATATATCATTATTGTTGGTTCTTATTTTTAAACACTATTTGCTTTTGCTGCTTAGCCAGCTAAGGGGAGTATAGTCAAATCCATATGAAGCGTCTTCACATAGCTGGGGTTGAAATTGGACTTGTGTGAGTCCCAATATTTCTTGACTTATAGGTCAGAAATACACAAATGAACTTTACTGCGGGATGCTTTCTACCAAATTTGGTTGAAATCTGAAAAACTTGTGATCCCTAGTGGGGCCGTTTTTTCTTGACTTTGTTATAGTCATATCCATATGAAGTCATTCCCTAGTTCTTGGAAGGATTTTTAAAGACTTGTGATCCCTTTTTTGAGCCCTTATGGGGCCTATAGTCAAACCCTTTATATACAAACCTAGCCATGGGTGGAGACAAGTTTTGTGATCCCTTTCTTGACTTGAATATGTCAAAATATCCATCGCAACGTCGGACTACGCGGGGTGTGAGACTTAGGTGACCAAGACCTTTCTTGACTTACCAGTGAAATAGCAGTTTTATATACAGGCAAAGCGGTGCCTAGGTGCTTTAAAATACATTACAATGTGATCCCTTTCTGGAATTTGAAGGTTTCATCATCAAGTTATAAGTTAAAAGCGGGGAAACAAATCCCGGATGACTTGTGATCCCTTTCTTGACACTATAGTATTATATTTACACTATAACTTATATTTAATTATACTTCTGAAGTTGCACTATACTTATATTTAATTATATTTCAACACTGTTGCTGTGTTAGCCAGCAAGTATAGTCAAATCCATATAACCTAGCGGGGTGGAGACTTGTGATCCCTTTCTTGACTTATAGTCATATCCATATAACCTAGCGGGGCGGAGACTTGTGATCCCTTTCTTGACTTATAGTCATATCCATATAACCTAGCGGGGCGGAGACTTGTGATCCCTTTCTTGACTTATAGTCATATCCATATAACCTTGCGGGGTGGAGACTTGTGATCCCTTTCTTGACTTATAGTCATATCCATATAACCTAGCGGGGTGGAGACTTGTGATCCCTTTCTTGACTTATAGTCAAATCCATATAACCTAGCGGGGTGGAGACTTGTGATCCCTTTCTTGACTTATAGTCATATCCATATAACCTAGCGGGGTGGAGACTTGTGATCCCTTTCTTGACTTATAGTCAAATCCATATAACCTAGCGGGGTGGAGACTTGTGATCCCTTTCTTGACCTGGGCGAGTTTAAATTTTAGGTAATAAAGCTTAATATTAGAATTACACTGACTACAGTAATCGTTCCTAATTGTTGCCATACACAGGAGAGTACTAGTATCCAGCGAGGAATAAAACGGTTTTTCCCATGCAGTCTGTCATAAATGAAAAGTGAGTAGAATCATCCGTATGATAATCAAAAGGATATTCTGTCCCGCACCTGATGCGAATCGGACAATAATTAATTCAGAACGGACATTAAGTATATAACTCTCTATGTTTCTCCCTCCGAATAAAAAAGCCACAAGAAATATCGTACAGTTAAAGGACAAATCAAATTACCTCTCGCTGTTCCATAGGATTGACAGTGATGGTCAGTTCGGAATTATCCCATTCCATTTCCGGTTCAACTTGCACCACCTGGGTCTTCCTGTGAGCAGCTCGGATGCGAATTATTCCAAGGATGATCATAAACATAAGAAATCCGACACAGACGACAATAATCGCCACCATACCTACATCTGAAATCAACGTCAAACTTGATAAATACTTCATATCGTAATGGCCAATATATCTACATCTGAAATTAACGTCAAACTTGACAAATACTTCATATCATAATGGCCAATATACCTACATCTGAAATTAACATCAAACTTGATAAATACTTCATATTGTAATGGCCACCATACCCAGGGAATAAGGCTTACTGTTTTTATATAGTAGCCACCTGGGCTACTAAAGTTTAAAATCTGGTAGCCTAGCTAGAAAACCATTAGCCCAACTTTTGTTGAGGATGGCAAAAGCAGTCTGAATATGCTAGGGGGATTTAGGGGCATGCCCCCTCCCAAAGAAAATTTTGAAACTTTAACAGCAAAATACTGCATTTTAGAGATCTTTTGATAGAAATAAAACTGATATTTTTTCCACTAATATTGTAAGTTTTAATTTTTTTTTCTCAATTTGAAAAAACCACCACATACAAATACTTCATATCATAATGGCCAATATACCTACATATGAAATTAACGTCAAACTTGACAAATACTTCATATCGTAATGGCCAATATACCTACATATGTAATTAACGTCAAACTTGATAAATACTTCATATCATAATGGAACAAATGAGGCTTCAAAACTCTAATAAATACTTAGAAGATTTAATATTCATCTTTAGGTGATTTGAAAGACTAAACTTGACAGGTAAATGTTGAGTTGATCAGTTTGTAACATGACAGCAGTCTGCGGACAAACACAGACCTCTTGAAACCAAGAGGTGGGATCGGGTGACATGGAGGGGTAAGCATATCTTTAGTAAGTAAAACGTCTAAGTATGAAGTGTGTGTGCTTGATTCTGTAGCATCTTTAATTAATAGTTCGCTGGGACATCCAACAGCAATTGCAACATTAAAATTCTTGATCAACAAAGGGGAATAACTGTAAATAAAGAGCCAATGTAAAAAGTTTCAATATGCCAGACATGGCTTGACAAAGTGTTTATATGTGTACAGATGTACAAAATATGATGATCCTATTATGTTCATTGTCATATAACCATGGTCCGGAATCGCTATGCTCTTTCCTACCCGTGGTTTCATGTGATCAAAATAACTCGTAGCTAATGAATATTTATAAGGAGTAGGTGTGTCCAATTTATCCAACCATAGAAGTTGTGATTGACAATGGAAGTTATCGCATAGTCTGTTGACTTAATACAATTCTGAAATTGTTTAAAAGCCTCAATCTGATTGGTTGACGAATATGAACACAGTTTACTCACATTGGCTGAGACTTCATGAATAATTAAGATATGTATGAGAGATTTTGGTCACATGAAACCACGGGTATGAAAGAGCATAGCCATTATAGACAGGTGGCCTTTATCAAGAGGTTTATTCATTATAAAAAAGTTTATGTTTGAATGACCTTTGAGGCAGGTGCCATTTATACAAAGGAGGCCCTTGATGCAAGTTGATCTGTTTATTGATTTTACATTTTAAACAATGTAGTCCCTTCCAAGGGCAATGAAAAGCAGCCCAACAGAAACATCTCACTTCAACCAAACCAGGTTATCCCTTTACACTACTCTTGACTTACTTGGTGAAGCACTGGCCAAGCCAACGCCCATACTGCTGGTACCGCTTACAGCACTCAAACTGTACTCTTTAGCAGAATTAACACCTTCTTGTGCATATGCATGTAACTTTTGTACAGGTTCCTCATGGGTGGCCAATAACTAAAACAAAAAATAATCATCAAAATTTATTGTGGCAAATTTTCAAGTTTAGAGGTCATGCGATATCAATGAAATGTAATTTCAATTGGTCATTAAACTAGATTACTTCAACTGGAACATCTTCATTGGTCAAGAATGCAATCTAAATTTCCAATATGCTGTCTGATTGTAAAGGTCAGGGTCACTTACACATAAGAAAATTCAAAATAGCTTATCTAAATGCTACATTCAAGTAACATACCTTATATATGTCATGATTAGGTATAATATGATAAAAACGTCAGTTTGGTTTTAGACACAAATTCATAAAAGGTACGAGTACATATTAATCAAAGTTTAAGAAAATATTCAAATTTAATTAACTATTTTGATTAGGACTTAACCACTCTCAATCACAATGCTGAATGATTTCCCATAACAAAGTTCAACTAGTTTGATTAACAAAAATAAAAAAAGATAACAAAATATTATTTTGTCATATGTTAAAATAATGTGAATGTTACAACAAATTCTAAAGTCACCAATAAGTTCACCAATAAGTTCAAAGATTAAAAGTTGTTCAGTTACCTCATTCAACCCTAAAGACACATTTGGACCGGTCTAAATCATTGATTTACAGAAGAGTTCATTGTTTTTCGGGGTTTGATGAGTCAAATAAAGTGTTTACCTGCACAGTCATGCTGTTACTGGTAAATCTACCATTTTGTGAAGAACAGCTCAAGATCAATTTTCTACTCCTGAAGTTTGTTGGGTTCTCATTGATGTACCTGATTCCACGAATCACCAGGATGTAGTTCTCGATCTTGTCTACGTCTGAAACACGTCACAAACACTTGATAGGCATTCAGAAATTTAAACATCTTTATAAATGTCAACAGGTGACTAATAACATATAAGAGTGACTAATGACATACTTCCTGGGGTGGCAACTGTTAAACATGTGACTGAAGATATAGAAGTGACTAATGATATATCAGTAAATGGCAAATGATGAAGCAGTAAGTGATTAAAAATACATTGTAAATTTGTGGGTGGTGCAAATTATCTAATGTTATAACTTTGGTATATACACTTACAAATTGTGAAATTTATAAACTATGATACAAATCCAATCTCATGAAAATCTGCCTTCAATAACTTAAATATTACACAACCACCACAAAATATCCACATTGTAAATCTGTGGGTGATGTAAATTATCTAAATGTTATAACTTTGGTATATACACTTACAAATTGTAAATTTTGTGGTGCAAGATTTGGCACAGAGATTTACTGATGGTGTGAATTTTTTCACAATATCAAAGGGGCATTGTTTACCAAAAAAAAATATTTCAATTTTTTGTACTTTGACTATTTGCTCTCATTGTACAATAACAAATTAGAGTTATACACAGGCATGAAAAATCTTCTATTTCTATAAAAATCTTCTATTTCTATAAAAATCTATTTCTATATATTTTGTGGAAATAAGGTCAGGTCCAGTGTGGTATTCATATACAAATAGTAAGGTTGAGTTAATCAATTGCAGTTGAAAAAGTACCAAACCTGGCAAACCTATTTTAACAAAATATAAAGGAATTTCAGAATTTGTATGCCTGTGTATATTTCTTTTTTGTTATTGTATGTATTGATCTAAGTACTAAAAAAGGAAAACAAAAATTTTGAAAAATTACAGCTAATGCCCCTTAATTTGGTGATGACAATTCTTTGACATAATAATTTAGGTTGTATACAAACTGTAGATCACTAAATCTTTGACATAATGATTTTGGTTGTATACAAACTGTAGATCTTTAAATCTTGGACATAATAATTTAGGTTGTATACAAACTGTAGATCATTAAATCTCTGACATAATGATTTAGGTTGTATACAAACTGTAGATCACTAAATCTCTGACATAATGATTTAGGTTGTATACAAACTGTAGATCACTAAATCTTTGATATAATGATTTAGGTTGTATGCAAACTGTAGATCACTAAATCTCTGATATAATGATTTTGGTCCTACACAAACTGTAGATCTTTAAATCTCTGACATAATGATTTAGGTTGTATACAAACTGTAGATCTTTAAATCTCTGACATAATGATTTAGGTTGTATACATACTGTAGATCACTAAATCTTTGACATAATAATTTTGGTCGTATGCAAACTGTAGATCTTTAAATCTCTGACATAATGATTTAGGTTGTATACGTACTGTAGATCACTAAATCTTTGACATAATGATTTAGGTTGTATACAAACTGTAGATCACTAAATCTCTGATATAATAATTTGGTCGTATACATGCAAACATTAGATCTTTAAATCTTTGACATAATGATTCAGGTTGTATATGTACTGTAGATCACAAAATCTTTGACATAATGATTTATTTTGTATATAAACTATAGATCACTAAATCTTTGACATAATGATTTTGGTTGTATGCAAACTGTAGATCACTAAATCTTTGACATAATGATTTAGGTTGTATATGTACTGTAGATCACAAAATCTTTGACATAATGATTTTGGACATATACATACTGTAGATCACTAATCCAGCATTTGTTTGGCTTCCCTCCATCTGCATGTTAAACTGATTGATTATACTGGTGGGCAGAGTCAAATATTCAACATGTAGATTCAGCGGTGGATCCGCGGCTATTGTACATGTGTCCAGTAATACAAAGGTTTTAGGTGAGGACTTTTCTTTAGTTTCCTCTGAAAATAAAGCAATATGTAAAGTTGATATTAAAGTTGATTGATGTAGATGACTTTATCAATGTGATCTAGAACCTGTTTGAAAGAAAAAACCTGGGAATCAACTTCACTTAGATCAAATATATGAAATTCAAAAACAAAATCAAGATGTAATTGAGAAGCGCTTTGCTACCAGAAGCAAGCCATAGTTGAAGAATGCAAAGTCCCATAACTCTGGCAAATATCAGCAAAATGTTGACCACAATTCTCCCTAGATCTTATTCATATAAAACTTCATACTAACTTTGGTTAATATTTGATAAGAGGAAATCAAGTTACAGTCAAACTTGTGTATAAAGACCGCTCAGGGGGAATTACAAAAATGATATTTATAGACAGGTGGTCTTTATATAAAGGGTCACATGTACACAAGATATTATGAAATCCAAAGGATCGGAGATGACTTTTATTATTTCCAACTACATATTTCTTCCCTGGTTAGATATTCCATTTAATAAATGTACATTGTAATATTAAAGGAATTTTCCTACCTCCAAAATTCGGAGTCCAGATCTGGAAAATTGGGAAAATATATGTTTTTGTTTTTTTTTTAAATTCTAAATTGGGAATTTTTGCATATTTTGGAGGAAATACAAGCCATTTTTAAATTGGGAAGGGTCCTGTAATTGGAACCAAAATAGGCATAAGAGAAATCCCTGTACTAATACATGTACATCATATAAATAATGAAAATAGAAATAATTCAATGTTCTGATTAATTTTAATTAATTTATGACGGAATTGTATTATTTACATCGCGGATACGACACAATACGGAACATTATTAAAACTGAGACAAATCTCGTAAAAACTGCTCAAAGTTGGTGATCTGTGTTGTTAAGTCACACAGATGTGTAAGAATTGAAAGAAACTGAAAAGTTGTAGACAGATGAATTTTATTTAATTCTGATTTTATTAGACATAATCAAGTGCAACAAGCACCCATGATTTTACTCTGGATTGAGATGTTGACTTGCTTATCAAGTGATGTTCCATAAGATAAGATGTAAGATAATTACCCCAATGCATTCCTGAATACGAGAAAACAAAACATCAATCCTTTAGCCATGATATTTAAATGCTCCTGTTTGTAAAGACACCTCATCACAATTGATCCTTTTAAATTATTATTTTTTAGTCTTAGTCTTTCGCTGATTAAGTAATCAGGAAACTTAGGTCTACAATTGACGATCGAAAACAAAACATCAATCAATTAGCGATGATTGTTAGCGCCATGTTGTTGATTAGTTCTCATAATATCCCGGGAGGACTATCTTTGAGTTATCTCCCTTCCACCAGTAAGCAGTCACAATACACAAGTGAGATAACTACCAGCGGGCGAAATACAGCGGTTGCCGGTCGTGTAAGCCAGGTGGTCGCTATATAAGGTGCAAATATATAGTAATTCTCAAGGGGCAGTCCAAATACGGTCGTTATGGACAGGGAGTCCTTATATGAGGGCGGTCGCTAAGGCAAGTTTGACTGTACTTGATGGAACCAAAATGTTGTAAACTAACAGACTTAAAACAACACCCCCATCTTCAATCTTTGGGCCCAAAAATATACAAGTGCAATCACTCACACACACTACAATTTGACAAACAGACATCACTGAACAGCTACACACATCATAGCACCATACAAAACACCATACACACACATATCCATTATACATGTACCCCCTCCAGGCCCCCAGGGAATTTTAATGTGAATTTGTGTCAAATTGACATAAATAGTTTGCACACACGTAAATCTAAATTTTGGTATCTTTTTTTTTTTTAAATACATTTCCCGCTGCATTAATCTATTTTTCATCACAGTTGCTGGTCGTACACAAAAATTGGGATTTTTTCCCCATCAAAATTTTAAAAAAACCCACGTATTTTGCATTGGATAGAATTATTCAGCCCCATAAACTATATAGAAAAAGGCCTGCCTTCAATTTTACACAAACAACACTGAGAGACACGTATGACGATAAACACACACTGCGTATAGTAAAATCCAAATAACCTGGAGGAGGAGAGTTTTACGAACCCTTTCTTCACCTAGGCGAGTTGAAATTTAAGGTAATAAATCATAACATTGAAATTATACTGACAAGAGTAATCATTCCTATTTGTCACCATATATATAAGAGTATCCAATGAGGAATGAAACATTTTTTTCGTGTGCAACTTGTCATAACCGAAAAGTTTGTAGAATCATCTGTATGATAATCAAATGGTTACTCCACCCTGCAATCTTATATAAATCGGACAATAACATTAGGGGTGCGACGGTTCTGTTTAAAACCGAAGAACCAAACCGTTGACCCAATCAGTTCGGTTCTTATATTCTGGATTTCGGTTTGGTTCGGTTCAGAAATTATTATTCAATAAGGTCCTTCTAATGACCCAAACAGCATGACACTTACGTGAAGCGGACACCAATACTTCTAATAAAAAACGTAATATTCTTTATCAGAATATATAATAATCTATAAATGATAAATACAGATATAATTTGAATGTAGAGATGTGATAATATATCCAGCCTCTAAATAACTTGCAGCTATTTCGTAAAATTGTGTCTGTTAGGTGTTTAGTGCTATCAGTATAATGGCTGCTAATATGAAGCTATTCATTCGTGTTGTTAAACAGTCGTTATATCTCGCTCACTACGAACACTTCATTCCTCAAAAGGGGGGATCAGGAACAGAAAGGGCTTGAGTAATTCGAGTTACTTTCGTGTGGGATTATTTCCAACTGAAACCAGATGCCGATGACAAATATGGCAATGCATAATCAACAGTGAGTAGGCAAGTCTTTCAAATAATAAACATGACAATTTGACATACAGTGTTTTCTCTGTAGTGTCTACACAGCTACAGAGTTGCTCTACTGCAGAAGGGCCAAGTTTTTGACAGTTGATCTGTTAACCTTAGCCTGTGATTTTCTATACCCTCTCATAAATATTTTTTTTCCAAAATGTAATTCCACAGAAGTAAGGATTAAACAAGATGTCAAGAGTAAAATTTGTTTGTGAATTCAACATAGCAATACAGCATATTTCTCTTACAATGTAAATGGAGAGAATATTTCAAACGCAAGTGTTCCATATAAGCAAATTACAACAGATTTCTGTATCAATGATCAGTAGCTTGTTAGAAATGCTACTGTACCATGCACAGACTTATCTTAAAGATATATAATTTCACAATATAGTGTAAGGTAAGCTAGAGATTTGAACTAGAACCCACATACTGCTGTGTTGCACCACAGGGTCTCATATTTGGGTTAAAAATATGTGCCATTCGACTGACTTTCATTCTAGAATGTGTTTATACTTCTGTAGTTGAACTTGGAGTCCAAGAGTCAGTTTTAGATGAACCGAACCAAGAAAACCGAGAACCGAAACAGAAAAAACCGAACCGAACCGAAAAAATCCTGAACTGTCCAACCCCTAAATAACATGGTCACAGTTTATAAAATCACAAAGTCTCCATCTTGTTACTATACTGAACACTTACGCATCATATTTGCTTTGTTTAGTTTCATCTGCAATTTTTGTGCCTTGTTTAATTTTTTCAAGTCATTTTTCTCTAACTCGAGACCCTCGTTCAACTTAGTATCTGTGCCGTCATCACCTCCATCTTCCTGGGAGTCTGCTGCATAATCAACAGCTACGTTCACACCGTCAAATACATTTATTCCTGCCTCCAGTTTAGGTTGTGTTGCCAAAAATACCTCTTTGCCAGTAATCGTTATGGTGGGTTCTTGAGCAGGGAGAACCATAATGTAACTTTCAACTTTGGGAAGAATATTTTCACTCTTTTTACATCTGAAATAAGAAGATATTTCCATCACAGTTAATCTTCAAGAGATCTTTATTTGTAACAGGTCTTGTATTAATCTGACTATCTCCATTCCTTTTTTGTACACTGTACAACATGTACAATACAAAGAAACCTGTCTCGAGAGACCACCCCATCTGCCACTGAAATGCGGTCTCTCCAGACAGGCGGTCTCTCCAGACAGGCGGTCTCTCCAGACAGGCGGTGTCTCCAGACAGGCGGTCTCTCAAGACAGGCGGTCTCTCAAGACAGGCGGTCTCTCAAGGATTTATCTGATGAATTATTTAATCAAATGGTTTTCAAAATTTGATCTCAGAAGACAAATAGTCTTTTTATAAGAGTGACCTCTCAAGATAGGTTCCGCTGTACTTTTACACTCTTATGAGAAACAAAAGTACTGTGAGTTATAAAAACAATAAAAAAAAAAGTCTGAATGGCTAAACCATACATTAATAACATGTAAAATATAGATCACAAAAATCTTTTATAAGAAGCAGAAACTCCAGTAATAAAATTTTGTTAATTTCTAAAATTGAGGATATTACTAGAAGACACAGCTCTGCAATTAACATAAAGACTCAATAAAAGTCAGGCCTCCCCAACCCCATCCTACCCCCCAAAATACCCAACAAAATCGCTGCTAACAACTGACCTAACAGTGGTTCTGATGTTCAGATTACGACGTCCAGGTGTGGGGAATTTACGGGCATTGATGTATACGACCTCTCGCAGCAATCGTTCCACTTCAGATGTACTGTTGCTTTCAACAGTGAAATCCGTCATTAATTTGTTAAAACCAACAACCTGAAAATTGAATCAGAAAGTTTAAAGCATATGATACAAATGCAACATTTCTTTTTTGTAACTTCGCATGTGGGTGCATCTTTTTATTGTGTAAGAAAACCAAAAATTTGTGAAATGAGAAATCATGATAACAATATGTATTACCTGATGAATCACTGTAGTACCTGATGAATCATTGTAGTACCTGATGAATCATTGTATTACCTGATGAATCATTGTAGTACTTGATGAATCATTGCATCAGACAGAGACATCAACAAGTTTACATTTGAATAGAGAGTAAGAAATGTAAAACAGAAAGTTATAGACCATAAATGAAATCTAACAATCATTCTGCAAGTATTAATGAAGCAATACATGTCCTCTATCTGTGATACAATATTCAGGGAAATAGTGAGCGACTACAAAACATTAACCAAAACCTTAACTGACAGAGGCACCTTGACATGTAATTGATAAGGGACTAATAATTTGTTCAACATATTATTTATCATAAATACATTTTTTCTGCTAATTAAGGCATAACTAGGTACCTACAACATTAATTTCACAAAACATACTCCAAAATACTCTTCTATCCGTCAGACTTCAGAATCAGCTCATATCCTGATTATTTAGTCTGGTTCTGGTGACTATTATAACACCAAGACCAAAACATCATAAAAGTAATCAGAGACTTGAACTTTTTACTATAAAAAATCTGTATACAGTCAAACTTGTATATAAAGACCCTCTTATGGACACAACAAAACCAGTCTTTATAGGGAGGTGGTCTTTATATGGAGGCTGATTTGTACACAAATGGTACTATTATATGGCAAAAAAGACATGACCAGGTGGTCTTTATATGGAGGCTGATTTGTACACAAATGGTACTATTGGGGTCAGCAAAAAAGACATGACCAGGTGATCTTTATATACAGGCGATTTTACTGTACTTTTGTTTCATTAATTTGATTTATTAAATGTGTCACAGCATTTTTGGTCTCTATTTAAATTGTTTAAGGTCATTTAAATTTAATGCCTTGCTCAAGTACAAAGCTCAAAATCGTATACCTCTAGTTGCCTTATCTAACCTCTTTGTGCCCACTAGCATTTCAAGTCATAATACTTTGAGTAAAGGACCGTAATTGTGAGTACAACTTTTGTACACTCTCAAACTTTAGATATAACAGGAAGTTGCCATTATCTTTACTAATCAAATTATATATGAATAATTACAACTTTCAGAGAACTGCTTGAAAAAATTCTTCACCTATACAAATTAGACAATTTACTCAAGCTTTTAGCTTCTAGACCAACCAATCTGAAAGAGAGTTGGCAAATAACTTGGTTGATAAAGTAATCTTAGGGCAACCTAAATGAAAGTCTGCATATTCCATCCTGAACTACTGTATAATCATAAATTTTGTGGGTACTCAAAAACAATGAAAATATATCCATGACGAAATACTTTACTTCAGTGCTGAACAATAGGATATCTCAAAATCAATGAAAATTAAAGGGGCATAAGCTGTTTTTTTTTTCTTTTCCTACTACTTAGATTGATACACAATAACAAAGATTAGATATACACAAGCATAAAAATCATTTTAATTTCTATATATTTTGTGAAAATTGCTTAAGAAACCCAGGTTTGGCACTTTTTAAATTGCAACTTATTAACTCAACCTTACTATCTGTATATGAATACCACACTGGACCTGACCTTATTTCCACAAAATATATAGAAATAGAAGATTTTGTATGCTTGTGTATAGCTCTTACTTGTTATTGTATATCAACTAAAAGTAGTCAAAGTAAAACAAATTGAAATAATTGTTTTTGGTAAACATAGGTAATGCCCCTCTTATGTCATCAAAATTGTTTTGAAGGGAAAATTATGACAATTTAAACCCAGGAAAAACACATGATTTCCAGTATATAAAGTTAAGGTTATGTGGAATAACGAGAATCTAACATTATGTCTAAGCTCATCAAATACAGAATGTCCTAGCTTCATTTCATCAACATAACACAACTTACCGTGCCGCTCTTCATTTTCTGTAGCGCCTGAAAATCCAGATTTTCTTGACAGTTATTCAAACAGTGAATTACTCTTTCACTCTCCGTCTTTCCTTTCATAACTGAGAGACCAGCCAGATAACCATGGAAATAATGTTCAAACTTGTTTTTAGCACCTGTTGAAATAGATAAAAGTGTTATTTCTGAAAGAAAATGATCACTACCCCAAATATGAAATGAAAATTTCAAACCTGATTTTTACAGACTTGTGAGCCCTTGAATTGTGCAGCAAAAAACAATGAATACGGATACAATAAAGCTCTTTGACAACTTTGATAGTCTCTCCCCAGGAATAATTAATCCTCTGAAATTAAAACTGGCTGCTATCATATTATTGAAATATTTTAAGGTAAAGTGGAACCTGTCCTGAGAGACTATCCCCTCTGCCACAGACAATTTTTTTTTTAAAACAGGTGATCTCTCAAGAGAGGTCGTAACGAAAGAATTGTTTAACAGACCTTTTTATGTCCATTGCCACTGGTGATACAATTGGGAATTTTGATGTGAAGTCATGTAAAATTGGGAAAAAATAATTTGCACACATAGAAACATAAATGTACCACAATTTATTTTTTAAATGTATTTCCGGTTATATTAATTTATTTTCATTTCAGTTGTGGCCTCAAAACCAAATTGAGGATTTTTCAAAAAGGCCCATTTAACCATGCGATTATAGAAAAAGGCCTGTTTATGCGATTATATGAATGTGGTCTTTCATCACAGTGGTCTCCCAAGACAGGTTACACTCCAAATGGAAGAGCCTAACCGTTACATTTTCTGGTTACACTGTAACATAAGTGGAAGAGCCTGACCATTACACATTCAGGTTACACTGTAACATAAATGGAAGAGCCTGATCATTACACACTCAGACTACACTGTAAGTGGAAGAGCCTGACCATTACATTTTCAGGCAAACAGAACAATAATGACTATCAGCAATCAGGTTTTTTTTTATGTAACGTGACTCATACCTTCCCAGCATGCTCCAACAACCAACTTTGTAGATTTCACATTTTTTGTTCTATGTAGTGGCCAATCATCAAGTATTTCAAAATTGTGATGATCTGGAAGCAGCAGCTCACCATCAACAAAGAGTCGTATCTAGTTAACAGAATCAACAAGCTCATTATGACAGGTAAAACAATTCCACTATGTAACATGTTCTTTATATCAAGTTAGCTCATTATGAGAGGCACTTTATAAAACAATTCCTCTATGTGATATGTTCTTTATATCAAGTTAGCTCATTATGACAGGTACTTTATAAATAAGTCCACTATGTGACATGTTCTTTGTATCAAGTAAGCTATGTGATATGTTCTTTATATCAAGTTAGCTCATTATGACAGGTACTTTATAAATAAGTCCACTATGTGACATGTTCTTTGTATCAAGTAAGCTATGTGATATGTTCTTTATATCAAGTAAGCTATGTGATATGTTCTTTGTATCAAGTAAGCTATGTGATATGTTCTTTATATCAAGTAAGCTATGTGATATGTTCTTTGTATCAAGTAAGCTATGTGATATGTTCTTTGTATCAAGTAAGCTATGTGATATGTTCTTTATATCAAGTAAGCTATGTGATATGTTCTTTGTATCAAGTAAGCTATGTGATATGTTCTTTGTATCAAGTAAGCTATGTGATATGTTCTTTATAGCAAGTAAGCTATGTGATATGTTCTTTATATCAAGTAAGCTATGTGATATGTTCTTTATATCAAGTGAGCTATGTGATATGTTCTTTGTATCAAGTAAGCTATGTGATATGTTCTTTATATCAAGTAAGCTATGTGATATGTTCTTTGTATCAAGTAAGCTATGTGATATGTTCTTTATATCAAGTAAGCTATGTGATATGTTCTTTATATCAAGTAAGCTATGTGATATGTTCTTTGTATCAAGTAAGCTATGTGATATGTTCTTTGTATCAAGTAAGCTATGTGATATGTTCTTTATATCAAGTAAGCTAGCTAACTCATCCTATAAAAATGTGTCCACAAAATCTTCTTTTTTCTTGTGACCATGATTTCCAGACTTTTCATTTGTCCCTCTCCAGCAAGTTCTGGATATTTCAAAGAATTTTTCTCAAAAAACATGCAGTATTCAAAGAGTGAGGCTGAGAAGGAAACAGCTTACCTTCATAACACCCATACTAATAGCATGAGGTGAGGCTAAATAGCTTACCTCCATAAAACCCATAATAACGGTGTTCTGATGCCAGCGTGAGCGGTAAATAGCTTACCCCCAGAAGGCCCATAATAATAGTGTTCTGATGCCAGCGTGAAGGAAAATTGTTTACCTTCAGAAAACCCATAATAGCGTTCTGATGCCAGCGTGAGGGGGAAAATGGCTTACATTCAGAAAACCTATACTAATGGTGTTATAATGCCAGCGTGAGGGGGAAAATGGCTTACCTGTGGAAAGTCTATACTAATGGTGTTATAATGCCAGCGTGAGGGGAAAACGGCTTACCTGGTGTTATAATGCCAGCATAAGGGGAAAACGGCTTACCTGTGGAAAGTCCATACTCATGGTGTTATAATGCCAGCGTGAGGGGAAAACGGCTTACCTGTGGAAAGTCCATACTAATGGTGTTATAATGCCAGCATAAGGGGAAAACGGCTTACCTGTGGAAAGTCCATACTAATGGGAGGGGAAAACGGCTTACCTGTGGAGGGTGTTATATTGCCAGCATAGGGGAAAACGGCTTACCTGTGGAAAGTCCATACTAATGGTGTTATAATGCCAGCGTGAGGGGAAAACTGCTTACCTGTGGAAAGTCCATACTAATGGTGTTATAATGCCAGCGTGAGGGGGAAACGGCTTACCTGTGGAAAGTCCATACTAATGGTGTTATAATGCCAGCGTGAGGGGGAAACGGCTTACCTGTGGAAAGTCCATACTAATGGTGTTATAATGCCAGCGTGAGGGGGAAAACGGCTTACCTGTGGAAAGTCCATACTAATGGTGTTATAATGCCAGCGTGAGGGGAAAACTGCTTACCTGTGGAAAGTCCATACTAATGGTGTTATAATGCCAGCATAAGGGGAAAACGGCTTACCTGTGGAAAGTCCATACTAATGGTGTTATAATGCCAGCATAAGGGGAAAACGGCTTACCTGTGGAAAGTCCATACTCATGGTGTTATAATGCCAACATAAGGGGAAAACGGCTTACCTGTGGAAAGTCCATACTAATGGTGTTATAATGCCAGCATAAGGAGAAAACGGCTTACCTGTGGAAAGTCCATACTAATGGTGTTATAATGCCAGCATAAGGGGAAACCGGCTTACCTGTGGAAAGTCCATACTAATGGTGTTATAATGCCAGCATAAGGAGAAAACGGCTTACCTGTGGAAAGTCCATACTAATGGTGTTATAATGCCAGCGTGAGGGGAAAACGGCTTACCTGTGGAAAGTCCATACTCATGGTGTTATAATGCCAGCGTGAGGGGAAAACGGCTTACCTGTGGAAAGTCCATACTAATGGTGTTATAATGCCAGCATAAGGGAAAAACGGCTTAACCCCCCCCCCCCCCCCCGGGGGGAGGGTTGCTTACCTGTGTGTTATCAATATGCCAGCATAAGGGAAAAACGGCTTACCTGTGGAAAGTCCATACTAATGGTGTTATAAATGCCAGCATAAGGGGAAAACGGCTTACCTGTGGAAAGTCCATACTAATGCCAGCGTGAGGGGAAAACGGTTTACCTGTGGAAAGTCCATACTAATGGTGTTATAATGCCAGCATAAGGGGAAAACGGCTTACCTGTGGAAAGTCCATACTAATGGCAAAATGATGCCAATGGTCCCTGTCATTAACCTGAGGTAGATGCCATCTCCATTCTGCTGGTTTGAATACTTGCATATCTTTTGAATTCTTTGCCTCCCTTCTCAATAATAGAATCAGTTTTTCTCCATGTACATACAAGGCATAGTGACGTCGGTTCATATCTAAATTATTGAAATATGAAAACCTTAGAGACACTGTGAGTGCTACGTTTAGGAGTGAAAAGCAAAAATAATGAAGATTATGTATATCAAACAGGTATTCTATTTATCAGGAAACAAAAATTGTCCTCTTGAATTCGAGAAACTGACAACTAATTCACTATGTTTTATGTTTGTGTGAAAACCACATCATAGTAAACTTGAACTCAATATTTTACCATGAAGTAAACAAACCAACATCTGATGTAAGACATATAGACACTTGGACATATATGCTGCCCTACCCACTTTCACTTACATAATCAAAATACAATGAAATATAAATCAAAGGACTGAAAGTCCTGAAAGGCAAGTCCTTTGTCAAATCTAAACTGGTGAATTTATAAAAGAATATATACCTGTACGTACATGCAGTTACTTTTTAACCTTGGAATATACATTTTTGATCTACTAAAATCAGAAGTTAGTATAGGCTGTTGTATACCATGGTACATCTTTAAACCAAAACATTTCTTTGAAATATAAGAAATTAGTGGATGCTTAGTTTTATTATGCATCAGTAGAAATTTATACATTTTATGATATGTTTACATTGTCATTACAAAACAGCAGACATACACAGTCAGACTTTAGATTTACATGTACAGTCATGGGACATATATATTTGTCACTTGATATTTTCTTCTTTGTTTTAAATACAACCAATAATTTTTTAATGCTGGTAAAATCCAGAATTTGACAAATTTATGCAAATTTACGGTAGATCTAGGACAATTTGATATTTCCAAAATATACATGCATTTTTAAATTATCATGTTTATTCACAGAAATGACAATATTTTTCTCACAGAATAATTTTGTAAATTCTGTAATTATTCTTTTAGTCAAAATTTACCTGAAGTAATTTTATTCTCCACAGAATCCTTATTTTCTCAAAATAAACAAAAGCATATCTAAATTTCATAAAGTATTTTAATGGATGAATCTCGGGTAACTATATTCTACAGCGCAGGTTACCAGGTAGTAGTTCAGTAAATCCTATGGCACATTGATTTTTGAATGGGTTTTCTGAAGATTTTGAGCCTGTCATAGCAATAAGGCCTTGTGTGTTGAAACTAGCAGCAAGGTGTCAAGATAAAGGAATGATTTGAAACCTTTACAGCTTGCAGTGCCCTGACGGACAACTTCAACTCCACAGTGGGGTGCCAAGATAAAGGAATGATTTAAAATCTTTACAGCTTGCAGTGCCCTGACAGACAACTTCAACTTCACAGTGGGGTGCCAAGATAAAGGAATGATTTGAAATCTTAACAGATTTTGATTATTCCATTTTTGATAGTATCTAATTACTCTTGAATCCCAATGCTATCATAACATGAAAGTGTTGAAGAACACAGTGCATTTATCCACACATGACCTCATAATTTACACACTACTTTTTTTTTTTTTTACATCAGATCCACATACACCAGTGTCTATTAATGAGGGGTTGAGATGAGCAAACCAAAACTGGGATTTTTGCTTTTGTTTTTATTTTATGTATGTGTACCCCTGATATGTATCCTTGTACCCCTATTTTTGCTACCCCTGGGATACAAAACCCCTATTCAGAAAAAGCAGTGGGAACACTGCAATTAGTCCTGTGGTAGATATATATAAAAGAAACTTACGATCTCCATCTGACATGCAGAGGATGTGTTCCTTGTCACCTTTCTTTTTGTCAGACAGATTGCTCTCAACAAACTCGTGCTTCATCCATGTCATGATGGTAAAATGTTCGTCTAAGGAATGGTTAAAATGATCCCTGGGAACCTCTACGGCATTTGATTCACCATCAAAGTAAAACACCTGATCACTCTCCTTCCCATCATCAGTAGGCAACGACCTAGTCCAGGTTTCTGTCAGACTCGGAGCCGGCAATAGATCAACACTTCCACTTGTGGCCCCTAGGGTTGATAATGTTAAAACTGATGACTCATCGTGACAAAACTTCCAATACAGTTTGACAAAGACCATTAATACATCATGCCTGTATAATATTCGATATCATATGATATCATATCTACTAGAGATGTAACATGAATATTACTTTTTAACTTTGTATAATAGAGCCTTCAAAACCATTACAATACCATTTTATTGGTTAAAATTGGATGAAAAATAAAAAGTTACTGATTTTTTTAATTTAAACTTTTTCACAACTGGAAATAAAAAATTCCCATTTTGTCTACTGCCAAAGGAATATAATTCTATTTCCCCTGTATATGTAGAAATGCTGTCAAAATTTATTCAGAATGATGTACTCATGGGGAAATACCTCACTATGGTTTCTGTTAAACATTTACTATTGTAACTTGTCATCAGCACATAAAACAGGACCACACAAACAACTTTTACACATTTTTTGCAACAAATTTATGGCATATATAAGAGCTATCTCCCGCTGTATTTCCATTGCTATTTTCAGAGTCATAACCATTTCCATTGCTATTTTTAGAGTCATAACCATTTCCATTGCTATTTTCAGAGTGATAACCATTTCCATTGCTATTTTCAGAGTCATAACCATTTCCATTGCTATTTTCAGAGTCATAACCATTATCAGGAAATCTCATGATGGTGCAAATTATTTAAGTCTTCCCTTTTCTACTTTTTTACCAAATCACAAATTAACCAATTTTGTATTTTCAGTTTTCCTATATTCTATCAAATGTTTATGGACCCGATTCATCATGGAACCATGTGACATAGTAAAGACTTGAACCCTGTGAAGTATTGGCATAGAATATATATAGAGATAAACCTTACCACACAATTTCCTCTGTGATGTTATAGAATATGTGTCACGATCACATCCCTTGCCAATGTGCTTTGTTGTGAGAGCCATCTTAACATAAACTTTTTCTGGCTTGCATGTGGCATCACACCACCTCAGCTTGGCTTTTGGAGCCAACTTCTGTGATCCAGTACCAGCACTGTAGTCGAAATGGTCAGGTATGTCTATAACAGAAAATGGCGGTGTCTTATCAAACATGTCAGAGGGCACCGAATGAAATAATTAAGTTGTACATTGGTTACATCACTTATCTTTTTTATTTTCTTCTTACTCTTAAAGTCCAATGAATGCTCCCATAAATTTGACCTCTCTATATATGTTGCTATTTTTGCATGTAAAACATGTATGAAAGTGCTAATTAGCTTTTAATGGGGACCACACTGTAATTTTCATACTCTTTTCACTGGAAAACAAAGCAACAAATATAGGTATAATTTATGTGATCATTGTATTTTTATATGAGCATAATGTATTGTAGATTTTCAATTCAAACAAAATTGACACCCTAACTGAGGGTAAACAGGACGGTTATGGGACTTGAAATCTACAGAATAATCTCCCTAAAAAGTACAAGCAATAAGATCTGCATACTGTCATGGTTTTATACAGCTAATGTTAATAATTTTCAAGCACTTTTCCTGGACTTTTCATAGTGCTTTTTAAGCACTTTCAATGGGTATGTTTAAGCTATCAAGGTCTTGCAAGCCATACCAAAGACTGAAAAATACACAGCATGGTCCTTTCACAGTTCAATGGCAATCAGAAATGCTTTACTCAAATGGAATATCTTAGGACAAAATTTTTTCTTTTTTCTTTAAGAGTTATCGTTTTTCACTGATGAAGAAACGCATATAAATAGAATTCAAGTACTCGGACGAAAAAATCAAGAATTTATCATAGAATTGAAGCACTTTCCAAAGGTATTATTCTTTTCAAGGATTAACTCTATATTCAAACATTTCTGAAAGTCTGTGCGAACCATGACTGTTTAGGGGTTCAATTTCACAGGTTGTAATGATTTCTTGTTCTTGGAATGGTAATTTTTTTTTTAATTTGCAAATCAGGAATAGCTTAAATATCATCAGGTCCTGCATAAGAAGTCTGTACTAAAGTATGTAGGCCGTGAGCTAGATAGGGGTCACGTTCCCCCCCCAGAGGGAATTTTGTAGACCATGTTTTTCTGAAAGCCTATCATATCAGAAGTATTTTGAAAGAGGTTTGCCTTCTGGCGAGCGGGGCGTTTAGATTTTATACGGGTACAAAGTTCGCGACTGACACTTTACTCAGAGGTTAAAAAATTAGGGGGTATGGTTAGGAAAACATCCCTTGTGATGGGATAATTAGACAAATTACCCATATATTTGGTATCATTCTGTAGGAAAATGATCTCTGCACATTTTAAATCTAATCGTTTGACAGTGTGACAATCTGTGACGTCACAATACGTCACAATGTCACGTGACACTCTTGAAAAGTGATATAAAAACGTCAAATAAAGAGAGGAAGTTAGGTAGAGAGCTAGTGTACCCCGGAGGGCACTTTGTCGGCTATGTTTTTCTGAAAGCGTATCATATTAGTAGCATTTTGCAAGAGGTTTGCCTTCTGGCGAGCGGGGCGTTTAGATTTTATACGGGTACAAAGTTCGCGACTGACACTTTACTCAGAGGTTAAAAAATTAGGGGGTATGGTTAGGAAAACATCTCTTGTGATGGGATAATTAGACAAATTACCCACATATTTGGTATCATTCTGTAGGAAAATGATCTCTGTACATTTTAAATCTAATCGTTCGACAGTGCGACAATCTGTGACGTCACAATACGTCACAATGTCACGTGACACTCTTGAAAAGTGATATAAAAACGTCAAATAAAGAGAGGAAGTTAGGTAGAGAGCTAGTGTACCCCGGAGGGCACTTTGTCGGCTATGTTTTTCTGAAAGCGTATCATATTAGTAGCATTTTGCAAGAGGTTTGCCTTCTGGCGACTGGGGCGTTTAGATTGTATACGGGTACAAAGTTCGCGACTGACACTTTACTCAAAGGTGAAAAATTAGGGGGGTATGGTTAGGAAAACATCTCTTGTGATGGGATAATCAGACAAATTTACCCACATATGTGGTATCATTCTGTAGGAAAATGATCTCTGCACATTTTAAATCTAATCGTTCGACAGTGCGACAATTTGTGACGTCACAATACGTCACAATGCCACGTGACACTCTTGAAAAGCGATATAAAAATTTCAAATAAAGAGAGGAAGTTATGTAGAGAGCTAGTGTACCCCGAAAGGCACTTTGTCGGCTATATGTTTCTGAAAGCGTATCATATCAGAACAATTTTGCTGCAGGTTTGCTTTCTGGCGACGGGGGTTTTCAATTTTTGTACAGGTCAGAAGTATATCATCGATGCCTCAGCTGATGTCCCCAAAACTAGGGGGTATGGTTAGCAAAAGTCATATATCTTGACATGTTAGATAAAGCAAAACCATACATATTTGGTATCAAACTGTAGGAAATTAAACCCACTACCTAGTGAATACAAAACAAAAGCACAAGACAAATTGGTGACGTCATAAGGTGTCACGACGCCATGTGACACTGTCCAAATCATATAAAAACAGACACAAAACTCTCCTGAGTTCGATGTTTACCTAACGTAACTTCAGGCCACTTTCACTACTAGAGTATCAAAACTCTTTGAATAAAATAAATGTCAAACGCAACTCAGTGGTGAGGTTAGGGAAACTGAGAACGGCAATTGCTACAACAGAAGTGATGATTGAAACAACGCTCTGATGGAACTATTGACTCAGATGAAGATTGATTCAAATACCGAAACAGTCAATCAAACGATGAGAATTACGTGATTACTGTCTGCAAACATATATCCATCCTCACCTTCCAATACTTCAGTCTAGTTCCTATCCTCCAGAGAATTCACTCGTCCGTGTCCTCGTGGAGTGAGTTGTGCCTGCTCCTGATGGCGTCTCCTCGTTTAGGTCGAAGTTGTCCAACACAGATGCAACACAGAATTGTTATCTGCAGATATGTTGGCTGGTAATACAGAGTCAGTTGTGATCACAGCATTGCACATTGCAGTTTCCAGTTCCAGAGTTTTTGTGTATGACTGCCCATGGCCCGAACCGATTCAACATAGTGATGATCTCTGCACTACCGGTCAGATGCCGTACAGTCATTGGCAGAAGAATATGCTTAGGCATCGACCACTCCCCATTTGTGGTTGCATAGCAGATGTCTTTTTTGCGAACGAGCTGGCACACCTTTCAACTTTTGTACTTGTCTGCCTTTCAGATTTGCCTGATATAATTGTACGGAGAAAGTCAACAAGGAGATCTGGGGGTTTCCGATCACCACCCAGGAGCCACTGGGTCGATGGAGGCCACGGCATGGCAGTGGAGTGGCCTTTGGCGTCCATGATGTGTCGGCGGAGGATCATTGCTGACTCCTGGAGACGCCGCTCATCCGAGGCTGCTAGTTCGAACGCAGTTTCGACAGCGCGACCCTCGACATCGGCGGCATACACCAAATCAGATGTTGTAACGGACGATTCTGGACGCCAGAAGCGGATTCGTCCATAAAAATGTTTGACAAGTTTGTCTTTTAGCTTGTAAGATTTATATTCTGCATTATAGAAGGCGGGATGCTTTTCTAGAATATAAGTCAAATACCTCTCCTTCAGCATTGTCAAACGCTCCACATTTTGTCCGAGAACAATGTGTGCTCATCGATATGTGCACATAGAAAGTCAAACGCTTCTTTGTGAGTAGCCTGGGACTTGCTGGATTCGGAATCTGGATGCGAGACGTTTCTGGCGCTAGTACGGGTGTACGCCCGACGACAGTGATTATGGTAATGCGCTTCTCACGCAACCAAGTCTCGATCTTGGATTTTTCCCAAGAGAACACTTATCACACTTTTCTAGGGCTGCAGATTTTATGAACTCTTCGGAACACTTCGTGACGCATTTGGTCAAACCCTGTTTGCTGCCCCGTATTTTGATATCCTTGTTGCAGAACAGGCATGCATTCGCAGGGAAAAGTACCACTGTCTCTCCGGAAACGCGCCTTTGTTTGCTTGTACTTGGAGCAGAGGTGTCGAGGTCCGCCTCAGCCAGCCTTTTTGGTAGTTTAGCAAGGTTTGTGAATAACTGATAACAGCGCTTATGAGAACCATGTACAGCAGGGTCCAGAGCTTCTGGAAGACCAGAACACAATTCTTGCAGTCGATATTTGGGAGAAGAGAAGGCTAATCTTTTTTGCGCGATATCTCGGAGTTTCTGGAAGCCTGTCTCTGTAAGAGCATTGATTTGTTCATCCCGTGTGCTGTCATAATGCACCACACAGACCCTGCCACTGCTGTCAGAAGATGGCTTCTGTTTGGCAGGTTTCACTGTGTGGAGCTGCACTGGACGCTCCCATTGTGTTGTGGCTTTGCTGTGCCTCTTGCCCAGAACACAGCAAGTTTCCACAACCTCACTTGTTGGCTGAAAAGCTTTCTCAGGGTGGATGTGTCAACGAGACAATTCCAATGGAAGTTGTGTAACTTTCAGTGGCACCCTAAAAGCAGTTGCTCTGGCTCACCCTACATGAAGTGACACTGTTATCAGCCAAAAACCAGTCACCCAGTCGCCAATGATGCTCATGTCACCAGAATGTGAAACCCTCGTTCTATCGTTGACGAAGTACAACTGATGTTGAAGTCAACTGCTAGCTTTTGATTATGGATGCCCGGTCTAAACTCGATGTTTAATAGATCATCTTCGTCGAGTGACCCATAAAAGTGTTAGACTGATCAGAGGGCCCATCCTGACTAGCTCAGCACCCATCTGGTATGTGGGGGAGTGACTCGATGTCAGTTTATTGATGACCTGATTTGAACTTTTACGCCTGTTCGAGGGGAAAAACAAGCTTGCTGAGAACCAAAACTGCGATAGGACTGGTGAAAATAAACTCTAGTTGACAGGAGCTTTCGTTTGATACCCATATTGCCATACTATACAAAAATGTGTTGTGACCTTGTTTTCCTACCATATGCAAATTAAGGGCTGATGACGTCATAATTGTATTTTTGTGTAAGTCACTAGAAAAAAATTGATTTTGTTTTGTTTGCGCAGATACCTTCCCCCAAACAGTTGCAAAAAATGTATACCTGTTTTAGGCCGCAAAGTTCATTGTGGATCAGAATTTTTATATCATTTCCAGGAGGGTCACGTGACATTTTGACCGGTTTGTGACGTCATAGGGTCTGTTATCAGTTTAATTTTATATTCAAAATGTAGAGAAATCATTTTCCTACCACATGATATGAAATATGTGGGAATTTTGTCTTCTTAATTCAAAACAGAAAAAAAAATTTCAACCATACCCCCTAATTTTTTTAATACCTCAGTGAAGCGCATGTGTCATACTTCAACCCCTCATAAAATCTAAACGCCCCGCTCGCCAGAAGGCAAACCTCCTTCAAAATACTTCTGATATGATAGGCTTTCAGAAAAATATGGTGTACAAAATTCCCTCTGGGGGGGGGAACAGGGTCTACTGTCAGCTCAAGGTCTAATGTGTATATATAGAATATTGTAAAAACTTATTCAGTTTCTTGAATTCACAAATCTAACAACACTGTGAATGTAGCAAATATCAACAACGTGAGCTATTTTTCCCATGTCATATTTCACATATTTATACACACCTGTCCATTCACTGTCTTATTTTACATATTTATACAAATCTGTCTATTCATTTTTGCACAGTACTGTCGCATTTAACACATTTCTACGAACCTGTCCATCCACTTTTGCAGACTTCTTTCACTTTGATATTGACAAAGACAGGTTTGGATTTTTTGCCTCCGCAGTCTTTTGCCACCACCTGTAGTATAAAGTTGTGTCTCTGGCTGTAATCCACAACCTCTGTATTTTTCAGATTACCTGTAATAACAGTTAAACAATATATTTACAGTTCATCTGGATATACATGTTAAAAATAACATTACTTTTATAGAAAAGCTCTACACATGTTTTTGTCATTCCTTAAATTTCTGAGAGTACAAAATCTGATGAATGTTGATACAAGTATGAGATTGTGTTGGTTACATACATCTATATATACCACAGACACACATGCATGCACAGACATACATACAGACTGCAGGGTTCGAAAAATCCACTCGCCCGCTCGCATTGGCGAGTAAGAAATCGTTTCGGGCGAGTATATTTTGACAATGAACTCGCCCGTTTTGCGAGTAGGCCCAGTGACGCTGTACTGAAAATCTAGATTCCCTTTTAAGTTTCGAAAGTGATCATGTCCTTCTATTTTTAGTTCAGAATACATTACAAAACACAATTAGAAACTTAAATACAATTAAACACGTTAGTCTTTACCTCATGGCCAAAAATGTCAAAGAACACATCATGTATTGATTGCTAATACGTGCAGTTTGTGGAGGAAGTGGAAGTTGGATGTGTGTAAATAAAAGAACCAATACTGAACGAACCTGAATTTCAGGATTTGGTAAAATAATCATAACACTATACAATGTTTCAAAAAAGTTTTAAAATCTGAATTAAATGTAAGTGAATGATGAAAGTAAAAATAGTTACTGTAAATAAAAGTTTTAATGAAATACATAGAAATGGATGGCTATTGTTTTCATCTAACAATAGTGAAAACTTACTTTTGTAATTTACATTGATTTAAAGACATGTTTGGTAGTAGCAACATCATAAAACAGTAACAATAGTAATTGATAAAAGTAATAATAATGATGCATTTACAGTTAATTTATAATGCATCATTCAGAGACAATACATTGTATATATTTTATAAAAATTTATCTATTAAAATAACAATAAATTTAAAAAACACAAAATTAAATAAAATATTATTTTCTATGTGGGCAACCAGATTTTCTTGGCAGGCAACTAAAATTTCAGTTGAGAATTTGAAGTTGTGGTAAGATTTTCACACATTTTCCTTTGTAATAAGTACTTGATTAGAAAAAAATGACAATTTATCAAATAAAGAGTATCTACATGTAATCTGTTTAGTCATATACATGTAAGATCTATTTACTTTGAAAAAGATTTTATACACTCTTATCACATCTACTTTGAAATACTATGGTTTCATAGTTTGGTGAGTGCAAAATGAGTTCAGGCGAGTGGAAATTATGTAACCACTCACCCAAAGGGCTAGTGCATTTTTACCAATTTCTTTAACCCTGGACTGGAGCCTGTCTTGAAAGATCACCATCTGCCACAGAAATGTGGTCTTACAAAACAGCTGGTCTCTCAAAAGATCACCTTATCTGCCACAGAAATGTGGTCTTACAAAACAGCTGGTCTCTCAAAAGATCACCATCTGCCACAGAAATGTGGTCTTACAAAACAGCTGGTCTCTCAAAAGTGTTTTTTTTTCTTCGAAATAATAATTATGTAACCAAGTGTTTTCAGAATGTGGTCACAGAAGACAAGGTGGTCTTTTACGACAGTGATCTCAGAAGACAGGTGGTCTTTTATGACAGTGGTCTCAGAAGACAGGTGGTCTTTTATAACTGGTCTCTCAAGACAGGTGGTCTTTTATGACAGTGATCTCTCAAGACAGATCCCACTGTATAAAGGTTAGCACTATTCACAGACCAGAAATGAAGAAATATTAAGTCAGATACAGATCATACCTTCTTTATCAATTGTAAATGGAACATTTGGTGTCAGTATTTCATAATCACAAATGTTTTTATTCTGTGGAGATCTATCGTTGTCAGTTGCCTTTATTTGCAATAATGGATTATACATCTTTCTTTCCTCCATGTCCAACATAAAGCTGGACTTTTCAAATGTAGGCACAAATTCATCTACATCCTCAACCTTGATGAAAATGACAGCCCTGAAAATATGAAAAAGATCCATTTAACCCTGACCTTATAACAGCCCTGAAAATATGAAAACGATCCCTATTATAACAGCCCTGACCTTAAAACCCTGACTGCATAACAGCCAATTTAACCCTAACCTTATAACAACCCTGAAAATATGAAAAAGATCAATATTAAGCCCTGACCTTATAACAGCCCTGAAAATATGTAAAAAGATCAATTTAACCCTGACCTTATAACAACCCTGAAAATATGAAAAAGATCAATATTAAGCCCTGACCTTACAACAGCCCTGAAAATATGAAAAATATCAATATTTAGTCCTCAACCCCCAAAAATGATAAATATTTAGCCCTATATACAGCCCTGAAAATAATGAAAAAATCTGAACTCAAAATCTTTATAACCCTGACCATTGATATGAAAAAGATCAATATTAAGCCCTGACCTTATAACAGCCCTGAAAATATGTAAAAAGATCAATTTAACCCTGACTGCATAACAGCCCTGAAAATATGAAAAAGATCAATTTAACCCTGACTGCATAACAGCCCTGAAAATTAAAAAGAAAAACCCTGATCATAACAGCCCTTTAAAAAGATCAATTTAACCCTGACCTTATAACAGCCCTGAAAATATGAAAAAGATCAATTTAACCCTGACCTTATAACAGCCCTGAAAATATGAAAAAGATCAATTTAAAGACCTCAAAAATTTAATTTAACCCTGAACTTATAACAGCCCTGAAAATATGAAAAAGATCAATTTAACCCTGACTGCATAACAGCCCTGAAAATATGAAAAAGATCAATGTAACCCTGACCTTATAACAGCCCTGAAAATATGAAAAAGATCCATTTAACCCTGACCTTATAACAGCCCTGAAAATATGAAAAAGATCAATTTAACCCTGACCTTATAACAGCCCTGAAAATATGAAAAAGATCAATTTAACCCTGACTGCATAACAGCCCTGAAAATATGAAAAAGATCAATTTAACCCTGACCTTATAACAGCCCTGAAAATATGAAAAAGATCAATTTAACCCTGAACTTATAACAGCCCTGAAAATATGTAAAAAGATCAATTTAACCCTGACTGCATAACAGCCCTGAAAATATGAAAAAGATCAATATTAAGCCCTGACCTTACAACAGCCCTGAAAATATGAAAAATATCAATATTTAGTCCTCAAAACAGCCCCAAAAATTAGAAAAAGATAAATATTTAGCCCTAACCTTATAACAGCCCTGAAAATAATCAATTTTAGCCTTAATCTGCTAACTCTCAAAATCTATGTGGGCATAAATGTATAAAATCTACTGACCTGTTGGATTCTCTTGCATATTCCCCACAGTCGTATGCAACAATGGAGAACTTGTATTGTGCACGTTTTTCATAGTTGAGTTTCCGACCCTCGGCAAGTTTAATTTCAGCAGCGCCATTTGCTCGATTTTTCAGTTCAATTGTGAATGGAATGTTGCGTCGTAAAGATATTATTCTATAGCCGCATATAAACTCTGCAAATGAACAACAAAATTTGTAAAATTATTACAAAAAGTGGCAGAGAGGGTCATGTGACCCGGATTTCTGTATTATCTACAAAAACCCGGACTTGGAGATAATGAATCTTACTCCGGTAAAACAAATATTACATTTTACTGTTAACCCTTTGCTATAGATGTCACATATATATATACCAAATATAAAATGAATTGACCTAGCATTTTTTTTAGAAAATGTTTGAAACATTCCCAAATTTATGCAAACTGCACACCTGAGAGGTGTGACTCGGGTGACCTAAAACTGTGTGTCCTGAGCATCACTTATTTCCATTGTGATTTGATATTTAAAGCGATATCAGCTGTCGTAGATCAAAAAATTGAAATGCCCATTTTGGGTAATATTTTATCTCATATATATCCCAAAGAGACCATCTGGTGGTTAGAATAAAAAAATGCATATATAAAATTGCAACAATCTTGCCAAACACAACCCATAATATCAATTATTGTTTGTCCGCCATTACTTTGAGCATTGCGAATTAACTTTTGGTAATTTTTAATGAAGATTACTGAGTGTCCAATAATTACATGCTATTTGCAAGTAGTATATATTCTTTTCTTATTACCCTTTGCGTTTATTTTTATACATCATCATTTCATACCTAAATCAGGCAAAGTTGGTCTTTTCTGTCTTTTGAAAACATTCGTTTCTGAAATTGTCCACGTGTCGGGTATATCGGGTGATCTCAACCCATTTTAACTGGTTCCATCGCATTCTCAGCTTTATCATTCTTGACACATATGATCATGAACTGCCCAAATCCACCAGACATGGCGGCACGATTGTAAAACATTAAGTACCCATAGTTTTCTCAGACCTTATATTGTTTTTATTTTGGCAATTCAGCATTCAGGGTAACATTAAAAATTAGAAAAATTTCTTTTGGTGACCAACTAATATTTTCATTTATATATTCATCTGATTTTCAGGTATTTAAAATAGCGTTAAAAAGCACATATTTTACATAATACACATACTTTCCAATAATACTATTTTAAAAGAAAATATAAATCACATAAAAGTTGGCAGACTTTAACATCCACCAGTTGTGTCAAAGATTGCTGATAGACCGAACACGTATAGGACCGAGATCCTCCTGACCGAATTACGAAGCACATTTGATATGGCGAAAGAGTTAATCTGAAAGGTCATTGCATACAGAAATACAGCTGGATTTTTTAAGGTACGGGAAAACTTTAACTCTAATAAAACAAATAACTTTGAAAAGAAGATCTTTTACAACATTTTACATGTTTGTTAATGTATTTGAACACACATTTGATCATATTCTCGACTATATGTCAGGGAACAAAAATCATTGTGACAGCTTATATCGCTTTAAGGTCAATAAATAATATCAAAATGGTGACCAGGTTCTGCAGGAGACTAGGGGTACAAACTTCTCATCAGACAAGAATTCTACGTCTAACAAAAAGTGGAAACATGAAATTTTAAGTATTTGAAAATTTAATTTTGAAAATAAATTGTGAATGAATTTAAAAATCTGTTTATCCAATCTATCTCATGACATGTATCTTGTTATTTTTTTACAGTTACAATCAATATTGCTAATCTTTTTTAATTATATGCAACTGTTTCTGTATAATGAACTTGGCTTACTTGCTCCTCCTACTCTATCTGCATCTGTAGCTGTAAGAGGGGGCTCTAACCTTACAGTCCTTTCATTTTCCAATATTTTCCCATGGAAAACTGGAATACCACGCCCATTCTTATACCTGGATTTTATGACCGGATCAAAAGCATTTGATTCTGAAAAACAAAGAAATCATTTATTAATTGTTCATAAAAACAAGACACTCCACAGGCCTGGACCTCAACATTGTTATTCAAAATTATTTCATTCTGCTGGGAGTGGTGCGATTTACATAATTACTGGTACCACCAATACACTGTACAATATGCACATACTGCAGCAGTGTTCCCAGACATGCAAAAACCTGTGTGAATCATGCAGTTTCACTGCAAAACACACAACAAAAATAAAACACAGCATGTGCATTCACACATAGTAAATGCCCAATTCACATTATCATTTACATTGTCATTATGATGGTAACACTACAACAATGTCAATTCCTTGTGTTGCATCCTTACTTTGTAAACAGTGTCAGTAATTATAACACAATTAATCCCCAAAATGTAGTGTATTTGTGTGTGTAACACTTTTCCAAGACTTTCCCAACTTCAAACACTGT
Organism: Atrina japonica; assembly: GCA_030159075.1. NCBI lineage: Eukaryota > Metazoa > Mollusca > Bivalvia > Pterioida > Pinnidae > Atrina > Atrina japonica. The sequence continues at coordinate 329,163 of BROG01000515.1, forward strand.
CACTTTATTCTTATCAGTTAAAGGTCATGTTCCAGTGAACACAGCTTGCAGTGTCCTGCCTGAAGACTTCAACTTCACAGCTGGGAATGATTTTGACTATGCAAATTTTGACACAATATCTAAATACTCTTGGATCCCAATGCTATCATAACATGAAAGTCCAATTTACATGTATAAAAAATAGTTGTCAATAATAGATGTTGAACATAATGCATTATCCACACATGGTGTCATAATTTCTACATCAGATCCACAGACAGTGTTTATAAATGGAGGTTGAGATGAGTAAAATCAAACTTTTATTTTTTAGCTTTTGAATTAATTTTATATACACATGTACATGTATGTGAACTCATGATTTCTATCCTTGTACCCCTATTTTTGTTATGGATGGGGTACAAAAACCCCCATTCTATTGAAGTACACATATCTACAAAATTCAGGATACATCAATAGGAAATAGATAACTGCAGCCTTCTTATATAGCATGCTCTCAATTTATAGCTCACTTGAACCGAAGGTTTTGGCGTCTAAAGAGGGAGGATGTATGCCCTTTATCCCCCTTTGATTTTGAATCTGCCACTGAATTATGTATATGTCTTTATACATGTTTATTAGCAGTAGCTACACCAAAATGACAAGCTGAAATAACTGAAGAATGAAATATGGCGAGCGAAGCGAGTTGAAAATTTTTAAACACTAATTACATGTAATTTTCACCACAACAAGGTCAATTGTTTATATTCTGTAACTTTGAGTGGCAATTTAATGATACAGATTCTAGGAAAATGATGTCAAAAAACAATCAGTTACTACAAAAACGTCTATGTTTTTTTGCTGGTATCTGTATAATTTTGCCACTCAAAGTCACAGGACCTCAGTTAATGTGAAAGGGTCTATATGAAAGTACATGTAGATAACGCACATTCCCCGATTTATTTATTTCATAATCTCTCCACAGAAGAATTTCTACTGCATTTCCAAACGTAGCTATGTGTAGGTTTATGAGTAAGCTCACAGTTATGACTTTTAGTGAAACTGACATTATGCACATGTAAATAAAATCATAAGTATAAAGTTACGACTATGTTTATGGGCAAAGTAACGACCTTTGGTGAAACAGGCCCAGTGACCCCAGGCTCTTAGTCTTAGCTTTATGTGACTAAGCAGTTAAAATGGCAATCTGCCAACTTTTAGTTGACCGCTTAGCACGAATCCTAGGACCTACATCTACATGTACACACAAAACAGATCACACGGTGTAAAATAACGTAAGCCTAAAAAAGATAGATAATTCTATATTATATAGAAGAGGCCCAAGGGGCCTTAAGTCGCTCACCTGGCAAAATTGGTCAACATTGCAGAAAACAGAAAAAATGTGTCAAAGATAAAATGGCTAATAAACATGAAAAACAGTAGGCTAATTGGGGGCCTTAATAATCACCTGAGTGAAATGTATTTTACTGACAATATCAGAGGTTTTGAAATGAAAAATAATTTACTGGTCAACCTGAACAGTGAATTACTAAATTTCACTAGTCATAGCAAAATTTTACTGGTCCTTATATAATTATTAGTGAAAAATAAAAACAAGGGTGAGTAAAATTTCAGAACTACTGGCCCAAATGATAAAGTGGTGGCCCAAATATTTTGGACAAATACATGTATCATTGTAAAAAGTCAAGAAAAACACAAAGGAGGACCAGCAATATATTATTCCTACACCGATGAAAAACAAACACTAATGCAGTTATAAATGACTGTTTTAATGCACATTAAAAGGATATAACAAATGTATGTCGATGGGCCAAATGTGAATTCAGATGAAAATAAAGACATTGGATCGAATGTCCCCTGTTTAAGCTATTAACGATTACAGTTTAAAAATGTTGAAGGCAAATAAATATAAATTAGATCTACTTCGCTTGACTGAAATGCGTTTTTATTAGCAGGAATCCTGCCACTGCTAGCTGCATTGAAGTCTATTCTATCCATTTACAAGCCCTTTTGAGTAAACACATCTTTAATTTTCAATCATGACAGGTTGATGTTTAATCACATGGTTCTCACATGATCAGATGTAATAATTTTTGCGTGTGGATAAGATATAACTTTCATATTAACACAAAAAGAGGATTATGTCTTGTCTAAAATAAATGACGGCCATGACATGAATTTAGCAGGATGGTGGGCATTCGCCCAAATGTTTAATTTTGGGTCAGTAACTACTTGTCTTTGGCAGACTTTGATCAACTTCTGGTTGCCCAGACACCAAAGTGGTCGCATCTGGCAAGCTGGCAACCGGTTTATTTCAAGCGCTGATTATTTAAAATAATTTGGTTTTACCCAGCGTTTCCACAGAAATTAGCAGAAAACTTGATAGGCCACGAGGCCACCATGTTTTACAATGAATGGTACGTTAGTTCAAGCCTTTCACTGATCTGAATTAGATTTAAAAAAAAACATATACGCACAGAAGTAACAAAATCCGGATTTGCTGACGCAAACATTGGCCAGTTGTTTGGACCGATCATTTGACGAATTTCACCGGACTTTTGTCAAATTTACCGGTTTTGCCGGTAAGACCGACGGATTTCAGAAACTCTGCAATTTACTGAAAAGCAACCAAAAGCTTAAAAAATTCATTGAAATGGAGAATTCACTTGCATAAGGGTAGACTTGCCTTGCCAATATTTTTATTTATCTTTCAAGATAATGTGAAACAACAGTAGAAAACATGCATATCCATTTAAAAGGAACTAATTTTCACAAAGATCACCCTCACAAAGGTTAACCCGGCAATTTAATTCCTGTTACTATTTTGTAAATGTTTGCATTCTGAACAGTTTTTCTTCTTTCTTTCTATCTATTATACTTTTCAAGACAATAGGACAAAACTGTCAAAAACCATGAAAAATTCACTTAAAGGGGAATTAACTCCCTTAAGGATCGACCTGACAATTTTGGCCCTATTGACTTTTTTGTAGATCTTTGCATACTGAACATTTTTGCCTCTGTCACTTTCTCTCTATCTAGTATCTATTATACTTTTCAAGATAATGTCAAAAAACATCAAAAAACATGAAAAATCCGCTTAAAAGGGGAAAAAACTCTCATAAGGGGCAACCTGACAATTCCAGCACATTGACTTTTTTGTAGATCTTTGAGTGCTGAACATTTTTGTTTCTTTCACTTTCTCTCTATCTATTATACTTTTCAATAGGACAAAACTGTCAAAAACCTGAAAAATTAAAAGGGAAATAACTTTCATAAGGGTCAACCTGACAATTTCGGTCCTGTTAATTTTTTGTAGATCTTTGCTTGCTGAACATTTTTGCTTCTTTCATTTTCTCTCTATCTATTATACTTTTCAAGATAATGTCAAAAAACATAAAAAAAATATGAAAAATCCGCTTAAAAGGGAAAATAACTCCCATAAGGGGCAACCTGCCAATTTTGGCTCTATTGACTTTTTTGTAAATCTTTGCATGCTGAACATTTTTGCTTCTTTCACTTTTACTCTACCTATTATACATTATGTACTTTTCAAGATAGTGTCGAAAAAACATCCAAAAACATGAAAACTTCACAAAAAAGGGGAAATAACTCACATAAGGGTTGACCCAATAATTTCCATCAAAATGAAATATTTGTAGATTTTTGCAAGTCGCTCATTTTAAGGTAACAGTTTTTTCTCTAGCTTTGATAATTTTGGAGATACATGTATTAAATCAAATATATCTGCTGATTCATTCATTATATATTTAGCCATGGCAACCATGTTTGGTCCTGGCCCCTTTTCATCTGCAAATTTTATGCGGCTTTACATGGTTATACTTCCTGTCAAGTTTGGTTCAAATTGGTCCAATGGTTCTGGAGAAGTTTTCCAAAATGTTGAAAATTTTACACAAAAAAAAGCAAATATATTTTCCATTTACTTAGGTGCCTGTGACCTTCACCTTTAAACCCATGACCTTGAAATTTTGTCAAAACGATCCTCAGATAATTCCTAATAACTTTCTCATATCTTTGTATACAAAATGTCGATCAGTTTTGAGTTATTAAACAACTTGTAATACAAATATACCCTGTGTTACTGAAGTACCCCCAAGTGGCTCATTTATGGACAGATTTCATTTTCGTTCACAAACTTTGTAGATATTGACTAAACAATCATGCATACAAAATGTGAACCTTATCTGATCATTTGTTCATGAGAAGAAGATTTTTAAAGACGTACCAAGTTTTGGTCCTTTTAGGCCCCTTTTGGTTCCCCTATTGGTCCTATCTCTTTTTCATTCGTAAACTGTATGCAGCTTCACATGGGGATGCTATATGTCAAGTTTGATTGCTATAGCAACGTCTCACTTGGCCCTTCGGGCCTGGTGAGCCAACAAACCTTGAAGATCCCACAGTGTAAAATTTTTTTTTTTTATTTTGTCTTTTTTTTTTATTAACAGCCATTTATCAAAATTGTGAAACCCGGAAATATTAGTCTAGCCAGTTCCAACGATTGTTTTATTCTTAAGCTTCCTCTCTTCAAAATTTGAAATATGTGTTGGTTTTTTTTAAATCAAGAAAAGATATTATCAAAACTTATAATATTAGTGGAAAAAATCTATTTTTCAAACTGTTTTATTTCTTTCAGAAGATCTCTAAAATGCAGGATTTGGCTTTAAAAGTACAAAATTTTCTTGAAGAGGGGGCATACCCCTACCCCTACCCCACCTCCCTCCTAGCATATTCAGATCACTTTTGCCATCCTAAACAAAAGTTGGGCTAATGCTTTTCTACATTGTAGCTGTGTTACCATGCCAGTTTTCAATCTTATAAAAACAGTAAGCCTTATTCCCTGTATCTCTCCTGCAGCAAGGTGTTATAATCCTCTACATATTACAAGTCTAAATGTATAAGTCACCTCTGTTGCAGAAGAATCAATAGTAAATCTACACATGATGTATACTATTACATTCTGATTCCATATTTTCACTCACGTGTAACATGTTTTATGAAAGCCATGTCATGAGTATAGAGATGCCACTCAGTTGATGTGAGAGATCACATATCATTGACAGTTGTATATACAGGGCTACATGTAGAACTTAATGTTTTATGAAAGCCATGTCATGAGTATAGAGATGCCACTCAGTTGATGTGAGAGATCACATTTCATTGACAGTTGTATATACAGGGCTACATGTAGAACTTAATGTTTTATGAAAGCCATGTCATGAGTATACTTCTACTCAGTTGATGAGATCACATAATGACAGTTGTATATACAAACATGTAGAATAATGTTTTTTCCAAGTGACCCGCAGTAATTTCATTTATAATTCTTCTATATACAAAATATTCAAAAGAAAAAATTTTATGTAGTTTAGTAATTTCATTTATAGATTCATATACAAAATATTATGTTGCATTATGTAATATAATATAATGCATTGTCTTTCAATTCAAACAATGTCCATTATGGTTTTACGAACATCCACTGACAGTAAAAGGGTGCAAAAAAGTTTCCCATGTTTAATAGCGTGTATGACCGCCATTTGCACCAATGCATAGATGCCTGAAGAATGTCATGTTGTATGTGCAATAAAGAACGACGCAAAGCGTCCAACATAGCAAGGGGGTATGGCTTTTGATGTAGATGTCATTCCATTTCATCCCAAACATGTTCTATAGGCTATAAATCTGGTGACGTCGCAGGCCAGGGTAGCACATTAATATTTTGCTGCTGTAGATAGTCACTTACAATGCATGCAGCGTGCAGTTGTGCCTTGACCTATTGCAGAATGACATTATGCTGGTTGTTGTGAATGAATGGAATGATGTGCTTACATACAATCTCGTCACTGTAGCGTACACTGGTCAATTTGCCATCCACTTTATCACTAAAGCAGTCCTTCCAAGTGTTGTAATTCTAACCCAGACCATAACCCTCCCTCCCCCGAATTGTCGGCACTGAATAATGAGGTATGAGGACTTATCAATGCCCAGGGATGCTTCTAGGGGTCAAAGAAGCCGATTGGAATCGATAAGGCTAATGTGACATCTGTATATAGGTATCTTGCTGACGTGATGTCACACACAGGCATCTTGATCGTGGGCAGTCCAGAACAGTGCCAGTTTGCTGATATTGTCTCCATAAAGCATTTACAGTGTTAATATGAACTCCAAACTGCCTTGCAACATTGCTTTGAGACATCCCAGCTTCCAGCATCTCCATAGCACACAAAGGATCATATTCAATCATGTGAGGCATCTCTCAATCAAAATATTATTTCAAAAACCAATGCTTTTCTCTTTCAATACATCGAATACTGTCAATGAATACAAGAAATTCTAATCAATTACTAACCACATGTCGCTTAGGCACGAAACTCCAGAAAAATGCTGTGGCCAAGAAATTAGCAAATTGAGTAGCGAAACACATGTTTAGTATATACAACTATGCCTTTAAGAATAAAGAGCGATCAAAGAATACTTTTTGTTTTTATTTAACTTTTAAGTATTAAGGCTGCAACGTTTAATAAAATCTGTAAATGTTTACATGATACTTGGCAATCGAAACGTAAACGTGTAGGTCATAACCATAGTAAACCTAGGCTGATAGTTTGTTACCGTAGATCTATTTTTCAGAATACAAACATCGCATGGAGCCCTGTGGCTAATAAGTTACCAATATTCATGAATTCCGATAGGTAGGCTATATGCGTTCGCGAAGTTTCAATGTGGCAAAGATAAATATAATCTCGTTTCACTTTTGATTTGCATTTTACACATTTGTCGGTTTCTGATATATCACGCAAAATTCTGTGACTTTTTTACATTTCAAACTCTATTTATAAAATATATCATCGCTAAAACTTGACCACGCTGCAAATGTGATGTATCAACCCAAAACTCAGTCCAAAGTTACATGGCATCCGATTGAAAGCATGCATGGCAAGACATCCAGTTATGTTTTCAAAAGTAGAAACTTAAAAGCAGGAGGCCCAATGAGGGTTTTTATAATGCACACATTGAAACCTATCATACATTTGTTCAATGTATATGTTTATTCATCATCATGAAATAATATATTAAAAATAAATAATATAAACTTGATCCAGTATGAGACGTAAAACCGAAATCTTATGTCACAGTACTTGTAAGTGTGCTGTAAAAAGAACTCTCACTACATAAGTGTCAGTCCATAACACAAGTCAAAATTTGTTGCACTTCACCAAAAGCTGGTGACATCTCTATGTAAGTGAAAAGTTCTAAAGGAATGCACAACAATGATAAATTGTCTTAGGTTTTGACAATTTTCCATCAATGATGTTCCTGATGTCCATATCTTCATATCATAGTTAAATCATTCACCTTAAAGACACATTTGGACTGGTCTAAGACACTGATTTACAGAAGAGTATAAAAAATAAAGCACTTGATAAACCGGGGGTTGCATTGTGATTCAAGAAATTTGATGTCTTAGAAATCCCAATTTTTTTTTACACTAAAAAATATATTTCCTCACACTTCAATAACATGTTTTCATTAAATGGCAAAATGAAAATATTTATAAACAAAATAAACATTAAAACCTTAGAATTAAACATCACACTGAACAAATGTTAAATAAAAGTGTATAGTTAAGCGATTCATGTAAAATCCTATCAGTTTACTTGTTACGTTTTGTCTAAAAGATGGTTATCAACACATTTCTACTGACAATGGCCAAATCCTCGGCTACTGTCAAAATGCCACCGACATTCTTGTTGTTTTAGCCTATATCAGCTAGAGAACATTTTACAGAAATCTAAACACAAAGACTATATTTCTCAAATAATGTCCAATAGCTATAACTTTTCGTAAAATGACCGTGAATTATACCTAAATCGAAATCATTCCGTAAAATTCCAGAATTCATTATTCAACAGGCGATACACAAAATTGACGAAGTCGCCAAACAATTGTCGGCAGTTATTGTTCGAGATTTTGTACTTACCCGACATACAAGAGACATATCCAATAAGTAAAAATGAGAGGACAGCTGGAAACAATAGTTCCATTGCCCCAAACCAATATAAGACCTTAACTCTAATGATTATTACTCTAATGTCGTTATATTGTTTCTGTTTTCCAAACTAACATGGCCTCCAATCGATGTGTTATGTTAATGTGCCATGGACATGACGTCATTGGGTCGAGCTAAAGGGGAATACCTTACACCGAGTCCGAGTTCATTTCCATGTCAGATTTCAGTTTCGATTTGTAGATATTTCCGGTAAGTTTTTAAATGCGGTTGAACTGGATTTTGTCCAATCAAGGGAGAAAATATATCATAATGGAAGTTGTTATACGAAACTGATCTAGATTAAATTACTATTGAAATTATTATCATCTAGGCCTACTGTACATGTATATCAGTGGCGTAGGAAGCCAAATTAAAGTGGGGGCGGAGCATTTTTATATGTCGATTACGATCACATTTGAAACTATTTCCTTACCCTGTTGATTATATAAGAATTTTGCTTGTATGTGAAAAAGTTGGGGATTTGCCCCCCGGTTACTACGGCTATATAGGCCCTATATATATATATAAAGTTCTCTCCCGTCTCTCTTACCACAGGAACCTGAAATATATATATATATATATATATATATATATATATATATATATATATATATATATATATATATATATATATATATATATATATATTATATATATATAAAACATTTACATAATATATAAATATATAAATTGATATACAAAACATTTACATAACATAAATATAAATTATAACAACAATAATAATTGTTTCAGCAATATATAACGCTTAAAACTGTAACGCTGATAATTATTCATCATCATCATCATTGTCGTCATCATCTTCATCGATGACGATGGTGGCTGTAACGGCGGAGTATGCGTTTTTAGTGCCCCCCCCCCCCCCCGCGCGTGTGTATATTTATAAGGTCAAAGAAAAAACACTATTGCAAAGCAATCCCAGTTTACACAAATATGTAATGCGCCTCTAGTGTTTGAAACTCGACAATTAATCACCCACCAGAGACAAGGGTGGATCAACGCATCACCAGTATCTCCTGTCTCATATTATAAGAGTGTGTAGATGTACGCTCTGAATGTGTCTTGATGCGTGGTTCTAATATAGAGTTACTAATTTGCTACCTGTGATATTTACAAAATTATTTGATGTAGGCGGAGACTCGTAAGGTAAATCTGACTCAGAATCGTTAATATTTAACTGTATTTCATTTTCAACCTCATGGTTATACTATATTGCTAGCAACAGAAAAGCCGGTCGAATTATGGGGGACACACCCATATATCTTATTAAACAGATGTTCATGTGTTTAACCATAAAGATCATTTTGATATGACAAACGAAGCCTCAGGTATAGATATTACCTGTATACATATTTCACCTGTAATGATAAATTTGCCTCAATTTTTTGTTGAACACCTTACATTGTTCTGTCAACAAGCCTGTTAGCAATGATAAGTGCATTAACTCCTTCCTTTCGGTTTTATGTATTAAAAAGTAAAAAACGACGGATTCGTAGTCTTGATGGCGCGACTATTGGGTGAATCGATTTTAAAGTGCATAGTGCACTTTTTTGCATTGAAAATTGGGGCTTAGCCCCCAGACGTTTCTGGCGTGTGTGTGTTTTAAGTTGGTTTAGCCCCCCCCCCCCCCCTCAGTTTCAATTTGCTTCCGACTCCTATGAAGTGGATAGTAATTCAAAGTTAATTAATAAAATTAAAAATAGTAAAGAAATATATCGACATGACTAATGATGGATATATTCCTTCTGAGATAAAAATGTTGAGACTAAGAATACATCCATGAGGATGCTTGGAGCAGCGGTATAGTAAAATACATACAACATGGCGGGGCGAAGTCTTGTGAACCCTATTTTGACCTGGACGAGCAATAAAACATTAAAATTACAAGGACTAAAGCAATCGTTCCTACTTGTTATCATACATATAAGAGAGTATCCAGTGGGGAACAAAACGTTTTCCTCGTGAATATATTCAATAAATAAACATTTACATTCATAATAAATAGATAGATAAATGGCTTTTCTACTTGTGTGGAATACCAGGGCCCGGCACAATAAAGTTTGAAAATTTACTCTGAGGTTTCTGAGAATTTTCTCAACTTTGCCACCTCAGCCAATCAGATTACATGATTAGCCAAAGTTATGTATTATGTTTAGACTTAAGTAATTCATAAGTTTTAAGGTGCCAGGCCCAGAAGATTTTCGAACTTCCAACATCAATGGCAAGTCATGTTATTCCTCGATATGGGAAAAGGGAAGTAACTCTTGTCAAGAAAAAATGTAGAATGAAAGTACTGATACGAATTGATGGCAATCGTAATTTTAATGAGGTGTGACACATGAACTCAATATACTGAATACTTTATCTAAAATTCGGTAAAATAAGGTTTTACAAAAAAAGTAACTAAAATCGGTTCAGACATTAGTACTGATTACTACTAAAGTTCATTGAATATGTGAATATCTCTTTAAGTCATACACTACACTACACTGTTTGTTTATTGTTGTTTAACATCCCACTCAAGAATATTTCACTCATATGGCGACATCACCAAATACCAGTGATAGGCTTCAAATTTTGGCCTATTCGGCACTTGCTGCCATTGAACAGTGAGGGTTCTTTAATGTTCTGACACCCAATATGGCACTGGAACTCGAGTATTACTGTGTCATCCAAAAGACAGGAAACTAACCTGCCACCGACAGGACTCGAAATAACGATCCAGAGCCAAGCATGCTATCGACTGGGCCAGGCTGGCCCCACTACATTCTGTAGGGTGGTTGCTGAACATAAAAAAGTAAGGATATTGACTAGTTTACCATGTATTTTATTTATATATACAATTATGTGTGTAAAGTTTGCATTGAAGGAAGTTACATTCTGTATTATTTTCCCAGTGTAGCACTACAAAAAAAATCCAAATAATTGTAAACTATTTATTGCACTACAAAAATGCCACTGATTAAATCTTTATTGGTCATCGCAGACAATGCATTGATGCGGAAGTTGAGTCTGGAAATACCTATTAAGAATCCGTAACAGATTTTCAACCAGCCGGAGTGCATAACTGAAGCAAGTCCTATAATAAATATTTGTATGGAAGTATTGGACATGTGAGATGTTGCAAATAACTGACTGTTGATCATGTGGAATAAACACAGACCTACAGATAAGATTTTCAGTAAAGGGTATTTCACTCCTTAAATAAAGTTTAAAGGGTATATCAAAATTCTTAAAGTGTTTCTTTAAATATCTGTTAAAAGGATGTTAAACATAATTATATATAAATTGTCATTATTACAATTTGTAACTTTAATTTCCAATGAGTAGTTTCACTCCCCACCCCTTCTAAATTCCAAAGCTGAATTTTAAAGGGTAAATGCCCTCTTACTACCCTTATCTGAGGCTCTGTAAACACACTCCGTATTATCTTAATTAATTCTATATTTAGGGATGTAGCCAGAGTATAATTAATGTGGATGCATATGCGTGTGGCGAATCAAGGCTACCAAGGCTACTAATTAAAAACCTATCACTAATCGCTCCCGTTTTCTGATATGTCGCGTATAAGAAAACGGGAGCAGTGAGAGATCGGTTTTTAATTAGATTGGCTCATCCCAGAGAAAAAAATTAATGAAATATGGATTCTAGCAACATTAATCTCATCATGTCATCACCGATATGAAAAAGCCATTGTACGAACAAGTCTTCGTGTGATCCGTGTATAGCTGCTGTGTACAAAACATATGGTTATTTTTTGCCAAAACACTTCTTTTACGACGCAAAATTATTTATCAATCATAGGCGTCGGAACTGGGGGGGGGGGGCCTAGCCGGGGGGCTTAGCCCCCCCGCCACTTTTTTGGCAAAGATAGCAATAGATGTTGAAAATTTAGGCTTAGCGCCTAGATGTTTCTGGCGTGTGTGTATTTTAAGTTGGTTTAGCCCCCCCCCCCCCCCCCCCCCCCGGCGTTTCATTTTGCTTCCGACAGTGTTGTCAATTAGGCCTACATTGGACAGCTGCTTGATTCTGCATGCCGGTTACGCCCCCATATGGGGACGGTATAGTGACCTGATAGTTTAATGTCCTGATTGACCTGATCACCGATATTTCAATGGATAAAGAATAAAAATCTTATGGAATTGTGATTTCTTACTTGAAAATATATTATAAAGGTATTTTTCCTATTATATTCAACCTCAAATCACAATTTTTGAAGGAATATTAAACTAATCGGACGTGTTTTAAAATTTGGTACGGTGTATTGACCTGATTTTTAGTGTAAATACCTGATTAACAATTAGTTTGAATTAAAACGTTTTATTTGAATTTTTAATGTCTTTCTTCAAGTTTACATGTGTACTTTGATAAAATCTATCAAATGAAATAATTTTTTTTTTTAAAAATATTCATTTCTAAGTATTTTATGATAAATTTTCTTCTCATGCAGTGTAAAGACCTGATTTCGGAATGACCTGATGAAGGCTGATTTACTTGATCGGCGTTTTAGTGTAAAGACCTGATATAGAATAATTTTAAAGTAACACTTTTATTTTACTTTTTTATATTTTTATTTAGATTTACAATGCTTTTTACTATACAATCTATCAAATGAAATAAAATAATTTTAAAAATATTAATTTTGAAGTATTTTACGATACATTTTCTTCTCATGCAGTGTAAAGACCTGATTTTGGTATGACCTGATGCAAGCCTGATCGGCGCTTTTAGTATATTGTAGGCAGTGTAATGACCTGATGAAGGATGATTTATATTGGTTTTATGATACAATCTATCAGATGAAATAAAATAATTCGAAAAATATTCATTTTTAAATATTATACCAGACATTTTTTTCTCATGCAGTGTAATGACCTGATATTTTTAAAAATGTATTTCAATGATACATATTTTGTATGTTGTCGTCTGTCATTTTAATTTCAAAATTTCAAATACATTCATTTTTTTAAAAGTGTTTTTTTTTTTATTGTCATTGAAAAATAGTTCAAATGTATAATAGTCATCATCATTTTTTACAAGGTTTCAGATTAGCTTTGAATTTATCGTAAATTACTAATTATGGGCTAATAAAAGTCAGGCTTTCTGTCAATTAGGGTAGACTTTTATCCTTTTGTTAAGCAGAGTATCCCCATTTTGACAAGACCATGTGAAGTGTGCCTAGAACAAACACAAAAGTAAAATAAAAGTGTTAATTTAAAAAAAAATCTTTATCAGTAACTTACATTAAACTAAAAGCGCCGATCAGGCTGGCATCAGGTCATTACACTGCATGAGAAGAAAATATATCGTAAAATATTTGAAGATGAATATTTTTCGAATTCTTTTATTTCACCTGATAAATTGTATCTTAAAAACCATTGTAAATTTAAATAAAAGCATAAAAAGTAAAATTAAAGTGTTAATTTAAAATAATTCTATATCAGGTCTTTACACTAAAACGCCGATCAATCAGGTCATTACACGGCATGAGAAGAAAATGTATCATAAAATACTTAAAAATAGAATGTTTTTATTTCCTCTGATAAATTTTATCAAAGTACATATGTAAACTTGAAGAAAGACATTAAGAAGTTAAATAAAACGTTTTAATTCAAACTAATTGTTAATCAGGTATTTACACTAAAAATCAGGTCATTACACCGTACCAAATTTTAAAACACGTCCGATTCGTTTAAATATTCCTTCAAAAATTGTGATTTTAGATTAATATAACAGGAAAAATACCTTTATAATATATTTTCAAGTAATAAATCACAGTTACATAAGATTTTTATTCTTTATCCATTGAAATATGCCATTAAACTATCGGGTCATTACACCGCCCCCCTCCCCCCGTATATGCATAGACACTGAAGAGTTCCATTATACACTGAAGAGTTCCAATCTGGACCGCAAGGGTAGGATATAGCGGGTACCACTACATTCACTTACTGCTGTTTTATACGGTCATTGGCTGCAGCTGTCAATCTCGTTTATCTTATGAATAATGAATCCTACTGGGGTTGTTAACCCAACTCAGCCTGTTAACGCTTAACGTCCACCCATTTAAGCAAGGCTCGTTTAAGCAATCCGGAAGTGGGTAAGAAAGTGCTCCTGCTACTTTAAAGTCATTAAGATCGAAACAACTTTGCAGAATACATAGAAAATGAATTAGCCTAGTTTGCAAGCCTGATTTAATTCTGGTGACGATTATTAAAAGCAAATGAGAGTCGTCAAATGTATAACACGATGAAGAGATTGTATCTGGAAGCACAGACCTACTTTCGTTTTCGTTATTTTGATGAATTCTAGTAATTTCGGTATCAAGTATTTTCGGCCCCGAGTAATTTACGCATTTAAATGAGTAACTTCGGCACTTAACTTTTCGGCATCAGGTATTTTTGGTACATGAACAGGCAATATCAGCAGCTGATATTAATTAGACAAATAAATTAATATCTCCTGATGAATTTTAATTCCTAAAAATAAAGTTTTAATGTTTGTTTTTTGAAGTGCCGAAAATACTTGCTTACAAGTGCCGACATTACTCGGTGCTGAAATTACCTGATACCATTTCGATCATAAGAACCTGAAATTCTGTCCATATGGCGTATATTGACGAGTGTAAATTAAGATAAAATCATCAGGAGCCTGTTTGCTCCTAAATTTTAAATTCTGGGAGCCCAGATTCAAACTTAGGTCCCGTTAATAAAAAGATAATAAAACACAAGTCATAATTTTTAACAACTTGCTCAGCTGGGCAAGTGCTATACTGATGTTGTGCTTGCACGCCTTGAAAATTAGGTTGCCTGCAAATTTTATTATTTTTTTTAAGGCAAGGCCTTATTGCTATGACAGGCTCAGAACTCCTCAGGTTTTTTCGTGTACTCAGTTAAGCATCGTCAGCTTCCCCATTTAAAAATCAATGTGCCATAGGAATAGCTGAACTGCTACCTGTGCTGTAGAAAGTAGTTACCTGAGATTCAACCATTAAAATACTTCTTTGTGTCTAATTTGAATCTTGTTTCATTTGCATACTCTTTCCTTATAATTCCTGAACTAGGACATCGTTTCTTTTAATTTGAAAACTCATTGAAACTATAATTGAACAACGAAGACAGTTGAAAATGCTGTGATGAATTATTATAGTCACGTGACATAGGACACTTGTTGAAAAGGGGAATTCCCTCAGTTCAACTTTGCTGATTTTGACATTGATACCCATTTTAATTTGCATTATTTAGAAACTGGAATCGATCATTGTTTCCTTTTTATTCATACAACATGAGTTTTTACCTAACTGATAGATTATTTAAGTTTTTAAGCTTACTCGCGGAAGTGCATGATCATAGACAAACTCACGATTAAACCGTTAATGTCTGACATTGAGTAAGATGCTTTCCTTGTGTGCTGTAAATTCTGTTCATTCGTGAGAGAATTAAAGACCACTTTACTTGATTGTGGTTATGTTCGGATAGCACAAATATCAATGCAACGATTGCATGATTCCTGCCAGTAATAGAGTTTTTAAGTTTAGCCAGTTGGTTTTAGTTGATGTATTTACATTGGTCATCGTTACCACAGGTGTTTTTACTTTAAATCCGTTCTACCCAATGTTTAAATTTATTTGAGACATCGATCTACATTTATTACTCATTATTATTTTGAAATTTAGATTGTTTATTCTGAGAAAATAATGATTCTGTGGAGGATAAAATTACTTCAGGTAAATTTTGACATATTTCATTAGACTGAAAGAATAGTTACAGAATTTACAAAATAATTTCGTGAGAAAAATACTGTCACTTCTGGAAATAAACATGATAATTTAAAAATGCATATATATTTTAGATATATGGAATTGTCCTAGATCTTCCATAAATTTGTACAAATTTTCAAAATTCTGGATTTTACCAGCATAAAAAAATTATTGGTTGTATATAAAACAAAGAATAAAACAACATAAGTGACAAATATATATGTCCCATGACTTTAAATGTAAATCTAAGTCCAACTCTGTATGTCTGCTGTTTTGTAATAACAATGTAATCATATCATAAAATGTATAAATTTCTACTGATGCATAATAAAAATAAGCATCCACTAATTTCTTATATTTCAAAGAAATGTTTTGGTTTAAAGATGTACCATGGTATACGACAGCCTATACTAATTTCTGATTTTAGTAGATCAAGGATGTATATTCCCAGGTTAACAGTAATTGCATGTACGTACAGGTATATATTCTTTTATAAATTTACCAATTCAGTTTTGGCAAAGGACTTGCCTTTCACTGTTCAGGACATTCAGTCCTTTGATTATTTATTGTTATTTTAATAGATATATACAGTGTTATTGTCTCTGAATAATATGTTTTCAAGTAAATTAGTTGTACATGCATCTGTATTATCATTTATATCAATCACTACTGTGTGTTTAAATTGATGCAAATTACAAAAGTTTTTGTTTTTTAAAACAATATTTGTCCATTTCTTATATTCCATTAAAACTTTTATTCACAACAACTAGTTTTCCTTTTATCATTCACCTACATTTAATTAAGATTTTATAACTTTATACAATGTATTATAGTATTACATGTGCATGTATCATTTTAACACATCCTGAAATTCAGTTCCGTTTGGTATCAGTTCTTTTATTACACACACCCAACTTCCATTTCCTCCATAAACTGCAAGCAACAACAGTCAACACATGATGTGTTCTGTGACATTTTTGGCCACCAGATTTATTGGCAGGTAATGACTAGCGTGTTTACTTTTCAATAAAATAATTATTTTAGTTTCTAATTGGTTTTAGTAGTGCATTTTGAACTACAAATAGAAGGAAATGGATCACTTAACCAACTTAAGCGTTTTGAAATGACGAAGTGTTGTACATTGTACTTCTACTTTCATTTTGATAAAAGAGGATATTAGAACTTGTCAAAATGTTAGCTTAATCAGATTGGGAATTTTCAGGGTCAAAATTGGAAAAAACAGATAATAGTTCCAAATGGGAATGGGGCTGAATAACGGCCCCAAAAAGTGGCAAAATATGGGTCCATGGAAATACCAAAAACAACAATGAATTACCGAAAACACCAGAAAAAGCACTGAAAACACCAATATAAATCTGACATACACCTTAAATATTATAGATATTTTGAAATATTTGGATCCGTTATGTAAAATTTTACAAAAATTTCGAATAAGCAATTAAATGTCAATTCTGATGCAAATCTGAGCTCACGCGTGTGACTTGTGTATCGGAAATAATATCATAATAACTTCTTTGAAATGCATCAAAATTATCTTAAACTTTACATTAGGGAGCCAAATATAAATATTTTTAAAAATTAAGTTGTTTATCTAATTTATATTGGTGTTTTCGGTGCTTTTTCTGGTGTTTTTGGCAAATCGCTATTGTTTTTGGTAAAATGTATTTCCATGGACCGGCAAACATCTCTAAAATCAGTTCGCTGAACGGATGACTTTGTATGTAAAACAATTCACCTGATCATAAATTCAGTCACCTCGGGTGAATGGGCAACAGTCAATTTCCACCCCTGATTGATATACAAATCATTTACATAGCTTGTTTTAATGTTGACCTTCTCATGACAGAGAGCAAGATGTAATGATTTGTATATCAATATACGGACAGAATTTCAGGTTGCTGTGTTTTGACTTACAAGATGCATGTTTGGACAGTTTTTGTTTCCAACTGATATTCATTTTCTGTTAGGCTTATATATTGACCAGGCGTCCCTATTTTATACTTTTCTGAAATGATGATGAGGATTTGTATTTATTACAAAGCTAGACCTGCAAAAGGAATCCTTTCAAAGAATTTCAATTACAGTAAAACTTGCTATAGCGGCCACCTCTATATAAGTTTAACCTGTTTATAAAGGCCAGTTTTTTCAAGTCCCTTCACAGCATACTTAAATTGAACCTGTGTATAAGGGTCACCTGCACATAAAAGTCAATATTTTATGGTCCCTTGGGTGACCACTCTATATTTTTCTATTATGATCATAGACTGTTTCTTGATTTTTTGGCTGGATTTAATGAGCAGTGTGACTACTTAAAGCCCTTGCCACTTGTTATTGTGGGGCAGTGAGAGATGTCTCATGTGTATGTTATTGTGGGGCAGTGAGAGATGTCTCATGTGTGTGTTATTGTGGGACAGTGAGAGAGATGTCTCATGTATGTTATTGTGGGGCAGTGAGAGAGATGTCTCACATGTGTGTTATTATGGGGACAGTGAGAGAGATGTCTCATGTGTATGTTATTGTGGGGGAGTGAGAGAGATGTCTCATGTGTATGTTATTGTGGGGCAGTGAGAGAGATGTCTCACGTGTGTGTTATTGTGGGGCAGTGAGAGAGATGTCTCATGTGTATGTTATTGTGGGGCAGTGAGAGATGTCTGATGTGTGTGTTATTGTGGGGCAGTGAGAGAGATGTCTCATGTATGTTATTGTGGGGCAGTGAGAGAGATGTCTCATGTGTGTGTTATTATGGGGCAGTGAGAGATGTCTCATGTGTGTGTTATTGTGGGACAGTGAGAGAGATGTCTCATGTATGTTATTGTGGGGCAGTGAGAGAGATGTCTCACATGTGTGTTATTATGGGACAGTGAGAGAGATGTCTCATGTGTATGTTATTGTGGGGCAGTGAGAGAGATGTCTCATGTGTATGTTATTGTGGGGCAGTGAGAGAGATGTCTCACGTGTGTGTTATTATGGGGCAGTGAGAGAGATGTCTCATGTGTATGTTATTGTGGGGCAGTGAGAGATGTCTGATGTGTGTGTTATTGTGGGGCAGTGAGAGAGATGTCTCATGTATGTTATTGTGGGGCAGTGAGAGAGATGTCTCATGTGTGTGTTATTATGGGGCAGTGAGAGAGATGTCTCATGTGTATGTTATTATGGGGCAGTGAGAGATGTCTCATGTGTGTGTTATTGTGGGACAGTGAGAGAGATGTCTCATGTATGTTATTGTGGGGCAGTGAGAGAGATGTCTCACATGTGTGTTATTATGGGACAGTGAGAGAGATGTCTCATGTGTATGTTATTGTGGGGCAGTGAGAGAGATGTCTCATGTGTATGTTATTGTGGGGCAGTGAGAGAGATGTCTCACGTGTGTGTTATTATGGGGCAGTGAGAGAGATGTCTCATGTGTATGTTATTGTGGGGCAGTGAGAGATGTCTGATGTGTGTGTTATTGTGGGGCAGTGAGAGAGATGTCTCATGTATGTTATTGTGGGGCAGTGAGAGAGATGTCTCATGTGTGTGTTATTATGGGGCAGTGAGAGAGATGTCTCATGTGTATGTTATTGTGGGGCAGTGAGAGAGATGTCTCATGTGTATGTTATTGTGGGGCAGTGAGAGAGATGTCTGATGTATGTTATTGTGGGGCAGTGAGAGAGATGTCTCACGTGTGTGTTATTATGGGGCAGTGAGAGAGATGTCTCATGTGTATGTTATTGTGGGGCAGTGAGAGAGATGTCTCATGTGTATGTTATTGTGGGGCAGTGAGAGAGATGTGTGTGTTATTATGGGGCAGTGAGAGAGATGTCTCATGTGTATGTTATTGTGGGGCAGTGAGAGAGATGTCTCATGTGTGTGTTATTGTGGGGGCAGTGAGAGAGATGTCTCATGTGTGTTATTGTGGGACAGTGAGAGAGATGTCTCGTGTATGTTATTGTGGGGCAGTGAGAGAGATGTCTCATGTGTGTGTTATTGTGGGGCAGTGAGAGAGATGTCTCATGTATGTTATTGTGGGGCAGTGAGAGATGTCTCATGTGTATGTTATTGTGGGGCAGTGAGAGAGATGTCTCATGTGTGTTATTATGGGGCAGTGAGAGAGATGTCTTGTGTATGTTATTGTGGGGCAGTGAGAGAGATGTCTTATGTGTATGTTATTGTGGGGCAGTCAGAGATGTCGCATGTGTATGTTATTGTGGGGCAGTGAGAGAGATGTCTCATGTGTGTTTATTGTGGGGCAGTGAGAGATGTCTGATGTGTATGTTATTGTGGGGCAGTGAGAGAGATGTCTCATGTGTATGTTATTGTGGGGCAGTGAGAGATGTCTGATGTGTGTGTTATTGTGGGGCAGTGAGAGAGATGTCTCATGTGTGTGTTATTGTGGGGGGCAGTGATAGAGAGATGGGATGTGTGTGTTATTGTGGGGCAATGAGAGAAATGTCTCGTGTGTTTTATTGTGGGGCAGTGAGAGAGATGTCTTGTGTGTGTTATTGTGGGACAGTGAGAGAGATGTCTTGTGTATGTTATTGTGGGGCAGTGAGAGAGATGTCTTATGTGTATGTTATTGTGGGGCAGTGAGAGATGTCGCATGTGTATGTTATTGTGGGGCAGTGAGAGAGATGTCTCATGTGTGTTATTGTGGGCAGTGAGAGATGTCTGATGTGTATGTTATTGTGGGGCAGTGAGAGAGATATCTCATGTGTATGTTATTGTGGGGCAGTGAGAGATGTCTGATGTGTGTGTTATTGTGGGGCAGTGAGAGAGATGTCTCGTGTGTGTTATTGTGGGGCAGTGATAGAGATGTCTGATGTGTGTGTTATTGTGGGGCAGTGAGAGAAATGTCTCGTGTGTGTTATTGTGGGGCAGTGAGAGAGATGTCTTGTGTGTGTTATTGTGGGACAGTGAGAGAGATGTCTCATGTATGTTATTGTGGGGCAGTGAGAGAGATGTCTCATGTGTGTGTTATTATGGGGCAGTGAGAGATGTCTCATGTGTGTGTTATTGTGGGACAGTGAGAGAGATGTCTCATGTATGTTATTGTGGGGCAGTGAGAGAGATGTCTCACATGTGTGTTATTATGGGACAGTGAGAGAGATGTCTCATGTGTATGTTATTGTGGGGGCAGTGAGAGAGATGTCTCATGTGTATGTTATTGTGGGGCAGTGAGGAGAGATGTCTCACGTGTGTGTTATTGTGGGGCAGTGAGAGAGATGTCTCATGTGTATGTTGTGGGGCAGTGAGAGATTGTCTGATGTGTGTGTTATTGTGGGGCAGTGAGAGAGATGTCTCATGTATGTTATTGTGGGGCAGTGAGAGAGATGTCTCATGTGTGTGTTATTATGGGGCAGTGAGAGATGACATGTGTGTGTTATTGTGGGACAGTGAGAGAGATGTCTCATGTGTATGTTATTGTGGGGCAGTGAGAGAGATGTCTCACATGTGTGTTATTTTCGGGGCAGTGAGAGAGATGTCTCATGTGTATGTATTGTGGGGCAGTGAGAGAGATGTCTCATGTGTATTATTGTGGGGCAGTGAGAGAGATGTCTCACGTGTGTGTTATTATGGGGCAGTGAGAGAGATGTCTCATGTGTATGTTATTGTGGGGCAGTGAGAGATGTCTGATGTGTGTGTTATTGTGGGGCAGTGAGAGAGATGTCTCATGTATGTTATTGTGGGGCAGTGAGAGAGATGTCTCATGTGTGTGTTATTATGGGGCAGTGAGAGAGATGTCTCATGTGTATGTTATTGTGGGGCAGTGAGAGAGATGTCTCATGTGTGTTATTGTGGGGCAGTGAGAGAGATGTCTGATGTATGTTATTGTGGGGCAGTGAGAGAGATGTCTCACGTGTGTGTTATTATGGGGCAGTGAGAGAGATGTCTCATGTGTATGTTATTGTGGGGCAGTGAGAGAGATGTCTCATGTGTATGTTATTGTGGGGCAGTGAGAGAGATGTCTCACATGTGTGTTATTATGGGGCAGTGAGAGAGATGTCTCATGTGTATGTTATTGTGGGGCAGTGAGAGAGATGTCTCATGTGTGTGTTATTGTGGGGCAGTGAGAGAGATGTCTCATGTGTGTTATTGTGGGACAGTGAGAGAGATGTCTCGTGTATGTTATTGTGGGGCAGTGAGAGAGATGTCTCATGTGTGTGTTATTGTGGGGCAGTGAGAGAGATGTCTCATGTATGTTATTGTGGGGCAGTGAGAGATGTCTCATGTGTATGTTATTGTGGGGCAGTGAGAGAGATGTCTCATGTGTGTTATTATGGGGCAGTGAGAGAGATGTCTTGTGTATGTTATTGCGGGGCAGTGAGAGAGATGTCTTATGTGTATGTTATTGTGGGGCAGTGAGAGATGTCGCATGTGTATGTTATTGTGGGGCAGTGAGAGAGATGTCTCATGTGTGTTATTGTGGGGCAGTGAGAGATGTCTGATGTGTATGTTATTGTGGGGCAGTGAGAGAGATGTCTCATGTGTATGTTATTGTGGGGCAGTGAGAGATGTCTGATGTGTGTGTTATTGTGGGGCAGTGAGAGAGATCTCGTGTGGTGTTATTGTGGGGCAGTGATAGAGATGTCTGATGTGTGTGTTATTGTGGGGCAGTGAGAGAAATGTCTCGTGTGTTTTTATTGTGGGGCAGTGAGAGAGATGTCTTGTGTGTGTTATTGTGGGACAGTGAGAGAGATGTCTTGTGTATGTTATTGTGGGGCAGTGAGAGAGATGTCTTATGTGTATGTTATTGTGGGGCAGTGAGAGAGATGTCGCATGTGTATGTTATTGTGGGGCAGTGAGAGAGATGTCTCATGTGTGTTATTGTGGGGCAGTGAGAGATGTCTGATGTGTATGTTATTGTGGGGCAGTGAGAGAGATATCTCATGTGTATGTTATTGTTGGGCAGTGAGAGATGTCTGATGTGTGTGTTATTGTGGGGCAGTGAGAGAGGTGTCTCGTGTGTGAGTATTGTGGGGCAGTGATAGAGATGTCTGATGTGTGTGTTATTGTGGGGCAGTGAGAGAAATGTCTCGTGTGTGTTATTGTGGGGCAGTGAGAGAGATGTCTTGTGTGTGTTATTGTGGGACAGTGAGAGAGATGTCTCATGTGTATGTTATTGTGGGGCAGTGAGTGAGATGTCTCATGTGTGTGTTATTTCGGGGCAGTGAGAAAGATGTCTTGTGTGTGTTATTATGGGGCAGTGAGAGAGATGTCTCATGTGTGTGTTATTGTGGAACAGTGAGAGAGATGTCTCATGCATGTTATTGTGGGGCAGTGAGAGAGATGTCTCATGTGTGTTATTGTGGGGCAGTAAGAGAGATGTCTGATGTGTATGTTATTGTGGGGCAGTGAGAGAGATGTCTCGTGTGTGTTATTGTGGGGCAGTGAGAGAGATGTCTCATGTGTATGTTATTGTGGGGAAGTGAGAGAGATGTCTCATGTGTGTGTTATTGTGGGGCAGTGAGAGAGATGTCTCATATGTGTGTTATTGTGGGGCAGTGAGAGATGTCTGATGTGTATGTTATTATGGGACAGTGAGAGAGATGTCTGATGTGTATGTTATTGTGGGGCAGTGAGTGAGATGTCTCGTGTGTGTTATTGTGGGGCAGTGAGAGAGATGTCTCATGTGTGTGTTATTGTGGGGCAGTGAGAAAGATGTCTGATGTGTGTGTTATTGTGGGGCAGTGAGAGAGATGTCTGATGTGTGTTATTGTGGGGCAGTGAGAGAGATGTCTGATGTGTGTGTTATTGTGGGGCAGTGAGAGATGTCTCATGTGTGTGTTATTGTGGGACAGTGAGAGAGATGTCTCGTGTATGTTATTGTGGGGCAGTGAGAGAGATGTCTCATGTGTGTGTTATTGTGGGGCAGTGAGAGAGATGTCACTCATGTATGTTATTGTGGGGCAGTGAGAGATGTCTCATGTGTATGTTATTGTGGGGCAGTGAGAGAGATGTCTCATGTGTGTTATTAGGGGCAGTGAGAGAGATGTCTTGTGTATGTTATTGTGGGGCAGTGAGAGAGATGTCTTATGTGTATGTTATTGTGGGGCAGTGAGAGATGTCGCATGTGTATGTTATTGTGGGGCAGTGAGAGAGATGTCTCATGTGTGTTATTGTGGGGCAGTGAGAGATGTCTGATGTGTATGTTATTGTGGGGCAGTGAGAGAGATGTCTCATGTGTATGTTATTGTGGGGCAGTGAGAGATGTCTGATGTGTGTGTTATTGTGGGGCAGTGAGAGAGATGTCTCGTGTGTGTTATTGTGGGGCAGTGATAGAGATGTCTGATGTGTGTGTTATTGTGGGGCAGTGAGAGAGATGTCTCATGTGTATGTTATTGTGGGGCAGTGAGAGAGATGTCTGATGTGTGTGTTATTGTGGGGCAGTGAGAGAGATGTCTCATGTGTGTGTTATTGTGGGGCAGTGAGAGAGATGTCTCATGTGTGTGTTATTGTGGGGCAGTGAGAGAGAGATGTCTCATGTGTATGTTATTGTGGGGCAGTGAGAGAGAGATGTGTTATTGTGGGCAGTGAGAGATGTCTATGTGTGTGTTATTGTGGGGCAGTGAGAGAGATGTCTCATGTGTGTGTTATTATGGGGCAGTGAGAGAGATGTCTCATGTGTGTGTTATTGTGGGGCAGTGAGAGAGATGTCTCGTGTGTTATTGTGGGGCAGTGAGAGATGTCTCATGTGTGTGTTATTGTGGGGCAGTGAGAGAGATGTGTCATGTGTATGTTATTGTGGGGCAGTGAGATATGTCTTGTGTGTGTTATTGTGGGGCAGTGAGAGAGATGTCTCATGTGTGTGTTATTGTGGGGCAGTGAGAGAGATGTCTCGTGTGTGTTATTGTGGGGCAGTGAGAGAGATGTCTCATGTGTGTGTTATTGTGGGGCAGTGAGAGAGATGTCTCATGTGTATGTTTGTATCCTTGCTAGAGTGATCCGTATTCCCAATGGATTTTAAGTTCTGTTATGACCAAGGAATCGGACTGCACATCCTATACCATTGACTCTCCATATAGTCATAGAGCTGTGCGGACAGGAGATGAATAGGACCTTTAAGACAAAGATTTGACACTCTACCAACTAAGCTACTGTGTGTGGACTAAGGCAGTGCCATTAAATGGTCACAGCTTTTTGTTTTACAAGTGAAGGAAGCTAAGTTGATAAACATGCTGATTTTATCGCCACACAAGTGTGACTGTGTCGGTTTCTGAGCTCACAAGTGTGACTGTGTCGGTGTCTGAGCTCACAAGTGTGGCTGTGTCGGTGTCTTAGCTCACAAGTGTGACTGTTGGTGTCTGAGCTCACAAGTGTGACTGTCGGTGTCTGAGCTCACAAGTGTGACTGTGTCGGTGTCTAAGCTCACAAGTGTGACTGTCGGTGTCTTAGCTCACAAGTGTGACTGTATCGGTGTCTTAGCTCACAAGTGTGACTGTGTCTGTGTCTGAGCTCACAAGTGTGACTCTGTCTGTGTCTTAGCTCACAAGTGTGACTGTCGGTGTCTGAGCTCACAAGTGCAAAAGTAACACCTTTCTTACAATTGCCATCAAACAGTTCAATTATGACATGTGGAAAACTTTGACCTCCATGATATTATTACATAATAATAATTGATGTATAATGTTTGTATTTATTTACAGCTACATGCAAGTGTTGGGAGGGATCCACTGTGGTGTAGAGGGAACATCCTTCTGAATTCAGTCACAAAGTCAGTAAGAAAAGGTAAAAAAGCTGTTATACACCAAAATTCAGTATATATAAATAATGTTCTCTGTAAGGTCACAGATATCCATTGCATCTTTATCTTGATTTTTTTGTAAATTTCGGCATCGAGAAACCAACTAAGTGAGAAATTGAAGCAAATTTCACCTAACTGAAAAATACTTGTTGTTGCAGTCATGTACAGCAGAAACTGTCTTGAGACCTTTTACTACTGAAATGTGGTACCTCAGGTGGTCTCTTACAAGAGGTTTTATCTAACCGCATGGTTTTCAGAGTGTGGTCTCAGTCTCTCAGAAGACAGGTGCTCTTTTACAATGACAGGTTCCAGTGTACTGCTGCTACATCAATAATGGACTAACCGGGCATTTCCCAAGCTATCATAGGCGGAAGAAATAAATTGCATTCCAAATGCAAACAAAAATGCATTTTTTCCTCAGCTTGCAGTAAAAATTTCCCAATTGAAGTCAAATGACAATGAATTTGAATAGATTTTGTATTTTCAAACAACTCTATGTATTTTTAGATTCCCCAATTTCAGTAAGATGTTCCTAAAATTCCTAATTCAAAAGGCTCAGGCCCCATTCCCAAAAGAGAGTGGAAAAGTCATGGTAATGATAAATTTCCATGGATAGATCTTGATAGAAGACAAAAATACACAGAAATGTTGAATGTTTTACTGATAATACCCCAGACAGAAGAAATGTTGAATGTTTTACTGATAATACCCCAGACAGAAGAAATGTTGAATGGTTTACTACTGAAATGTAATGGTTTACTGATAATACCCCAGACAGAAGAAATGTTGAACACTGAAGACAGAAGAAATGTTGAATGCTTTACTGATAATACCCCAGACAGAAGAAATGTTGAAATGATAATAGCCCAGACAGAAGAAATGTTGAATGTTTACTGATAATAGCCCAGACAGAAGAAATGTTGAATGTTTTACTGATAATACCCCAGACAGAAGAAATGTTGAATGCTTTACTGATAATAGCCCCAGACAGAAGAAATGTTGAATGTTTTACTGATAATACCCCAGACAGAAGAAATGTTGAATGGTTTACTGATAATAGCCCAGACAGAAGAAATGTTGAATGGTTTACTGATAATACCCCAGACAGAAGAAATGTTGAATGCTTTACTGATAATAGCCCAGACAGAAGAAATGTTGAATGTTTTACTGATAATACCCCAGACAGAAGAAATGTTGAATGGTTTACTGATAATACCCCAGACACATAATACCCCAGACAGAAGAAATGTTGAATGGTTTACTGATAATACCCCAGACAGAAGAAATGTTGAATGCTTTACTGATAATAGCCCAGACAGAAGAAATGTTGAATGCTTTACTGATAATACCCCAGACAGAAGAAATGTTGAATGCTTTACTGATAATAGCCCAGACAGAAGAATGTTGAATGCTTTACTGATAATACCCCAGACAGAAGAAATGTTGAATGCTTTATGATTGAAATGTTGAATGCTTTACTGATAATAGCCCAGACAGAAGAAATGTTGAATGCAGACCCCAGACAGAAGAAAATGCTTTACTGATAATAGCCCAGACAGAAGAATGTTGAATGCTTTACTGATAATACCTTTATGTTGAATGATTTATACCCAGACAGAAGAAATGTTGAATGCTTTACTGATAATACCTCAGACAGAAGAAATGTTGAATGCTTTACTGATATTAGCCCAGACAGAAGAAATGTTGAATGCTTTACTGATAATACCTCAGACAGAAGAAATGTTGAATGCTTTACTGATAATACCTCAGACAGAAGAAATGTTGAATGCTTTACTGATAATACCCCAGACAGAAGAAATGTTGAATGCTTTACTGATAATAGCCCAGACAGAAGAAATGTTGAATGCTTTACTGATATTAGCCCAGACAGAAGAAATGTTGAATGCTTTACTGATAATACCTCAGACAGAAGAAATGTTGAATGCTTTACTGATAATACCTCAGACAGAAGAAATGTTGAATGCTTATAATAGACAGAAGAAATTATGCCCTGACAGACCTCAGACAGAAAATGTTGAATGCTTTACTGATAATACCTCAGACAGAAGAAATGTTGAATGCTTTACTGATAATAGCCCAGACAGAAGAAATGATGCTTTAATAATAGCCTCAGACAGAAGGAAGTTGAATGCTTTACTGTACCCCAGGCAGAAGAAATGTTGAATGCTTTACTGATTACCTCAGACAGAAGAAATGTTAATGCTTTAGATAATACCTCCATGTTGAATGCTTTACTGATAATAGCCCAGACAGAAGGAATGTTGAATGCTTTACTGATAATACCCCAGGCAGAAGAAATGTGGATTTACTTTGTTAAAAAACATATTTGAGTCCTTTGATCAAACAAAAATTTGCATTTTGAGTATTTCTGATACTTTAGATACATGTACTCATTTCACATGTTTCATGCCCTTATCCAACAGAAAGTGTGTTTATATCATTCACAACTGCTCACCTTGTCGCTAGCTATGTAGCCATTGACTATTATTTTTCAAAATTTGCTGAAAATAATTTTGATCATTTTTGTTGCATGTTTTTTCAACATTGGCTAAAACATATTGTAATAATTTTGATCGTGTTTGGTGCATGTTTTTCAACATTGGCTAAATAATATTGTAATAATTTTGATCATGTTTGGTGCATGTTTTTCAACATTGGCTAAAAAATATTGTAATAATTTTGATCATGTTTTGTGCATGTTTTGTCTCTCATTATACTGTCATTCAAAAAAGAAAAAAATAGCACAGTCACAGACAACCATGTTTGACATACATAGAGCATGAGTAAGGGCATGCTTGATTGCTAATAACAGAATTGACCCCCAAATTTTCCCAATCAAGTAAACCTCCAGACTTGCAAAAACTTTGCTTCATGTATACATATACAGAAGCTGAAGCATTACCTTATTATTTTAACTATGGGTCTGAGTGATAAGGAAACATTATTTTACATCATTCACGTATAAATTTTTGCATCACATGCACATTTATAATGTTCCCATAAAAAATGAATAAATATATTGAGTACGTTACTTAAAATTTGAGTATGTCTTCAAACATTTTTTAAAAATATTTCTGAAGTGTTCTTTAAATGAGCAATTTTTTCTATCAATATTTACAACTGTATACCATCAATATACAAACATGTCCTGTTACAGAATATATTTTGCATGTTTTATCTTAAAATTATAAAAAGTTAGTTGAGCTTGAGTACTGAGTAAATTCCATGACTTTGGGCCCTGGTTTTATAGCCTCACTTTACTATTTTTCACAAAATATAGTTAAAACAATAGATATTTACATTAAGTTTTTCTGAAAGAACAGAAAATACGTCCATTGACTCTCAATCATTGGGCAAGTTAAATTAATAAATGTGCAAGTTATTTCCAGGGCTTGTTATTTACCTTTGTAGCACATTACGTGTCTCTTTTAAAATTCTGTATGTAAACATAATATTACTAATTCAATGTTATCAAATACAAGTCCTTTAAAACATTAAAAATAAAGTTAATTTGTAATACATGTATTTATATTTTCAAATATCACAATTTTACATTTTACTGCAAAATTAATTGCATATAGCCTAGGGCCTACATCCTTTACTGGCCCTAGTTTGATCCCTGGTTGTGCCCGATTTTCAGAGGTGAGTTTTGATCTCCTGTCTGCACAGCTCCATGCCAAGATAGTGGGTAAATGGTCTAGGATGTGTAGCTCTATACCAAGATAGTGGGTAAATGGTCTAGGATGTGTAGCTCTATACCAAGATAGTGGGTAAATGGTCTAGGATGTGTAGCTCTATACCAAGATAGTGGGTAAATGGTCTAGGATGTGTAGCTCTATACCAAGATAGTGGGTAAATGGTCTAGGATGTGTAGCTCTATACCAAGATAGTGGGTAAATGGTCTAGGATGTGTAGCTCTATACCAAGATAGTGGGTAAATGGTCTAGGATGTGCAGCTCTATGCCAAGATAGTGGGTAAATGGTCTAGGATGTGTAGCTCTATGCCAAGATAGTGGGTAAATGCAGCTCTATGCCAAAGATAGTGGGTAAATGGTCTAGGATGTGTAGCTCTATACCCAAGATAGTGGGTAAATGGTCTATGTGTAGCCAATACCAAGATAGTGGGGTAAATGGTCTAGGATGTGTAGCTCTATGCCAAGATAGTGGGTAAATGGTCTAGGATGTGCAGCTCTATACCAAGATAGTGGGTAAATGGTCTAGGATGTGTAGCTCTATGCCAAGATAGTGGGTAAATGGTCTAGGATGTGCAGCTCTATGCCAAGATAGTGGGTAAATGGTCTAGGATGTGCAGCTGTATGCCAAGATAGTGGAGTAAATGGTCTAGGATGTGTAGTGTATAAAGATAGAGGGTAAATGGTCTAGGATGTGCAGCTCTATGCCAAGATAGTGGGTAAATGGTCTAGGATGTGCAGCTCTATGCCAAGATAGTGGGTAAATGGTCTAGGATGTGCAGCTGTATGCCAAGATAGTGGGTAAATGGTCTAGGATGTGTAGCTGTATGCCAAGATAGAGGGTAAATGGTCTAGGATGTGTAGCTGTATGCCAAGATAGAGGGTAAATGGTCTAGGATGTGCAGCTCTATGCCAAGATAGAGGGTAAATGGTCTAGGATGTGCAGCTCTATGCCAAAATAGTGGGTAAATGGTCTAGGATGTGCAGCTGTATGCCAAGATAGTGTGTAAATGGTCTAGGATGTACAGCTCTATGCCAAGATAGTGGGTAAATGGTCAAGGATGTGTAGCTCTATGCCAAGATAGTGGGTAAATGGTCAAGGATGTACAGCTCTATGCCAAGATAGTGGGTAAATGGTCTAGGATGTGTAGCTCTATGCCAAGATAGTGGGTAAATGGTCTAGGATGTGTAGCTCTATGCCAAGATAGTGGGTAAGTGGTCTAGGATGTGTAGCTCTATGCCAAGATAGTGGGTAAATGGTCTAGGATGTGTAGCTCTATGCCAAGATAGTGGGTAAATGGTCTAGGATGTGTAGCTCTATGCCAAGATAGAGGGTAAATGGTCTAGGATGTGCAGCTCTATGCCAAGATAGTGGGTAAATGGTCTAGGATGTGCAGCTCTATGCCAAGATAGTGGGTAAATGGTCTAGGATGTGCAGCTCTATGCCAAGATAGTGGGTAAATGGTCTAGGATGTGCAGTTTGATTATCTTTGTCAGATTGTACAAGAGTAGTTGTACTTAAAAAGCCGTTGGAAATATGAACCACTCAAGCAAGGACATGAACACACACTAAACATCTCTCTCCCTGTCTGACAGGGATGAGTGGCTGGCTTTAAGTGGTCACACCGCTTGTTAAATCAGCCAAAGCAAAGCAAACATCCATTACCCGTGTAAAATAAAAGAAAACAGTGACGTTGAGATATTACGTTTTCATTATGAAACAACATATTTCAGTTTATGTAGCCTTTTAAGCTGTAATGTTTGAAGATTAATTTTAGCCCGCCATCAATAAATGGTGGGCTATTCATATGGCCCTGCATCTGTGGTCTGTCTGTTGTCAGTCAGTCATCTGTCTGTCGTCCATCCATCTGTCCGTCCCAAACAATTCTTGTTACTGCTAGTTCTCATAAAGGACAGAAGGAATCTCCTTGAAATTTAATATGAAGGTTCCCCTTGAGGTCTAGTTGTGCATATTACATTTTCAGAGAGATCAGAATCCAACATGGCTGACAGGCAGCCATCTTGGATTTTTACCAAAGGAAGTTTATTATTGTTATTTCTCAAAAAGGACTGATAGGATCTCCTTGATATTGAACATATAGGTTTCCCTTGAGGTTTAGTTGTGCATATTACATTTTCAGAGAGATTGGATTCCATCATGGCCGACAGGCAGCCATCTTGAATTTTAACCAAATGAAGTTTGTTACCAATACTTTTCAGAAAGTACTGAAGGGATCTCCTTGAAATTTGACATGAATGTTCCCCTTGAAGTGTAGTTGTGCATATTACATTTTCAGAGAGACTGGATTCCAACATGGCTGACAGGTGGCCATCTTAGATTTTGACAATGGAAGTATGTATTTCTCAGAATGTACTGAAGGAATCTTTTCGAAATGGATTATGGAGGTTCCCCCTGAGGTCCGGATGTGCATATTACATTTTCAAAGAGATCAAAATCCAAGATGGACACCTGTTGGCCATGTTGAATTCCATTCTTTCTTAAAATGTCGTATGTTCAATTCAAGTACAGTTTCGCCATAATCTTGTGAAAAAAGTATTTTACAGAAATATGGATTTAAGTTCCAAATCAATGTTGAGACACAAAATAAGAAAAAAGAAGAGAAAAGTACAGTCTGTCATATATAGATCAGACATAGAACATTCCATGGTGGGTGCCAAGATCATAGAACATTCCATGGTGGGTGCCAAGATCATAGAACATTCCATGGTGGGTGCAAAGATCATAGAACATTCCATTGTGGGTGCCAAGATCCCTCTGGAATCTCTTGTCTCATTTCTGGAGTGAGTCACACAGATGTCTACAGAAGGTAGACAGACCTACAGATTTCAACCGCTGCTGATCTGACTAGATCTATAATTCGTTTACGCAAAGATATGTGTTTTGGAAACTGTTCACTGCCTCTAATGGCACATAGCTGCATTCTATAATTGATTTCAAGTATAATGGATCCTGATCAGTTTAAATGTCACACAAATTCATGTTTCAGTTGGCTAGCCCCATGTCATTTATAAACAGGCAAGACCAGAGTGTATTGTGCGCCACCTATGTACGTGTAACAGATATGGGAGGTAACTGACAATAATCCCTCATTGGCTAAAAAATATCTTGGTTAGCTAATATTTTGGCTCATGGTTTTCTGAGTTCAGGGTGAGCAGTGCACAACCTTGCTTCCACTGGTAGTCTTTATCAATGAAGGGAAATACACTTATTTAACTTCCAAAACAAAAGAACTATATAAACAAATACACAACAACATTCCATAGTCTCTTAACCTAAATGTCATGAAATCAACATACATGTGTTATCCTACCTTACATTAATTTGCAGATGAGACCAGGAACAAGAGTTGTTAGGGGACCCGACTGGTGTTCCAAGAAGCAAGATAATGGGGAAGGCTTTTTAGGAACCATTATCTTTGTCCCCAAAAAAGGCTCCAGCGATAACAAGGTGACTGTTATATGGGACTCGGGAAGAGAGTTACGATACAGAGCGGGACAAGATGGGAAATATGACTTACGAGTCTATGACAATGGACCTACAGGTAAAGCGACTTGAGGGTTGATCAAGGTGTGTGCAGTAAAGTTTGTCATGGGGAAAATTATGTGTGGCAAGCCCCATGACCTGATTGGACTGCACACACAAATGTTGCATATATTCTTATATCTACATGTACATACCTGCTAGATGACAGTTGATCAACCTAAAACTTTTTTAAAATGGATAATATGAGTAATGAATCGGGGGCCATGCTGGCTAAAGAATTTATGGCGCCAGAAAAATTGCCAACTGTCAAAATTTGTCACTTTGTACCCGATTTAGATTTGAACATTTCATGTTAATTACTGTCATTACATGGCTATTAATTATGGGAGGTGAAAAGTTGATTTAGTGACATGAATTAACATTTTTATTCTGTGTACTTTGTAATAATTCTGAAGATATAAATAACTTATGTAAGCCAAAAGGATTAATCAGTACAGCTGCCAAAAAATTTGCCAACAGCAATTTTTCGTGATCTGAAATAAAAGATTGGCTTGGCCCAGAGTGTCATGTCCTTTCTGTTTACGTCATACAGAACTTTTTTTTTTTCAGGTGTATTACATAAATCTGTGACATGTGACTGTTGTTCTGAAGCACCAATCGTTGGACTCCGGTTTAAATGTACGACTTGTTCAGACTTTGACCTCTGTACTAAGTGCTACATGAACGATGAACATGATGTTGATCACACGTTTGTACGAATTGACTCAGAGGAAACGGCAGCGTGAGTTTGATATCTAATACATATATATATATATATATATATAGATGATTTAGATATATGCATATTGGAAATATTCAGGCCTAAAATAAAATTAAGTTTGTTTGCTGTTTGCCCACTGACCCACAGATATCACTGTGACTCGGAAAATTTTATTGCCGTTTTCCAAAAGAAATTTTTTTTATTGAAGATTTTTCTTGAATGTTCGATTACCATCACAACTTTATATAGTATAAGTATTAAAATCATCCCAATCTCTTAGAATATACATTTATATACAATGTATTTTGACCGTGGCGCTATTATTTATTCAATGAAACATCGTATATTAACAGTATTTTATTCGAGTAGTGTAAAATAATGGCCAGAACGTACGTAGCATGACACTAGGGGCCTATCAAGGAACTGCAAATTCACAATATGACCTCTTGTAACTCTTCAATATATTACCAATCCATCTACAGTATTAGGGCATAAATGAGTTCGCCAAACTTTCTGTCCTGATTTTAAGTGATTTTTTTTAAGGGGTGGGGGTGGGGGGGTTTAAATCATGATTTTACTGCTATACCCCAGAATGACACACATTTTCTCTACGAATACTATTTATAAAAATAGGAAACCAAAAATCCTGTATGATACATGTTTTACTAAGATGAACAATTTATGAAACACCTGTGTAAATTTGTTTGATATGTTTGCTCCTTTTATGAAAGCTGAAGGAAATAATGTTATAGCAAACATAGAATCGTGTAGAAAGTTACGTAAGACTTACTACCGTTACTTATTTTTATTTCAAAAATATTTGTCAAAACGTAATAATTTTACAAAAAACGATATCAAATCTAGTAAAATGAAATCAGTTAAATTTATACACCTGTTTTCTTTAACATAACCCTGTGTGATTCTCTAATTTACATTAGAAATATATTAAAAACGTCCCAGGAAAATTATCATTTAAAACACAGACTCTGTCACTGCACCATGCACCTTACTATAAACACTGCCTCACTGTGTGACTGATTGCCGATAGTTGGTAGATCAAGTTGAGCCTCTGATTTGATACTGGCAAGTCTGTTTAACTTGCAACCAGTGAACAAAGACTATAAAATGACATTTTGTTTCAATAGATAATTGTTGTACAATATATCAAATCTTAAATGTCTTTGTATATTTTATTTTATTTTTAATCCTTATCCTTCCACATTACATTGACTGACTCAGCCAGCCACTGCTGCATATGTATTACAATGTATACACACCACTGCCAGATTAAAACTGAATTTTTATCAATTTGAACTGGTCACTTTAACTTGTAATTGTGTGTCAGTTTGTGTAAACTGACCCATATATCCATTTTAATAAATAAGATTGCAATTAATGTTTTTGATGTGTTTTTTTTAGATAAGGTATTTCTTGTTAATTAACAGTTAAAGTTGTAATTTCTGCGATCATAGTTGCTTTCCATGACTTGGCATAAGTGAAACCGATGCGGCCAATGTCCGACATTTTGGCTTTAGATGCTCGCCAAAAATAATTAAATTTGAAACAGTGATTTGTCTCCTAAACAATAGATTCCCACAATGTTTTTTTTTAAACAATAAATAAAATCTGAAAGATTACCGTTGCCAGGTACATACCATTCAAGTCCTGGTGTGGCAGTGACCTGAGTGTTAACCGGTAGCGAGTCAATGTTGGTCTAGTCATCCTTGTCAATGCACAGAATAATTCTATCGGAATTTTCTGAGAACTTGTGTTGAATTTACATCTAAGTCTCCTATTTCAAA
Source organism: Atrina japonica (assembly GCA_030159075.1). Taxonomy (NCBI): domain Eukaryota; kingdom Metazoa; phylum Mollusca; class Bivalvia; order Pterioida; family Pinnidae; genus Atrina; species Atrina japonica. The sequence goes on from BROG01000515.1 coordinate 364,527, forward strand.
TCAGAGGAAATCGTATTCCTCCTCCGAGTTGTAACTAATGAAATGTAGCTCCAAATTCCATTATCACACAGTGAACAAAGCGATGCAGATGCCATTTGTAAAACTTTCATTTTCTTGGCAGCAATATTCTAAAGGTCGTTTAAGTCATTCAGTTTTTATTTTTAGTGATAAAAGTGTGTCAACCAATCAGATTAAAGACTTATCTATTTTATATTCACCAATGGTCTTTTACATAGGATTTAAAGCATCCTTGGAAATCGTATATTGACGTACTTGGCACCGAGCGGGTTTACGAAAATCGTATATGTGTTTGGCAGTGGCAGAGGGTATTGTAAAATAAAATATTGACATGTTTGGCAGTGGCAGAGGGTGTTGTAAAATCATATATTGACATGTTTGGCAGTGGCGGAGGGTATTGTAAAATCGTATATTGATGTGTTTGGCAGTGGTGGAGGGCATTGTAAAATCGTATATTGAAGTGTTTGGCAGTGGCGGAGGGTATTGTAAAATCGTATATTGATGTGTTTGGCAGTGGCGGAGGGCATTGTAAAATCGTATATTGAAGTGTTTGGCAGTGGCGGAGGGCATTGTAAAATCGTATATTGAAGTGTTTGGCAGTGGCGGAGGGTATTGTAAAATCGTATATTGATGTGTTTGGCAGTGGCGTAGGGCATTGTAAAATCGTATATTGAAGTGTTTGGCAGTGGCGGAGGGTATTGTAAAATCGTATATTGAAGTGTTTGGCAGTGGCAGAGGGTGTTGTAAAATCATATATTGACATGTTTGGCAGTGGCGGAGGGCATTGTAAAATCGTATATTGAAGTGTTTGGCAGTGGCGGAGGGTATTGTAAAATCGTATATTGAAGTGTTTGGCAGTGGCAGAGGGTGTTGTAAAATCATATATTGACATGTTTGGCAGTGGCAGAGGGTATTGTAAAATCATATATTGACATGTTTGGCAGTGGCAGAGGGTGTTGTAAAATCAAATATTGACATGTTTGGCAGTGGCGGAGGGTATTGTAAAATTGTATATTGATGTGTTTGGCAGTGGCAGAGGGTATTGTAAAATCGTATATTGATGTGTTTGGCAGTGGCGGAGGGTATTGTAAAATCGTATATTGAAGTGTTTGGCAGTGGCAGAGGGTGTTGTAAAATTATATATTGACATGTTTGGCAGTGGCAGAGGGTATTGTAAAATCATATATTGACATGTTTGGCAGTGGCAGAGGGTGTTGTAAAATCGTATATTGATGTGTTTGGCAGTGGCGGAGGGTATTGTAAAATCATATATTGACGTGTTTGGCAGTGGTGGAGGGTATTGTAAAATCGTATATTGATGTATTTGGCAGTGGCAGAGGGTATTGTAAAATCGTATATTGATGTGTTTGGCAGAGGTGGAGGGTATTGTAAAATCGTATATTGACGTGTTTGGCAGTGGCGGAGGGTATTGTAAAATCGTATATTGACGTGTTTGGCGGGATAAGGGTTAATTATGTTCTAGTGCATACATTTACAAATAATCACGAAATGATATACAAAATAGAACAAGTAGCATGAGACTATTGTGACGTTGGGCGTGGCACAAGCAACGCTACAGAATTATTCATCCGTGCTACCATGGTGCTATCTGAAATTTCTGGGGAGAACACTGACATACACAGATAGATTCCAGAATATCTGCATACATTTTATTTATACTCTATCATGAACCTCTGTGAAAACTTGTTGAAATTTCACAAATAATCTCTCTCTTCTCCTGTCTGTCTCAAACATTTTTGAAATATTTAATGTGTCCTCATTTACAATTATTTTCATTATAATTTGTACAGAAAATGACGGACTGCACAATGACATCAGTACTTACATGGGAGAGAACAATATATCGTTTCCCAACTCGATGCCAGAAAAATTTCAAATAAAATAAAAACATTTCCCTACCTACCTACCCGGGGTAAAAGGGTAGAGTTGGTAAACAGCAAACAGAGAATATTTTATGTCTGGCCTCATGGAAGTGAGCTTGAATGAAAAAATACAAGTAAAATTAAAATTTGTTAAGTTTTATATTTCAACTACATGTATGAAGTAATTCTTCTTTATTCTTATTTGATCTTAGTATATTGAATAAAAATTTGCAAGCCAATTGGGTCAATATTTTTAATGATATTTGTTTGAAATCTAAAGGTTCAGAATGACTCAATTTTTAAAGAAATATAGTCAGATGATGAACATGTGTTAATTAAGAGACAGATTGATAGCACAATCACGTTTACACTCTTATCATTATAGTCCTATCACCTAATATCCATTGGACCTGTCTTATCATTATAGTCCTATCACCTAATATCCATGGGACCTGTTTTATCATTATAGTCCTATCACCTAATATCCATGGGACCTGTTTTATCATTATAGTCCTATCACCTAATATCCATGGGACCTGTTTTATCATTATAGTCCTATCACCTAATATCCATGGGACCTATCTTATCATTATAGTCCTATCACCTAATATCCATGGGACCTGTTTTATTATTATAGTCCTATCACCTAATATCCATGGGACCTGTTTTATCATTATAGTCCTATCACCTAATATCCATCGTTCTTTGTTGTCCATTGTTTGTCTATCCGTTAACGTTTCCATTTAAATGACGTCTTCTTAAAATCCACTGGACAGATGTCATCCAAATAAGGCAGGAAGCTTGCTCCAACAAAGGGACTTCAAGTGTACAAACAATAGAGGTCTACTACCCATAGGGGCTCCAAAAGGGGTCACTTGGTACATCTTTAAATATCTTTTTCTCATGAACCAAAAAAAAGGTTTCTTTTAATTTTGGTATCAAACCATGCAATATTTTTAAGTCAGTATCTACAAATTTTTTGATAGAAATACCATAAATATTGGGTTTTTTAAAATAATATTTGCCATAAAAAAATGAAACATTAGTTGCAGCAGCAAGCACTCAGCGGGAAATAGGTGGAAAACTGGTTTACAAATGTCTATTTTGACCCCCATCACGTTTCTGTAAAGGTTACTGTGTACCTATATGTGACAGAGGGGAGGGGATTGGGATTGGGACCTGTTTTATTATTTAAAGGGTTTGTTCTGTAATTTCTCTGTTTATGAAAAAAGAGATTTATAATGTTATACAGGAATAGAAATTCTTGTAGTCCTATATATTTTATGAAAGTTACTTGAGAAACCCAGTTTGGCAACTGTTCACTTGCAATTGATTATTTCAACTTTACTGATTTGTATATGCATACTACATTGGACGTGACCTTATTTTCACAATATATAGAGGAATATAAGATTTGTAATGTATATAGCTCTTATTTCTTACTGTACATCAAGTACAAGTAGGAAAAGTAGAGAAACTCAAAATTCTCTGATTTGACTTGTTATAACTAAAATGGACATCGGATATTTGTTTTAGATTTGCGCTTCCAGCAAGATCCAAAAGCAAGAGGAATTCAAAGATGGCAAAAGGTTTATTTCCTGAAGCTGAAGTGATGAGAGGACCACATTGGAAATGGAAAAATGATGATGGTATGTACTTAAAAGGATATACTCTATGTACAATGTTATATGTATAATATCATATGTACACTGTTATATGTATATTGTATGTACACTGTACATGTATGTACACTGTTATATGTATGATATCGTATGTACACTGTATGTACAGTTATATGTATGATATTATATGTACACTGTTTTATGTATATTGTATGTACACTGTATGTACACTGTTATATGTATGATATTGTATGTACACTGTTATATGTATATTGTATGTACACTGTATGTACAGTTATATGTATGATATTGTATGTACACTGTTTTATGTATATTGTATGTACACTGTATGTACACTGTTATATGTATGATATTGTATGTACACTGTTATATGTATATTGTATGTACACTGTATGTAAACTGTTATATGTATGATATTGTACACTGTTATATGTATGATATTGTATGTACACTGTATGTACACTGTTATATGTATGATATTGTATGTACACTGTTATATGTATGATATTGTATGTACACTGTATGTACACTGTTATATGTATGATATTGTATGTACACTGTATGTACACTGTTATATGTATGATATTGTATGTACACTGTTATATGTATGATATTGTATGTACACTGTTTTATGTATATTGTATGTACACTGTATGTACACTGTTATATGTATGATATTGTATGTACACTGTTATATGTATGATATTGTATGTACATTGTTATATGTATGATATTGTATGTACATTGTTATATGTATGATATTGTATGTAAACTGTATGTACACTGTTATATGTATGATATTGTATGTACACTGTATGTACACTGTTATATGTATGATATTGTATGTACACTGTTATATGTATGATATTGTATGTACACTGTATGTACACTGTTATATGTATGATATCGTATGTACACTGTATGTACAGTTATATGTATGATATTGTATGTACACTGTATGTACACTGTTATATGTATGATATTGTATGTACACTGTTATATGTATGATATTGTATGTACACTGTATGTACACTGTTATATGTATGATATCATATGTACACTGTATGTACAGTTATAAGTATGATATTGTATGTACACTCTATGTACACTGTTATATGTATGATATTGTATGTACACTGTTATATGTATGATATTGTATGTACACTGTTATATGTATGATATTGTATGTACACTATGTACACTGTTATATTATGATGTTGTATGAACAATATGTACAATGTTATATGTGTATATCGTATGTACACTATGTACAATATTGTATTTACAATATCATATGTGTATTTGATTAGTGCTACACAACAATTTTTTCAGTTATATGGTAGTAACCTGTTTTGAATGGTGGAGGAGAGAACCAGGTTACAGTGTACCCAGGAAGAGACCAATTGGCAAACTTTCTCATAAAAATCAGTTTAAGTTCCAGCAGAGCTTGACCTGCAGTGACCAGATGTGACAGACTTCATGGTTTAAAGCGCAATGATCTAACAACTCGACCACAGAGACCCCCATTTACAATGTGTGTGTACACTGTACAATATCACATGTACAGTGTGTATGTACACTGTACAATATCACATGTACAATGTGTGTGTACACAGTACAATATCACATGAACAATGTGTGTGTACACTGTATGTACAATATCACATGTACAATGTGTGTGTACACTGTACAATATCACATGTACAATGTGTATGTACACAATACAATATCACATGTACAATGTGTGTGTACACTGTATGTACAATATCACATGTACAATGTGTATGTACACTGTATAATATCACAAGTACAATATCACAAGTACAATGTGTGTGTACACTGTATGTACAATATCACATGTACAATGTGTGTGTACACTGTATAATATCACAAGTACAATGTGTGTGTACACTGTATGTACAATATCACATGTACAATGTGTGTGTACACAGTACAATATCACATGTACAATGTGTATGTACACTGTATAATATCACAAGTACAATGTGTGTGTACACTGTATGTACAAGATCACATGTACAATGTGTGTGTACACTGTATCTACAGTATGACATGTACAATGTGTGTGTACACTGTATGTACAATATCACATGTACAATGTGTGTGTACACTGTATCTACAGTATGACATGTACAATGTGTATGTACACTGTATAATATCACAAGTACAATGTGTGTGTACACTGTATGTACAATATCACATGTACAATGTGTGTGTACACTGTATAATATCACAAGTACAATGTGTGTGTACACTGTATAATATCACAAGTACAATGTGTGTGTACACTGTATGTACAATATCACATGTACAATATGTGTGTACACCATACAATATCACATGTACAATGTGTATGTACACTGTATGTACAATATCACATGTACAATGTGTGTGTACACCGTACAATATCACATGTACAATGTGTATGTACACTGTATAATATCACATGTACAATGTGTGTGTACACTGTATGTACAATATCACATGTACAATGTGTGTGTACACCATACAATATCACATGTACAATGTGTATGTACACTGTATGTACAATATCACATGTACAATGTGTATGTACACAGTACAATATCACATGTACAATGTGTGTATACTGTATGTACAATATCACATGTACAATGTGTGTGTATACTGTATGTACAATATCACATGTACAATGTGTGTATACTGTATGTACAATATCACATGTACAATGTGTGTATACTGTATGTACAATATCACATGTACAATGTGTGTATACTGTATGTACAATATCACATGTACAATGTGTGTATACTGTATGTACAATATCACATGTACAATGTGTGTGTATACTGTATGTACACTGTACAATATCACATGTACAATGTGTGTATACTGTATGTACAATATCACATGTACAATGTGTGTATACTGTATGTACAATATCACATGTACAATATGGGTGTATACTGTATGTACAATATCACATGTACAATGTGTGTGTATACTGTATGTACACAGTACAATATCACATGTACAATGTGTGTATACTGTATGTACACAGTACAATATCACATGTACAATGTGTGTATACTGTATGTACAATATCACATGTACAATGTGTGTATACTGTATGTACAATATCACATGTACAATGTGTGTATACTGTATGTACAATATCGCATGTACAATGTGTGTATACTGTATGTACACAGTACAATATCACATGTACAATGTGTATGTACACTGTATAATATCACAAGTACAATGTGTGTGTACACTGTATGTACAATATCACATGTACAATGTGTGTGTACACTGTATCTACAGTATGACATGTACAATGTGTGTACACTGTATGTACAATATCACATGTACAATGTGTGTGTGTACACTGTATCTACAGTATGACATGTACAATGTGTATGTACACTGTATAATATCACAAGTACAATGTGTGTGTACACTGTATGTACAATATCACATGTACAATGTGTGTGTACACTGTATAATATCACAAGTACAATGTGTGTGTGCACTGTATAATATCACAAGTACAATGTGTGTGTACACTGTATGTACAATATCACATGTACAATATGTGTGTACACCATACAATATCACATGTACAATGTGTATGTACACTGTATGTACAATATCACATGTACAATGTGTGTGTACACCATACAATATCACATGTACAATGTGTATGTACACTGTATAATATCACATGTACAATGTGTGTGTACACTGTATGTACAATATCACATGTACAATGTGTGTGTACACCGTACAATATCACATGTACAATGTGTATGTACACTGTATGTACAATATCACATGTACAATGTGTATGTACACAGTACAATATCACATGTACAATGTGTGTATACTGTATGTACAATATCACATGTACAATGTGTGTATACTGTATGTACAATATCACATGTACAATGTGTGTATACTGTATGTACAATATCACATGTACAATGTGTGTATACTGTATGTACAATATCACATGTACAATGTGTGTATACTGTATGTACAATATCACATGTACAATGTGTGTATACTGTATGTACAATATCACATGTACAATATGGGTGTATACTGTATGTACACTGTACAATATCACATGTACAATGTGTGTATACTGTATGTACAATATCACATGTACAATGTGTGTATACTGTATGTACAATATCACATGTACAATGTGTGTGTATACTGTATGTACACAGTACAATATCACATGTACAATGTGTGTATACTGTATGTACACAGTACAATATCACATGTACAATGTGTGTATACTGTATGTACAATATCACATGTACAATGTGTGTATACTGTATGTACAATATCACATGTACAATGTGTGTATGCTGTATGTACACTGTACAATATCACATGTACAATGTGTGTATACTGTATGTACAATATCACATGTACAATGTGTGTATACTGTATGTACAATATCACATGTACAATGTGTGTATACTGTTTGTACAATATCACATGTACAATGTGTGTATACTGTATGTACAATATCACATGTACAATGTGTGTATACTGTATGTACAATATCACATGTACAATGTGTGTATACTGTATGTACACTGTACAATATCACATGTACAATGTGTGTATACTGTATGTACACAGTATAATATCACATGTACAATGTGTGTATAGTGTATGTACAATATCACATGTACAATGTGTGTGTATACTGTATGTACACAGTACAATATCACATGTACAATGTGTGTATACTGTATGTACACAGTACAATATCACATGTAAATTGTGTATGTACACTGTACAATATCACATGTACAATGTGTGTATACTGTATGTACAATATCACATGTACAATGTGTGTATACTGTATGTACACTGTACAATATCACATGTACAATGTGTGTATACTGTATGTACAATATCACATGTACAATGTGTGTATACTGTATGTACACTGTACAATATCACATGTACAATATGTGTATACTGTATGTACAATATCACATGTACAATGTGTGTATACTGTATGTACACTGTACAATATCACATGTACAATGTGTGTATACTGTATGTACACAGTACAATATCACATGTAAATTGTGTATGTACACTGTACAATATCACTTGTACAATGTGTGTAGTTGTGTGTTTGTGTGTAGGTGTGTGTCTGTGTGTAGTTGTGTGTCTGTGTGTAGTTGTGTGTCTGTGTGTAGTTGTGTGTCTGTGTGTAGGTGTGTGTCTGTGTGTAGTTGTGTGTCTGTGTGTAGGTGTGTGTCTGTGTGTAGTTGTGTGTCTGTGTGTAGGTGTGTGTCTGTGTGTAGGTGTGTGTCTGTGTGTAGGTGTGTGTCTGTGTGTAGGTGTGTGTCTGTGTGTAGGTGTGTGTCTGTGTGTAGGTGTGTGTGTAGTGTGTAGTTGTGTGTGTCTGTGTGTAGGTGTGTGTCTGTGTGTAGGTGTGTGTCTGTGTGTCTGTGTGTGTAGTTGTGTGTGTGTTGTGTGTGTAGTTGTGTGTCTGTGTGTAGGTGTGTGTGTGTGTGTGTCTGTGTGTAGTTGTGTGTCTGTGTGTAGTTGTGTGTCTGTGTGTAGTTGTGTGTCTGTGTGTAGGTGTGTGTCTGTGTAGTTGTGTGTCTGTGTGTAGTTGTGTGTCTGTGTGTAGATGTGTGTCTGTGTGTAGTTGTGTGTCTGTGTGTAGTTGTGTGTCTGTGTGTAGTTGTGTGTCTGTGTGTAGGTGTGTGTCTGTGTGTAGTTGTGTGTCTGTGTGTAGTTGTGTGTCTGTGTGTAGGTGTGTGTCTGTGTGTAGTTGTGTGTGTGTGTCTGTGTGTAGATTGTGTGTGTAGTTGTGTGTCTGTGTGTAGTTGTGTGTCTGTGTGTAGGTGTGTGTCTGTGTGTAGGTGTGTGTAGGTGTGTAGTTGTGTGTCTGTGTGTAGCTGTGTGTCTGTGTGTAGCTGTGTGTCTGTGTAGCTGTGTGTGTCTTTGTGTCCTAGAGAGGTGTTTGTGTGTTTGTATGCACGCATTTGAGTGTGTGTATGAGTGTGTGTATGTTTGTGTGTGAGTGTAATTGTGTATGTGTATATGTGTTGTTGTTTGTTTATTTCAATTCACAGTTCATCAGTAAACAATATTTTGTGTATCAGGATGAATACATTATTTTACAGGTGGGGATGGGGAGATAGGTCACATCAAAGCTATTGAGACATGGAATAATACATCTTATCGTGGAGGTGTAAAAGTCAAATGGAAGAGTGATGATACCGAAAAGTTATACAGAGTCGGAGGGGAAGGATGTGTAGATATAATTTATACTCGGATGAGAGAAACGGCATCAGGTGGCCAATACTATCCCGAGCATCTTCCAGTTGTGGGTAAGTGACACTGAGATGAGATTTATTCTCACCATAGCTGAGATTTATCAATAAATTTAGGTTACTAGCATCTCTCTAATATTTTGGCCTTTTTCTATAGTTTCCATGGGTCTGATATTCCATCCCATTCACAATGCAAAATTCATGTGTTTTTCCAACTTAATGAAAAAAAATCCCAATTTAGTGTACAATCTACAACTGTAATTAAAATTTAATTTATGTTAATAGTGGAATGCATGTAAAAAAAGTAATTGCACTACATTTAGATTTTTGTATGTGTAAATTATTTTTCCCAATTTGACACAAATTTACATTATAATTCCCAATGGCATTTTCACATAATTGACAGAAAAAGGTCCTACATGATGAGAAAATATCTTTTTTACATCAAACGACTGCATGCTGAAATATTTCCATTGTCAATTCACCTGGTTATGACCTTTGAGGGGAGGCTTTGTTTTGTTTGTTGTTTTACATACCGCCAAGAATCTTTCACTTATATTGAGATGGCACCAGCTTTAGGTGAAGTGCCACAAATTTTGACCTGTGCTATGGACTGACACCAATTTAGTGAGGGTTCTTTTTCGTATCATGCTTACCATGATACAGGATCTCGGTGTATGTCTCATCCAAAGATCTGTGACTTTAACTTAGCTGAGGGCTTGGTGAAGGAAAAGTCATGCTACTATTTTTTGTAAGTCTTTGGTATCACCTGGGAATTAAACCTTGGACCCTCTCGCTTGCTAGTGGAATGCACTACCCTAGACCACACAATATATATAATGCTTGTTCATCAGGCTCTTCTTAAAAGGAAATAAAGATATTGAAAAAACATGTATATGTAAAAAAACAGAAATGATTGGAAATAAATCTAACATAATGGTGGTGAAGTTGTGGCTATATGGGGAGGTCAGAGGTCACAAAACTAAGACTTGTGTTGAAAGATGGACTAGTTTTGAAGCCAAGAATTACAACATTTTCTGGAAAGAACAAATAGTTTGTCTGGGAAAACCTTCTATAAATATAAATAATATATGAATTTGTCTGTCTGTATTTATGTGTGTCTGATGTCTGTCTGTCTGTATGCCTGTCTATCTGTCTGTATGTCTGTCTGTCCATCACTCTTTTTGTGTGTCTGTCAGTCAGTCTCTGTATGTCTGTCTTTTGTGTGTGTGTCTATTTTTTAGATTTTCTATTAAAACAACAATTTTCATTTTTTTTACCATTTTTAACCAAGTACATGTAACGTTGACTTCAAACATTTGACCATATAAAAAGTAATCATGGCCACAACATAAGAACTAAGAAATAAATGTGTTCCTTGTGATTCTGTGACCTTGACATTCAATGTTGACTGTATATAAATGGTGTTTCCATGTTTCCCAAATACTTGTCTTACAATTTTGAGCATGCATATTTTTCAGATGTAGTAAATGATGGAATCATTCTGCTGAAACCTGGTGATAAAGTACAAGTAAACTTGAGAAAACAAGAATTTAAACAATTACAGGACAACGAATCATACGGAGGCTGGGATGATAAGATGATTCAGGTATAAGCAGTAACATCAAGGTTCAAAATTAGTCCTTGAGCCTGAGTCTAGTAACTTTTGCAATGGACTAGTCATGGTTGTTATTAAACTAGCCCCGTTGACTTGTGAAAATCTGTATACCTTACAGTATAAACATTTGCAATGACTAATGAAAGTGTAGTGTATGTACATTGACTCATCTGAATCAGCACAGGTTCGTCGGACCCCCCCCATTTCTGAACTCAAGCTAAGATAAGGCAGTCTGCGCCAACATTTTTTGGCTCCCACAGGTCATTCGGACCTGTGTGGTTGAGTTCCACACAGGTCCGAACCAAATATTGCCAGTCCGAAAAAATTGATAAGGTTAATCGATAAACCACAATTATTAAATAGCCTTGATGGAATCTTGATCATGCAGACACAGTCACCTTGACCTGCAGTGCTCTACAACAATAAGAAAATCACTTTTCATTTGAACCAGTAGTTTTACTAGCTAGCCAGGGATATTTACTGTATGTGTGTGTGTGTGTGTGTGTGTGTGTGTGTATTAATATCATTTTTCCACATGATGAAATGAAAGGAAACACGAGTATTTCTTTAACCAAGATCTTTCAATCTCAAGCTAGTGTCCGATGTTGAGGCAGATTGTTCTGTTGAAATTGACATTGATTTAAAGAAAACATCACCTTGTTCTGCTTGGAAAGTTTCAAGTTGAAAATCATACAAATGTGACAGCACACAATGTGCTTTTTAGACAGTAATCAGTGTGAGTCAGACGCTCTAATTCATTGAAACTGAATAGTCAAATGCATTGTTGTAAAAGGCATAGCTGACCATGATTTCGATGATGTAATTTCATAGTGAAAACGGAAAACTTTCAATTTCTGGTTCGATAGAAACTAGTCGCTATATGAGTTTGATTTACAAGTAAACACTCGCTAAAACCTAAAAATGGTCGCATCTGCAATTGATTTGGTCGCATTGAAGAGCATTGTCATGAACAAGTAATGACTTGGCCTTAAAAAAAACTTTACTAGTGTAATGAAGGAAAACTATTACTCAAAATGGCATCTGTTATGCAGTCTGGCAGAAACTGGGAGAAGAACATCGGTCTGAACAGAATTTTGTCAGTCAGGACAGAGGGACCGATGTTATTGGCATAGACTGATAAGGCCAAGTAAAAAAATATTTCTGGTTCTCAGACACCGCCTCGCACAAAAATAAATCGCCAATGAAACCATTTTATTCATATTTCATATAAAAATCATTGCCATGTGACAAGTGAAAATATCGGTCATTTCTAAAGGCTTAAGTCTTGAAAATGATCCATTTCCTTCTATTTGTAGTTCAAAATGCATTTCTAAAACACAATCAGAAACTAAAACAATTATTTTATTGACAATTCAACACGTAAATCTTTACCTTATGCCCAACAAAGTCACAGAATACATTGTGTTTTTTCTAATGTTGCTTGCAGTTTATGAAGGAAGTGGAAGTTGGGTGCTAAATGAAAGAACCAGTACCTAACGGAACTGAATTTCATAATTGTAAAATTGTAATTGATGATAAGTATATTGATGCATTTACAATTAATTTTCTTGTAGTTTCAAAGTTTTTTTATGTGTTATAATCTTGTTGATATTTCAGTTTTAAAACCAAGTGAACAAGACAATCACACAATTTTTTGTTACAATTTAGGTCGCAATAAAAGACAGTTTTTGTTACTTATTGTCGTCTTATTTTCTTACCTTTAAGATATAGACAACTATTCGGAAATAAAAAATAAAAATAAAATACCTACCTACCTTGCCCATTTTGGAAGGTTAATTGTCTGAGAACCAGAATATTTTTTTTACATGGCTTAATCATAGTTGTTTTGATTCACAATAGATCATTTACTAAAATGTTAATTTGGTAATTTCATTTATGATATGGTAAATACATTACATGCCATTTGGTAATTTGCCTTGCCATACCACTTTGAGGCTAAGGAATTTGTCCTAGGTCTAGTAATATTGTTTCTAGCTAGTCCAGCTGGCTAGTGAGACAAAATTGCTCAATTGAACCCCTGAAGCTACGACCTGAAGTCACCAACTTTACTCAGTCCTCAAGCAACTAACTTTTCATGATTTTGAGGTAAAACACAGAATTTTTGCAACTGGACATTTTTGTATAATGAGGACAAACAATTGTAAATGATGATAATTATTGCACATATGAAGAAAACTTCAAAATATCCAAAAATTGTATGAGTAGGCTACATGCTGAAGTTTTAAGTACCAATCTTAGTCTCTTTATACAGAAAAGTCCCGTCTTAAATTTGCCCTGGTCTCATGTGACATGCATATCTGTGCTTCAGTTATTTGGCTTGAAAATTTGGCCTTCATTTTAAATTTGCCCTCTCATCTAAGGGCAAATATTAAATAGGAGCCAAAATTTCCAGGTAAATCGTTTACAGTGAAGTAACATGGCAGACTTTATATTTCAGTGCATAGATCAAGTCGGCACCATTGTACAAATGTTGTTTGATGGAAAGACATGTCGCCTGCAGTATGATGACGGCATTGTGTGGAGTGTCAATAGATCAGCACTAACTAGGGTAAAGTTATAACAAAATTACGTACAATTTATTGTCCTGAAGAATGGATTACTTATTAGGTAAAACTTACAGCTAGAGGGAATACTTGAAATAGACATGATTTTGTTTTTGTATCCATGTAGACCTGCTTGTCAAATGAAGTTATTGTTATTAATGTAAGAATGGTCCTTTTTCATGCCAAGAACTTAGGCATAAATGTTTCAACATATATATTCTATAACCTATACATATTTATTATATTAATACTGTCAATATACTATAATGCTATTACCTCTGCTATATAAAGATTTGCTTAAAGTTTTGAAATCATGTAACACGAAGGACGCTAATTTCACTGATTTGTAAGTTGCATATATAATTCATATTTCAGAAACACACATTTAGTGCCGGACAACTTATCCAGATTCTTAATGATTATAATAAAGTTAAAGATCTCCAGGAAGGACACGGAGGATGGAATGAAGAAATGAAACATGTAAGAAAATTCTTTTTTTTTTCATGCCTGTTGTAAGATGTAATTTATTATGATATACCCTCCGTCTTTAAACTTTCCTTTTCATCACTCTAAAGCTTTTGTCCCTTCATGGATTTTGGTGAAACTTGGTAGATTCAGTACCAATATACCTTGGGAGAGTTTAAAAATGACCAGTAAGTAAAACCATGGACCCCCCTCCCCAAATAAGGCAATCGTTATGAAAATACAGAAAAACAAGATATTTCAGCCAATAATTAATTTGATTGATTTTTTTTCTCCCAAAAATTGATGCACTTGATTGTATTTGTGTAAAATTTGGTGAGCACTCAATTATAATACACGTAGTTGGCAAGCACTCAATTATGATACACGTAGTTGGCGAGCACTCGATTATAATACACATAGTTGGCGAGCACTTGATTATGATACACGTAGTTGGCGAGCACTCAATTATGATACACGTAGTTGGCGAGCACTTGATTATAATACACGTAGTTGGCGAGCACTCAATTATAATACATGTAGTTGGCGAGCACTCGATTATAATACACATACTGTGGAACCACACTATTAAGACCACCTAACTGACTGACTCAAAGTTGCCTGATTAGTAAGGTGTTACAGTGGAACCTCACTATTAAGACCACCTAACTGACTGACTCAAAGTGGTCTGATAAGTGAGGAGTTGGAGTGGAACCTTAGCTGCCACCATATAACTGGAAATTTATTGAGTGTGAGGTAAAACAAAATTAAAATTAAAATTCAAGCAACTGAAATTGGGCAAATAGAATAAAAGTTCCTCGTTGTTTTGCATAATTTCACATTTCAAACTTTGTACTGTTTTTGCACCAGGCTTTAGGGAAATGTGGACGTGTGATAAAGATCGACAGCGATGGAGACATACGCACAAAGATTAACAATAAGAACTGGATATTCAGTCCAGTCTGTGTAACTCCGATGGAGAATGCAGATCTTGTTGAGGATGTGCCAGAACTAACAAAGGAAGATCAGGTGACTGAATCTGACTTCAGTTCCTCAGGATCCAGTTTGAATGGTATGTTGATGTACATCTACCGATAGGTAGTATCATTTTTTCACGTCATCTGTGTTATGTAGGTGTTGTGACCCACAAGTATTAGCTTTTCACTTGTGTAATGTAGGCATTGTGATCTGCTAGTATTGGCTCTTAAGGTCACCTGTGTTATGTAGGTGTTGTGACCTGCTAGTATTGGCTCTTCAGGTCACCTGTGTTATGTAGGTGTTGTGATCTGCTAGTATTGGCTCTTCAGGTCACTTGTGTAATGTAGGTATTGTGACCTGCTAGTATTGGCTCTTCAGGTCACCTGTGTTATGTAGGTGTTGTGATCTGCTTGTATTGGCTCTTCAGGTTACTTGTGTAATGTAGGTATTGTGACCTGCTAGTATCAGCTTTTCAGGTCACCTGTGTTATGTAGGTGTTGTGATCTGCTCGTATTGGCTCTTCAGGTCACTTGTGTTATGTAGGTATTGTAACCTGCTAGTATTGGCTCTTCAGGTCACTTGTGTTATGTAGGTGTTGTGATCTGCTAGTATTGGCTCTTCAGGTCACCTGTGTTATGTAGGTGTTGTGACCTACTAGTAATGGCTCTTCAGGTCACCTGTGTTATGTAGGTGTTGTGACCTACTAGTAATGGCTCTTCAGGTCACCTGTGTTATGTAGGTGTTGTGACCTACTAGTATTGGCTCTTCAGGTCACTTGTGTTATGTAGGTGTTGTGACCTACTAGTAATGGCTTTTCAGGTCACTTGTGTTATGTAGGTGTTGTGATCTGCTCGTATTGGCTCTTCAGGTCACTTGTGTTATGTAGGTATTGTAACCTGCTAGTATTGGCTCTTCAGGTTACTTGTGTAATGTAGGTATTGTGACCTGCTAGTATCAGCTTTTCAGGTCACCTGTGTTATGTAGGTATTGTGACCTGCTAGTATCAGCTTTTCAGGTCACCTGTGTTATGTAGGTATTGTAACCTGCTAGTATTGGCTCTTCAGGTCACTTGTGTTATGTAGGTGTTGTGATCTGCTAGTATTGGCTCTTCAGGTCACCTGTGTTATGTAGGTGTTGTGACCTACTAGTAATGGCTCTTCAGGTCACCTGTGTTATGTAGGTGTTGTGACCTACTAGTATTGGCTCTTCAGGTCACCTGTGTTATGTAGGTGTTGTGACCTACTAGTATTGGCTCTTCAGGTCACTTGTGTTATGTAGGTGTTGTGACCTACTAGTAATGGCTTTTCAGGTCACTTGTGTTATGTAGGTGTTGTGATCTGCTAGTATTGACTCTTCAGGTCAACTGTGTTACTTAAGTGTTGTGACCCGCTAGTATCAGCTTTTCAGGTCACTTGTGTTATGTAGGTATTGTAACCTGCTAGCATTGTCTCTTCAGGTCACTTTTGTAATGTAGGTATTGTAACCTGCTATATTGGCTCTTCAGGTCACCTGTGTTATGTAGGTGTTGTGACCTGCTAGTATTGGCTCTTCAGGTCACCTGTGTTATGTAGGTGTTGTGACCTGCTAGTATTGGCTCTTCAGGTCACCTGTGTTATGTAGGTGTTGTGACCTGCTAGTATTGGCTCTTCAGGTCACCTGTGTTATGTAGGTGTTGTGACCTGCTAGTATTGGCTCTTCAGGTCACCTGTGTTATGTAGGTGTTGTGACCTGCTGCTAGTCACCTGTGCTATGTAGGTGTTGTCACCTGCTGTATTGGCTCTTATGTCACCTGTGTTATGTAGGTGTTGTGACCTGCTAGTATTGGCTCTTTAGGTCACCTGTGTTATGTAGGTGTTGTGACCTGCTAGTATTGGCTCTTCAGGTCACCTGTGTTATGTAGGTGTTGTGATCTGCTAGTATTGGCTCTTCAGGTCACCAGTCTTATGTAAGTGTTGTAACTTAAAAGAAATGTTAATGTTTTTGCTTCTTAATGTTTTGATAATAATTTCTAATTATTGTTTTAAGCAAGTTTGTGGTTTTAAATAAATCTGTTCCGTACTATGTAAGCTTAACTTTCATCAACTGCTGTGGTCACATTTAGATTCACCCAAATCAGTAAAAAGTTCATATTGCATGTAAAATTATATATTATAAAATTTTTATTCTAAATCATACAACCTTGAATTTTGACAGTGGGCTGAACTATTCTTTGAAATGGACAGGTTCAAATGTAACTGCAGCTGTTGATGAGTTAAATGAAATATGTGTCACTTTATGATTTGTAGATGTAAGTGATGCTATTGCCCAGATATTTGTGGACATGCTCCGAGAGCCACCGGGTCAACAACAAGATACTGTCTCTATTGTAAAAGCTGCAGGCCAAGGTGATATAAAAACCGTTCAAGATATCCTGCAAAGAGATCCAGACAAGGTATCAATGTTGTCCAGACATTTGTCTCAACTGTTATCAATGTTGTCTAGACATTTGTCTCAACTGTTATCAATGTTGTCCAGACATTTGTCTCAACTGTTATCAATGTTGTCCAGACATTTGTCTCAACTGTTATCAATGTTGTCTAGACATTTGTCTCAACTGTTATCAATGTTGTCTAGACATTTGTCTCAACTGTTATCAATGTTGTCTAGACATTTGTCTCAATTGTTATCAATGTTGTCTAGACATTTGTCTCAATTGTTATCAATGTTGTCTAGACATTTGTCTCAACTGTTATCAATGTTGTCTAGACATTTGTCTCAATTGTTATCAATGTTGTCTAGACATTTGTCTCAACTGTTATCAATGTTGTCCAGACATTTGTCTCAACTGTTATCAATGTTGTCTAGACATTTGTCTCAACTGTTATCAATGTTGTCTAGACATTTGTCTCAACTGTTATCAATGTTGTCTAGACATTTGTATCAATTGTTATCAATGTTGTCTAGACATTTGTCTCAATTGTTTTCAATGTTGTCTAGACATTTGTCTCAATTGTTATCAATGTTGTCTAGACATTTGTCTCAATTGTTATCAATGTTGTCCAGACATTTGTCTCAACTGTTATCAATGTTGTCCAGACATTTGTCTCAACTGTTATCAATGTTGTCTAGACATTTGTCTCAACTGTTATCAATGTTGTCCAGACATTTGTCTCAACTGTTATCAATGTTGTCTAGACATTTGTCTCAACTGTTATCAATGTTGTCTAGACATTTGTCTCAACTGTTATCAATGTTGTCTAGACATTTGTCTCAATTGTTATCAATGTTGTCTAGACATTTGTCTCAACTGTTATCAATGTTGTCTAGACATTTGTCTCAACTGTTATCAATGTTGTCCAGACATTTGTCTCAAAAACTTCAGTATAAACATCTAATACTTCTCAACTCTTGAAAATGTGTACATGAATAATAGATTAAACATTCCTAAAAAATCCACAGTATCCTGTATGATATAATTCAATCCTCTCTCTCTCTCTCTCTCTCTCTCTCTCTCTCTCTCTCTCTCTCTCTCTCTCTCTCTCTCTTTCTTTTCTGTATGACATATTCAGATTCTCTCTCTCTCTCTCTCTCTCTCTCTCTCTCTCTCTCTCTCTCTCTCTCTCTCTCTCTCTCTCTCTCTCTCTCCCTCCTGTATGACAATATTCAAATCCCCCCCTCTCTCTCTCTCTCTCTCTCTCTCTTTCTCTCCTGTATGACATAATTCAAATCCCCTCTCACTCTGACAAAGAAACTTTATCCTGTATGACAGATCATCTCTATCCTGTATGACAGATCAACTCTATCCTGTATGATGGATCAACTCTATCCTGTATGACAGATCAACTCTATACTGTATGACAGATCAACTATCTTGTATGACAGATCAGCTCTATCCTGTATGACAGATCAACTCTATCCTGTATGACAGATCAACTCTATCCTGTATGACAGATCAACTCTATCCTGTATGACAGATCAACTCTATCCTGTATGACAGATCACCTATCCTGTATGACAGATTACCTTTCCTATGACAGATCCCTGTACTCAGCTCTATCCTGTATGACAGATCAGCTCAACCTCTATCAGCTCCCTGTATGACAGATCATCTCTATCCTGTATGACAGATCAACTCTATCCTGTATGACAGATCAACTCTATCCTGTATGACAGATCACCCTATATGACAGATCCACTCTATCCTGTATGACAGATTAACTCTATCCTGTATGACAGATCAACTCTATCCTGTATGACAGATCCACTCTATCCTGTATGACAGATCATCCTGTATGACAGATCAACTCTATCCTGTATGACATATTAACTCTATCCTGTATGACAGATCAACTCTTTCCTGTATGACAGATTAACTCTATCCTGTATGACAGATCAGCTCTATCCTGTATGACAGATCAGCTATATCCTGTATGACAGATCAGCTCTATCCTGTATGACAGATCATCTCTATCCTGTATGACAGATCAGCTCTATCCTGTATGACAGATCATCCTGTATGACAGATCATCCTGTATGACAGATCAGCTATATCCTGTATGACAGATCAGCTCTATCCTGTATGACATATCAGCTTTATCCTGTATGACGGATCAGCTCTATCCTGTATGACAGATCATCCTGTATGACAGATCAACTCTATCCTGTATGACAGATCAACTCTATCCTGTATGACAGATCCACTCTATCCTGTATGACAGATCAACTCTATCCTGTATGACAGATCAACTCTATCCTGTATGACAGATCAACTCTATCCTGTATGACAGATCAACTCTATCCTGTATGACAGATCAGCTCTATCCTGTATGACAGATCAACTATCCTGTATGACAGATCAACTCTATCCTGTATGACAAATCAACACTATTCTCTATAACAGACAAACTTACTGAACTTGAACAAGTTTTTGTGTACTGCTGAGGGGACATCTTCATTTTTCTATATTATGAGCTAAATGTGAAATAGATATCTATGTTATATTTCTGTTAATTTGATTACTGTTTAGGTCAACAAGCAGTTCAATGGAAAGACAGCTTTACAACTGGCCAGTTATGAAGGTCACAACAGCATTGTAGACCTACTTTTGGCAACTCCCGGTGTCAACGTCAACAGGGTGGACAAGGAAGGTGACACAGCTTTACATTATGCAGCGTTTGGGTTTGTCTTTCATATTTTCATTTTGTCCATAAATATTTTGTCTACCAATATTTCCCTCAAATCAGTTTTTACTACCTCCAGTGTATTGGGAAAATGTATTACTATTTCACATGTACATGTATATCTCATCAATCCTTTCCAAGTTCAATCCTTGGATTGGACAGAAGAATATGTTGGAATGGTATGATGGTCGCCAGCTCAGACGATCAAAATATCACATGTATATCACACCAATGCTGTCCAAGTTCAATCCTTGGATTTGACAGGGGAATATGTGTGATGGTATGATGGTTGCCAGCTCAGACAAAAGATTATCACAAGAAAATCTCATCAATCCTGTCCGAGTTCAATCCTTGGATAGGACAGTAATATTTGGAATGAATGATGGTTGTCAGCTCACACACGCAGGTTTTCTTGGTTGTACTCTGGTTTTCTCCCATAGTAAGGACCTCTTCACACCAACATGAAAACCCACAAGAGAAATGAAGTTTCTAAACTTGTTGTTAATTGTTGTAAAATAAATAAAGTTTAAATTTTTCATCACAAACAATTTAAAAGTTTTGTAGAATAAGATAATTAGCAAAGAAGAGCATAAAATGTCTCAACAGATCTGCAGACCACCCACTGGCAGACCACAATTCTCTGACAGTCCAACAATTTTCTGCCAGGATGGTCTGCAGACCACCCACTCTTAGGCAGACCAACCATTGTCTGGCAGACCACCCACCATCTGGCAGACCACCCACTCTCAGGCAGTCCACCCACTCTCTGACAGACCACCCCCTCTTTGGCCGACCATTCATTCTCTGGCAGACCACCCACTCTGACAGACCACCCATTCTCTGGCATACCATCCACTCTCTGGCAGACACCATCCGTTCTCAGAAAGTCCAGCAATTCTTTGGCAGACCACCCATTTTCTTGCAGACCACCAATTCTATGGCAGACCAACAACATTCTGGCAGACCATCTGTTCTCTGGCAGACCATTCACTCTCTGGCAGAATTACACTTTTTAAAATGTTTTTTACTTATAATTTTTTAGCCCATAGTGGCTGAGTGGTTAAAACATCTCTCTTAAAACAGTGGCTGAGTGGTTAAAACATCTCTCTTAAAACAGTGGCTGAGTGGTTAAAACATCTCTTTAAACGGTGGCTGAGTGGTTAAAACATCTTGATTTAAACGCTGAGTGGTTAAATCTTCTCGCTTTGAACAGTGGCTGAGTGGTTAAAATATCTCTCTTTAAACAGTGGCTGAGTGATTAAAATATCTTGCTTTAAATAGTGGCTGAGTGGTAAAAACATCTCTCTTTAGATAGTGGTTGAGTGGTTAAAATATCTTTTTTTTAAACAGTTGCTGATTGGTTAAAATATCTCACTTGAAACAGTGGCTGAGTGGTTTAAACATCTCTCTTTAAACAGTGGCTGAATGGTTAAAACATCTCACTTTAAACAGTGGCTGATTGGTTAAAATATCTTTTTTTGAACAGTTGCTGATTGGTTAAAATATCTCACTTGAAACAGTGGCTGAGTGGTTTAAACATCTCTCTTTAAACAGTGGCTGAATGGTTAAAACATCTCACTTTAAACAGTGGCTGATTGGTTAAAATATCTTTTTTTAAACAGTTGCTGATTGGTTAAAATATCTCTCTTTAAACAGTGGCTGAGTGGTTAAAACTTCTTGCTGTAACCAGTGGCTAAATGGTTAAATCATCTCGCTTTAAACAGTTGCTGATCGGTTAAATCATCTCTCTTTAAACAGTGGCTGAATGGTTAAAAGGTCTCTTTTTAAACAAGTGCTGAGTGATTAAAACATCTTGCTTTAAACAGTGGCTGAGTGGTTAAAACATCTCGCTTTAAACAGTGGCTAAATGGTAAATATATCTCTTTTTAAACAGTGGTTGAGTGGTTAAAACATCTCCCTTTATCAGTGGCTGAGTGGTTAAAACATCAAGCTTTAAACAGTGGCTAAGTGGTTAAAATATCTCTTTTAAAACAGTGGTTGAATAGTTAAAACATCTCTCTTTAAACAGTGGCTGAGTGGTTAAAACATCTCGCTTTAAACAGTGGTTGAGTAGTTAAAACATCTCTCTTTAAACAGTGGTTGAGTGGTTAAAACATCTCACTTTAAACAGTGGTTGAGTGGTTAAAACATCTCACTTCAAACAGTGGTTGAGTGGTTAAAACATCTCACTTTAAACAGTGGTTGAGTGGTTAAAACATCTCACTTTAAAAGTGGCTGAGTGGTTAAAATATCTCTTTAAACAGTGGCTAAATG
This sequence comes from Atrina japonica, assembly GCA_030159075.1. Classification (NCBI taxonomy): domain Eukaryota; kingdom Metazoa; phylum Mollusca; class Bivalvia; order Pterioida; family Pinnidae; genus Atrina; species Atrina japonica. Next base: position 387,449 of record BROG01000515.1, read on the forward strand.
GTTAATTTATCTCTTTTTAAACAGTGGCTGAGTGGTTAAAACATCAAGCTTTAAACAGTGGCTAAGTGGTTAAAATATCTCTTTTAAAACAGTGGTTGAATAATTAAAACATCTCTCTTTAAACAGTGGCTGAGTGGTTAAAACATCTCGCTTTAAACAGTGGTTGAGTAGTTAAAACATCTCTCTTTAAACAGTGGTTGAGTGGTTAAAACATCTCACTTTAACAGTGGCTGAGTGGTTAAAACATCTCTTTAAACAGTGGCTAAATGGTTAATATATCTCTTTTTAAACAGTGGTTGAGTGGTTAAAACATCTCACTTTAAACAGTGGATGATTGGTTAAATCATCTCGCTTTAAACAGTGGATGATTGGTTAAATCATCTCTCTTTAAACAGTGGCTGAGTGGTTAAAATATCTTGCTTTAAATAGTCACTGAGTGGTGTTATGTGGTCAGAATTACCTTAAAATATGCCAGCAAAAATCAAGAACACAGTAAAGTAAATTTTTAAATTTATTAACAATAACAAAATAAAAACTTAATCTAAATGACAGTTTACAGTAATTAAAATCACAACTCACAGTTCAATTCCAGTTCAGAGATCCACATGAATATACAATAAATTCCAGTCCGAATGTAATATTAAAAGGATCCACTTGGATACACAATAAATTCCAATTTGTATGTAATAGTGATCTGCACTAATCTGACATAAATCCTAATATAAAAAATATGGTCTGATCTCCTATAACTTGGTATTAAAATAGTCTGAGCTGTTCTAACTTGTTCTAAACTTGTTCTTCACTTGTTATTCACTTGTTCTAAACTTGTTCACTTGTTCTTCACTTGTTATGCTTGTTCTGCCTGAAGACCTGACCATCTCTGTATTTATACTCTAAAACAGTTCTAGAAATTACTAGATTGGAACAATCAAGAAAATGGTCTTTCTACAAGATTCAGGATCATCCATATGGCTAAATATAGTAACATGATGACAGAGTTAGAATGTCCTTATACAAACGCACAAACAACTGATCTTCCAGAAAGGTCCAGATGCACTAAGTTCAACAAGTACAAATAATTGTAAACAAGCACCCATTAACCCTCATAACACCTCCCCCTTAAAGAAAAGTTTGACTGTAAATGGAAACTTTGATATAAAGTCATACAGTCAAACAATTGCAATCAGTTACATACATGTAAAATAAACATTTTCTGTGTGATATAAATAAACAATTACAATCACATACATCCATGTAAAATAAACACTTTCTATGTGATATAAATAATCACATGTAAAAATCAAATACATAAGTCAATCACATTTAACTCACACTGGACAAAGCATTTGCCAAAACATTGTCTTTTCCCTTAATGTGCTTTATAACAAGATCATACTCTTGTAACAACAAACTCCACCGTGTAAGTCTCTGATTTTTGTTTGACATTTTGTAAAGAAAAGTGAGAGGGTTAAGATCTGTATATGCAAGAATAGGGTGCAAAGTAACATTCAAATAAACATTAAAATGTTGTAGTGTCATCAACAAACCAAGGCATTCCTTCTCAATTGTAGAATAATTTCTTTGACTCTTTGTCAATTTCTTAGAAAACTAACAAATAACTTTATCTACATTGTCACAATCTTCTTGAAATAAAGCAGCCCCGACGCCTACATCACTTGCATCAACAGTGAGTTTAGTCTGAAGCCAAAAGAACTGGACTACTGATAAGTAGGAATTTAATTTTACTGAATGATTCATCACAGTTCTTGATCACTCAGAATACTTTCTTTTGTAAGAGGTTCGTAAGTGGGCTTACAACTGTGGAAAAATTAGGGCAAAATTTTCAATAAAAGCCCACCATACCCAAAAATCTCATTAACACTTTCTTATTTGTAGGAATCAAGAGCTTTTCAATTGCTTCCACTTTAGCCATAATAGGTCTAACATAACCTTGACCTACTTTGTGACCTAAATAATCTACAGTAGCATGACAAAATTCACAGTCAATTCGCTGTAGCTGATCTGTTGAATAACGAAGTCATAATCTTGAGGTGATCATCCCAGTTTTTACTGTATACAATGACATCGTCAATGTACGTTTCACGGCCTGCTAGATCTTGAATTAGTAAATGAATCTTCCTCTGGAACGTAGCTGGCGTGTTTTTCATCCCAAAGGGCATAACTTCGTATTGGTAGAGTCCCTCGGGAGTCACCAAAGCTGATATTTCTTTGGCTCTTTTACTTAATGGTACTTGCCAGTAGCCTTTGCGGAGATCAAATTTAAATTCAAGATTTTTTATTCTCTTTTACCAGAAAATACAATGAGAAGAAAGAAATGTACAATATATACAATGTCTGTAGAGTTCAAGTACAACGTCTGTAGTGTTCAAGTACAACGTCTGTAGTGTTCAAGTACAATGTCTGTAGAGTTCAAGTACAATATCTGAAGTGTTCAAATACGTCTGTAGAGTTCAAGTACAACGTGTGTAGTGTTCAAGTACAATGTCTGTAGAGTTCAAGTACAATGTCTGTAGTGTTCAAGTACAATGTCTAATGTTCAAGTACGTCTGTAGTGTTCAAGTACAATATCTGTAGTGTTCAAGTACAACGTCTGTAGTGTTCAAGTACAATATCTGAAGTGTTCAAGTACAACGTCTGTAGAGTTCAAGTACAATATCTGAAGTGTTGAAGTACAACGTCTGTAGAGTTCAAGTACAATGTCTGTAGTGTTCAAGTACAATGTAGATATTAATACAAATCAATGATACTTATTGTTGTGGAGAGGCCAAAGTATAATGAATTACTCAGATTATGCTAATTCACATAATTTATGCAACATGACAATATTTTTTAATGAATTAAATTTGTAACAACTAAAATCTTTTATCTAGACCTATCTTTATAATCAATACATTGATTTCTTTCATCAGTAAAAGCTTTACACTTAAATAAATATTGAAACTCATCCCCAATTTCATTTTCATTACATAAAGTACAAAATCTTCTTTCTTTACCAAACCATCATCCATTTTCAACCGAAATAATTTAGCACAAACTTCTCCACTGAATTAATTATATTAATTGTAAATGGAACATTAAACATCTAGTAATTATCATGAGAATTTCTTTCATCGTCACTTCAGGATAAAGTGTAAAAAGCATCTACCAATGTGAATTCTGAACTAAAAAACTTGCCATTAGAAGTTTTCAGCTTTTCCTCTTGATTGGATTTCCCACAGGTTAAATAAACCCAACTTTGTTAGCTTATATCTCCGGAACGAGATGTTGGATCGACATCAGATTTTTGATAAATGCATTTTTGCATCATAAACTAACAATTTTTGAAAAGTTGTTTGTAGCATTTGGGGTGCACTTTAATACAATAATGAGATATGTTAAACTTAATTGTTGTTTAGACTTAGAAAATACCCTCATTTACACCTGAAATTAAGAGAACAATTTCGTGTACGTACATGTACATGTATATTGATATTAAAACATTTCATTGAATAAAATGATACATTGCTGAATCCATTTTAGGATACTGGGGTCCGAACCCATTTAGATTTGGCTTAATTGAGTAAAAAAAAAATTTGAAATATTATAGGAAAGCACATTACTGAATCTTCTAGAATTGGCTCTTGATCGACTTAGCCCACTGAATATTTCATTTTTAATATTAATAAAGCTACCAATGTGGTAGATATGACTAATAGGTCCCTCCTTAGTGTCCAAAAGCTATAATAGAATGACCCACAGAGCTTTTATGATTAAACATTTTTTGGGATGCATGATAAAAACCTCCTAGGGCAAAATAATATCTCCTTACACCTTCCACATTGAATAATATCTGGGTCTGTAACTGCAATCAATAATATCTGGGTCTGTAACTGCAATCAATAATATCTGGGTCTGTAACTGCAATCAATAATATCTGGGTCTGTAACTGCAATCAATAATATCTGGGTCTGTAACTGCAATCAATAATATCTGGGTCTGTAACTGCAATCAATAATATCTGGGTCTGTAACTGCAATCAATGATATCTGGGTCTGTAACTGTAATCAATAATATCTGTGTCTGTAACTGCAATCAATAATATCTGGGTCTGTAACTGCAATCAATAATATCTGGGTCTGTAACTGCAATCAATAATATCTGGGTCTGTAACTGCAATCAATAATATCTGGGTCTGTAACTGCAATCTTACACAAATGACCGGGTACTCGATTGGAAAAAACGTTTGATTAACCGTTGAATAGAAATATACCGATTTGACAACTCTGATACCTACATTTATTTTCTTTTCCATTAGTAAAGAGGCGGGAACTTTGTCCAAGTTATTGGAACACGGTGCCAATTTTGATATTTGCAACAAAAAGAAACAGTCACCGCTACATATCGCTGTAGGTAAGGCATCGCCCAAAAGTGTCCAACTTCTCGTCAATAAGGGGTGTGATGTCACAATCAAGGTATGTTATTTTCTTTTGTTTGATAATTATTGAAATGAGTGATATAAATCTTCAGTTATATACAAATTTAACCATCAGAACCTAGTTGTTCATTTATTTTTTAAATTTAACATACTGGTTTAAAAATATGACCCTCTTTTAATATTGTAATGTTTACCTAACCTAGGATTAAATTTTGAAAACAGTGCCAGTCTGTCAGCCATTTTGAAATAATAACCCTTGGTTGGTTAGAATTTGTAATTAAGCCTTAAATCACAACTGAATTGCCGATATTTAACCAAGGGTTTGATCAGAATTAAATTAAACCAGTTATTGAGCTATTTTTATCTGGAACTCTCCATCATTAGTTGGAAAGCATTTGGTGTTTCTGCTGCAGTTTTGTTGCTATTTGAAACTTTGGAGTCACCAAGTTCCTTGCATTGAAAAATAAAAATAAAAGTAGTACTAGTAGTGAAAAAACACGTCACCAACACACAGTCCACACAACTGCAGTAAATTCCAGCCAAGATTCTGCTTCACCTTAAATGAGGACAAAAACGTCAAATAAGGTTTTTTCTTCAGGAAATGCACGTATCAGTTTTTTTGCCTGACTGATGACAACAACATGCCAGGTCAGTTGCCAATACATACCAATACATGTATCAACTCCATCTTGGCGCCATTTACCGTTACCTATGATGCTGTAAAAGAAATGCTTCGCATAGATAATTAATATTTACTTCTGAATTAAATGTTCTGAAGTACTGCACCACACAGATGCTTGACACTATAGTCAAAGAGCATTACCAATGCTTTGTTGAATCTTGAGACTAACTTTCAAAACAGAAACGAGATCATACAAAATTGAATTTGCTGATAACGTGGAAAAATGTTTTCGGGTCAGTGGCAAAAAAGTAGGGTTGGTTGGGTAACCGTAAACAAACATATATTTGATTATGGCCTTATTTATTCTATGTTAATTTCTACCACTAGGATTCAGATGACGACACACCAATGCATGACGCTGTAAGTCAGAGAGAAGGTCAGCCAGAAATCATTCAGGCTGTCCTAAAAGCAGACTCCGCAAACTTCCTAGAAAAAAATTCTAAAGGTTTTAATGTTCTACAATGGGCTGTACTAAAAGATGTGCGTCTGTAAGTATTTCCTCTAGAATATGTAAAGTAACTTCAAATAAGCTAATACTTAACACTGTACGTGCTTCTCTTAGATATAAGAGCTGTCAAACTCATTTACCCCTAAAGACACACTTGGACTGGCCTAAGTCATTGATTTACAGAAGGGTCCATTGTTTTTCAGGGGTTGATGAGTTAACAGCCATGTCTGGTTATTAGGGGTTACCCTGATTCCCCTGCCAGAAATGAAGTTTCACCCTGAGACGTGAACGAGTGGTGAAACAGCTATTTCTGGTACAGGAAGTGCCAATATACTATCTATTTTGTGAAACAGAGTAACAGAATTCTAATGCCTTCACACTATAAATCAGCTTTTTAATGACAGAAAGAACCACACATGTGTCATTTTTTACCTAATGTTAAGGGACAGCCATAATTAATTGTTCTTAACCAATGCTGTGATGTTGATTTTTAACAGTGCTGTCAATAAGAATACTGTATAGAAACAAGATCTCTGATTACATGATATCACTGTGATGTTGACTACAGGGCTGTCAATAAGAGTACTGTATAGAAACAAGAGCTCTGATTACATGATATCACTGTGATGTTGTACTACAGGGCTGTCAATAAATAAGTACTGTATAGAAACAAGAGCTCTGATTACATGATATCACTGTGATGTTGACTACAGGGCTGTCAATAAGAATACTGTATAGAAACAAGAGCTCTGATTACATGATATCACTGTGATGTTGACTACAGGGCTGTCAATAAGAGTACTGTATAGAAACAAGAGCTCTGATTACATGATATCACTGTGATGTTGACTACAGGGCTGTCAATAAGAGTACTGTATAGAAACAAGAGCTCTGATTACATGATATCACTGTGATGTTGACTACAGGGCTGTCAATAAGAATACTGTATAGAAACAAGAGCTCTGATTACATGATATCACTGTGATGTTGACTACAGGGCTGTCAATAAGAGTACTGTATAGAAACAAGAGCTCTGATTACATGATGTTTCTGTAGTGTTGACTCTACAGGGCTGTCAGTAAAATACTAGATAGAAACAAGAGCTCTGATTACATGATATTTCTGTAGTGTTGACTCTACAGGGCTGTCAATGAAATACTAGATAGAAACAAGAGCTCTGATTACATGATATTTCTGTAGTGTTGACTCTACAGGGCTGTCAGTGAAATACTAGATAGAAACAAGAGCTCTGATTACATGATATTACTGTGATGTTTATTGCTTACAGCGCTGTCAATGAAATACTAAATAGAAACAAGAGCTCTGAATTAGTGAATGATGTGATGAGTGAAGGCTTCTCAGCTCTGCACATTGCCGCTGCAAATGATTACGTAGAAATTGTCGGCACCCTAGTTGTTCAGGTATGTCAGCATTATAATGTACAGAATAGTTATACAGTCACATGGGTCAGTCATGTGATGTTGTGAGAGCTACTGTTGTCTCTCGTCTTAGGAATGTGCATAGCAAGTTAAGCCAATGTGCTTTTTTGTAAAATTTTGCATATTTTACCCTGTAGAAACTCATTACTCTTTTTTTTGGTAAGAGTCTAGTTTTGTAATCTTTGATTACCCTCTGTTGGTGTGAGGTGAGCTTTGTAATCTTTGATTACTCTATGTTGGTGTGAGGTGAGCTTTGTAATCTTTGATTACTCTGTGTTGATGTGAGGTAAGCTTTATCATTTTTTATTACTCTATGTTGATGTGAGGTGAGCTTTGTAATCTTTGATTACTCTATGTTGGTGTGAGGTGAGCTTTGTAATCTTTGATTACTCTATCTTGGTGTGAGGTGAGCATTGTAATCTTGATTACTCTATGTTGATGTGAGGTGAACTTTGTAATCTTTGATTACTCTATGTTGGTGTGAGGTGAGCTTTGTAATTTTTTATTACTATGTTGATGTGAGGTGAGCTTTGTAATCTTTGATTACTCTGTGGCATGAGGTTAATTTGTGATCTTTGATCACTCTATGTTGATGTGAGGTAATTTTTTACTACTGTGTTGGTGTGAGGTGTGATTACTCTGTGGCATGAGGTGAATTTGTAATCTTTGATTACTCTGTGGTATGAGGTGAATTTGTAATGTTTGATTACTCTGTGGCATGAGGTGAATTTGTGATCTTTGATTTCTCTCTGTTTTTATAGGCTGGCAAAACATGTGATTTAAACATCCGAGATCGAGAGAAGCGAACTCCTCTGATCATTGCTGTGTCACAAGGTCATAAGCGCACCATGGAGGTGTTAATAAGAGCAGGTAAATGATTAATTACTCTCCCCTACTGTAGGATATTAGCTCAAATGATAATTAGAGCAGATAAATGATTAATTACTGTCCCCTACCTTAGGATATCACCTCAAGATTTTAATAACTGCAGGTAAATGATTGATTACTCTCAGATATCAGCTCAAGATGTTAATAACTGCAGGTAAATGATTAATTACTGTCCCCTACTGTAGGTTATCAGCTCAAGATGTTAATAACAGCAGGTAAATATTCAATTACTGTCCACTACTGTCAGATATCAGCTCAATATGTTAATAACAGCAGGTAAATGATTAATTACTGTCCCCTACTGTCAGATATCAGCTCAAGATGTTAATAACTGCAGGTAAATGATTAATAACTGTCCCCTACTGTCAGATATCAGCTCAAGATGTTAATAACTGCAGGTAAATGATTAATTACTGTCCCCTACTGTCAGATATCAGCTCAAGATGTTAATAACTGCAGGTAAATGATTAATTACTGTCAGATATCAGCTCAAGATGTTAATAACAGCAGGTAAATGATTATTTACTGTCAGATATCAGCTCAAGATGTTAATAACAGCGGGTAAATGATTAATTACTGTCAGATATCAGCTCAAGATGTTAATAACAGCAGGTATATGATTAATTACTGTCAGCTATCAGCTCCAGATGTTAATAACGTCAGATATCAGCTCAAGATATTAATAACAGTAGGTAAATGATTAATTACTGTCAGATATCAGCTCCAGATGTTAATAACAGCAGGTAAATGATTAATTACTGTCAGATATCACCTCAAGATGTTAATAACAGCAGGTAAATGATTAATTACTGTCAAATATCACCTCAAGATGTTAATAACAGCGGGTAAATGATTAATTACTGTCAGATATCAGCTCCAGATGTTAATAACAGCAGGTAAATATTCATTACTCTCCTTGTCAAAAATGTGGTTTTCAGTTGACACTAGGTATTGAGGAATGAACAGCTACTGTATTTACATCTTCTAATGGTCTTACAATTAGATAGTGCTCTGATATTTACTAAACAAATACTCAAATGCTCACAAGATGTGAAAGAAGTTTTTCATTTTAATTCTAGATTGCGATGTAAATGCACAGGACTGCAATGGAAACACAGCACTACATCTGGCCCAGACCAAAATAAGAAGTCCAAACGTAAGTTTTTACTGTGTATGTGTTGCCCTATACACTAAGTTTGTTGATTTAAAATAAATAAAGATTTCCTTATTTCTGAAGTGTGCAACATAGTAAGCACATTTGCCAACTGCCCAAGGCCAAAACTGTCCTCTTTCTGCTTTCATCTTCAAGCTAGAGAAGTTGTAATTGAATCTAAACAAACCGTACTGTAGTAATCTATAGGCTATAGTGTAGTATTCTATAGGCTATACTGTAGTAATCCATAGGCTATAGTAATCCATAGGCTATATTGTAGTAATCCATAGGCTATACTATAGTAATCCATAGGATATATTGTAGTAATCCATAGGCTATAGTGAGGTAATCCATAGACTATACTGTAGTAATCCATAGGATATACTGTAGTAATCCATAGGCTATAGTGAGGTAATCCATAGACTATACTGTAGTAATCCATAGGCTATACTGTAGTAATCCATAGGCTATAGTGTAGTAACCCATAGGCTATGTGTAGTAATCCATAGGCTATAGTGTAGTAATACATAGGCTATACTGTAGTAATCCATAGGCTATACTGTAGTAATCCATAGGCTATACTGTAGTAATCCATAGGCTATACTGTAGTAATCCATAGGCTATGTGTAGTAATCCATAGGCTATAGTGTAGTAATCCATAGGCAATAGTGAGGTAATCCATAGGCTACAGTGTAGTAATCCATAAGCTATAGTGTAGTCATCCATAGGCTATAGTGTAGTCATCCATAGGCTATAGTGTAGTAATCCATAGGCTATAGTGTAGTAATCCATAGGCTATAGTGTAGTAATCCATAGGCTATAGTGTAGTCATCCATAGGCTATAGTGTAGTAATCCATAGGCTATAGTGTAGTAATCCATAGACTTTAGTGTAGTAATCCATAGGCAATAGTGAGGTAATCCATAGACTATAGTGTAGTAATCCATAGGCTATAGTGTAGTAATCCATAGACTTTAGTGTATTGGTGTATGCTTGGATCCTTAACTCATCAACCCCTGAAAAACAATGGATTCTTTTGTAAATCATTGACTTAGACCAGTCCAAATGTGTTTATAGGGTGAATGAGTTAGATGGCTATGTTTTATTTTGACATAAGTACTGATGGATAACTATATAGAACATTAATTTTTTAGAGACAAGAAAAAGAAGTTGCTTTGATTTATTAAGTTTTTATTTCACCAAAATCTATGATAAAGAAATTAAAATGGGAGTACATGTAGTTTGAATCTCATAGCTGTTTTGTCAAAATTACAACCCATCTTGGTATTTTTGTACTTTGATACACATTAAATCCTCTTTATAATGCTCCTTATTTCATTTCCCATCGTGCTTAATGCTATAAGTTTTGAAAGTCCACTTTTCTTATTTTTCCAATAATTTCATTTTAAGGTTTCCCTCAACCTATTGCCAAACCCCTTTATAATGCCAAATTTTGGCTGAAGAAATGGTGGCAGTATAACAAGGTTTTACTGTAGTTCTGTACATGATTCATTTTACAGCAACTGATTCAAATGAAGAAGGAAGATGATTCCATCAGTACAGAAATAATATGTGCCTTGCTGGAGGCTAGAGCTGATGTTAATCTTCCAAACAGTGATGAAGTTACCCCCCTTGACTTGGCCTCAGATTCAATGACAAAGCAGTTTATGATACTGTAAGTATGTTATATAGATGTTGTAAGGGAAACTAAAATTTGAAGTCTTATATAGATATGAGTAATTTACAAATGTCAAAATCAGGACAGGAAGAGCTTTCATATTTTACCTGTGAGATGAAAAAAAAATCCTAAACATATTTTTACGTAGGAACAAGATTACATCTCCATTTTTTGCCAGCACTGGAAAATTCCATCCAGAACTGCCAATCCAGAACTCTTTGTATCTTTTTGTATATCATCTGCACTGTGTAAACATGGCTGATCAAGACGATTTTCATTTGAGGGTGCAATATATGAAAAGATCAAAATCTGAGCAACAGAATATCTCCAGATATAAAGGAACAAAATCTGAACAACAGAATATCTCCAGATATAAAAGAACAAAATCTGAACAACAGAATATCTCCAGATATAAAAGAACAAAATCTGAACAACAGAACATCTCCAGATATAAAAGAACAAAATCTGAACAACAGAATATCTCCAGATATAAAAGAACAAAATCTGAACAACAGAACATCTCCAGATATAAAAAGACAAAATCTGAACAACAGAATATCTCCAGATATAAAAGAACAAAATCTGAACAACAGAATATCTCCAGATATAAAATCTGAACAACAGATATCTCCAGATATAAAAGAACAAAATCTGAACAACAGAATATCTCCAGATATAAAAGAACAAAATCTGAACAACAGAATATCTCCAGATATAAAAAGACAAAATCTGAACAACAGAATATCTCCAGATATAAAAGAACAAAATCTGAACAACAGAATATCTCCAGATATAAAAGAACAAAATCTGAACAACAGAATATCTCCAGATATAAAAGAACAAAATCTGAACAACAGAATATCTCCAGATATAAAAAGACAAAATCTGAACAACAGAATATCTCCAGATATAAAAGAACAAAAGAACAACAGAATATCTCCAGATATAAAAGAACAAAATCTGAACAACAGAATATCTCCAGATATAAAAGAACAAAATCTGAACAACAGAATATCTCCAGATATAAAAGAACAAAATCTGAGTGACAGAATACCTTCAGATATAAAAAAACAAAATCTGATCAACAGAATATCTGGGTTTATATTTGATGTCTATCAGGTCTTTATTACAGGATAATATTTATTTGAAGCGGATTAAGAAAGGGTTAGCGATATAACTACTAAAATAGGTCAAACTGCTTATACGTAAAAAAATGGGATTTGAAGATTCCAAGGTGTGAGAAATAAAATCAAATACCACATTTGACTTCTACATGATAAAAAGGAAATGTCACAACTTCCCCAAAATACAATAGCCATGATTGAAGGGTGAGATGGGTCAACATTCAATCATGGCTAATGTATTTTTGGGGAAGTTGATCCATCTTACCTAAGACTGACATTTTTTTTATCTGGAACTCCTAGTGGACCTAGATTAATAATGACTGTTTGATACACTATAATCAGTAGGGCTGCAATAATACACTACACCAGGATTTGATTTTTGGTATTCACTACGATTTGATACATTTTCGATACAGTATAAAGTGCTGTTCATACCTAAAATAAAGGATTAATTTATCAAATTCAATATCTGTGTCAATTGAGCTTTAATTTGAATATTAAATATCTTTTGACTACAACACAATTAAATGGTCATATTAAAGTCCAACATATATTTAATCAAAGATGAACTGAGATTACTTTAATAGTCTCAATCACTAGATTTGAACTAAGATTATTTAATCTCAATCAGTGGACTTGAAAAAACGTTTAGTCTCAATCACTAGATTTTTTGTCTCAATCACTAGATTATCAAGTTCTTATATAGGAAGATCAAATGATCAATGTGATCTGGAGATAAACATGATTGTTGTACTGTGACTAGGGCTCCAGTACTTGAAAAGATCTTTTCACTGGCAACAGAAGTTGATTTTACCCAGCGTTTCCACAGAAATTAGTCAGACGTTTGCCCCGTTTTGTAATTTAATTCAGTGTTGCATATTTTGCATATGGTTTTACTTTCATTTCTTATGTTATTTTCATATTTGAATCCAACATACCACCAGACTTTGGACCGATAGCTTGTCGGAGGAGGGTCTACAGCTTTCAATTTCATTCAAAATCTGGGTCTGCCATGTTTATGCGCATATGTATACAAATGTCAAATTGCATTATTGCAGCTGAATTATTCTCACACGAATGAGCCAATTGAAACAAATGTTTTAAAGAGCTTGCGCATGAGTAAAATCAGAAAAAAAATATCCCGATTTGAGCGTATCATTGTGAATCATAATAATTCTAATGATCAGGTTAATTGTTGTTGTATTGTTGTTTAAAGTCCCACTCAAGAATCTTTCACTGCTATGGAGATGTCACCAAATGCTGATGAAGGGCTTGGAAATTTGGCCTAAGCTCGTCACTTACGACCATTGAGCAGTGAGGGTTCTTTAATGTGCTGACACCTCCTCCAAAAGACAGGAAAAGCCAGCCGCGTCTGCTGAGGTTCGAACCCGCGACTCTCTCTTTGTGAATTGAGTACTCTACCCGCTAGCCACGACAGCTCTTATCAGCCTAATAATGTCAGATTAAACAAAGTCATATTAGTGATACTACTTATAGATCCAACTTCTTGGAAAGGTGTTTTATTCAGATTTTAATGTACATTCACTGCGGATCTACTGGGGTGTTGATATATGCACATGTGGCAGAAAAACAATGTTCAAGTCCATGTTTTGTGTTCATTTGTTCATTTTCTGTTTGCTAAAAGGATGTTGAACAGATTTAAGTGTAACAGACTTAAGTATAGGTAGTTTAATTGTCTAGGCCAATAGCTAGTTTTTTGGGCTTGATGGTTGGTGTTTATATTCATGTACTGAAGTTATGTAATGGTGAGCGCTGCCAGCATCTGGATGGATGACAATTTGATGTGATGCACTTGGAGAATCCCTGGTGCATTTTATAATTTTTATAATTTTTTCTAAGTTTACATTTCTATACTTTTTGTAGAATATCAGAAAAAGCAAAGACTTCCAGACAGAATACTGCCAAAGGACGTTCAGGTGGAGTTCCTTTACCATCTGATTGGGTGAAAATGGAGGATAAAGGTCAACTTTTGCGTGTTCCATTAACGGAAAATGATGGTGGCATGCAGCAGAAAGAGTATGAAAATGTTGTTCAGAAAATGCACCGAACCTTACCACACGCTAAAATCTTCCGAGTGGAGAGAATTCAGAATAAATACTATTGGGAGGTCTATCAACTGTAAGTGTCTGATGGAGTATGATCATCTGTTGCAGCTCTTTGCCATTGGAACTGTTCTTCTGTTGTATCATCTGGAGAGGTATTGTTGCTGAGTCAAAGATGAGGGTACAATACCTCTCCGATAATCCCGTAGGAGAGGGTTCACAAGGGAAAGAGTCATAATGGACGAGTACATAATGTGTCAAACTCCTGCTTTAAAGCTGAAAAACAGTAATTTCAATGTTAACATAATTGATTATATTCTCAATCTCTGTGTGAAAAATTGTATAGCCTCGGTTTTTGGGTATGGTTACCAATTGTTGAGGTGGATACAGGTTTGAGCCCTAATGGAACGTACTGAAAAATTGTTGAGTGTGGTATAAAACACCATTGAAAAAAAAAAATGGAGATGGATACTACACTGACTGTTAAGACTATTTTTAGACAAAACTACTCATGTATTTCTATCCATATCATCTGACTGCTCGAGATCATTGTTCCGTTTCAACAATAAAGTGCAGTCTGATGATACGGGTAGAAACATTTGTGTGGTTTTGTAGTTATTACATGCCCCTTATTTATCTAATTGGGTACACAAATTTAAAATGAATTCCTCTTATAACAACGTTATAAAATAGTTTGGATGAGTGAAATTCCATTTAGAAAAGTATCTCTGTCAGAATTTCCGTATCCAACTGCAGTGCAATACTATGTTACGTATTGCTTGGGCGTATTGAACTGTATAATTACACATGCATGTAATCAAAAAGCATATTGTCATTCAAAATCAGAATTTTCTCCATTGAAAATTGCTGGGTATTGATGTAAGAATAAGTAGAATAATGTTTCCTCATAAAAATGATATTAATATCGTGTATAACTGGCATTTTATGAGATTATTCTGTCAGTAAAATCTAATTTATTATGCACTGACCCAAATTCCAAAGTCGCATATGATAAGCTATCCAGCATCCAAACTAATCACCCATTTATATCGTGCTTTTGTTCCAGTTAGATATTACACCAGATCTAAGTTAGATATTACACCGGATCTAAGTTAGATGTTACACTAGATCTAAGTTAGATATTACACCGGATCTAAGTTAGATATTACACCAGATCTAAGTTAGATGTTACACCAGATCTAAGTTAGATGTTACACTAGATCTAAGTTAGATATTACACCAGATCTAAGTTAGATATTACACTAGATATATTCCTTTTGTCTTTCAGAATTTGTTTGCGACCGCTTTCCTTCATTCCTGAATTTATTACTTTCTGACATATTGGGTTGAGCATGCACAAAACGCAATCAGATTGACTTCAAACTGGTTGTGACTTTGGCATGACTTCAATCTGGTGGTGACTTTGGAATGACAACAATCTGGTGGTGACTTTGGAATGACTTCAAACTGGTGGTGACTTTGGAATGATTTAATCTGGTGTTGACTTTGGAATGACTTCAAACTGGTGGTGACTTTGGAATGACTTCAAACTGATTGTGACTTTGGAATGACATCAATCTGGTGGTGACTTTGGAATGACTTCAAACTGGTGGTGACTTTGGCATGACTTTAATCTGGTGGTGACTTTGGAATGACTTCAAACTGATTGTGATTTTTAAATGCCTCCAAACTGGTGGTGACTTTGGAATGACTTCAAACAGGTGGTGACTTAATAATGACTTCAAACTGGTTGTGATTTTTAAATGCCTCCAAACTGGTGGTGACTTTGGAATGACGTCAAAGTGGTGGTGACTTTGGAATGACTTCAAACTGGTGGTGACTTAAGAATGACTTCAAACTGATTGTGATTTTTAAATGCCTCCAAACTGGTGGTGACTTTGGAATGACTTCAAACAGGTGGTGACTTAATAATGACTTCAAACTGGTTGTGATTTTTAAATGCCTCCAAACTGGTGGTGACTTTGGAATGACTTCAAACTGGTGGTGACTTTGGAATGACTTCAAACTGGTAGTGACTTTGGGTCAAATTGAATTGTCATCATCCCACACAATAAATGAACAATGCCTTTTTCACATGTTTAGACCTCGGTGAAGTAGACCTCAAACTACAGTGAAATATTGATATTTAGGACAAAAATACTTAAAATATTTTTACAAATTTCAATTTTTACTGCAATTAAAACCAAACCAAAATTTTGATACACTAAGTGACAGTATGCCTTTAACTAAATAAAATTCTGGAAGCCAACACTTGATGTGGGTTCATTCCCCACCCCTTATTACAGAAATTTTCAATTAACTCAAAAATAGTTTAAATCCCCATCACTAAGCCTATATTTTTTATTACCCATGACAAGACATGTTTCAGGATGAAATTTTCATGTGTCCCCAGGGCCATTCCCCACCCCCTTATTTTAGAAATTTAAATCATCGGAAAAATACATGTGAACCTTACCACAAAGAGACTAAATAGGTTATATAGTACAATGATGGAATGTTATGGTGAAACTAAAGTTTCTCTGATCTCCTAAATGGACTGTGTTACATGAAGAGATGGGGGTGATTTGGAGATCTTTGTAACAGGCTGCTGTAATTATACCTTGTCTTAGAAAATATTCTTCTTATCTTTGTGAAGAAAGACTGAATGCATAGTTTGACATGCTAGATAAGGCATTAAGCCCTCTACCAAAATTGTGAAATTCATGTCCCAAAATGGGACATATTGTGGAAATAAACATAATTTTAGAAAATCTTCTTCACTTTTGTGCATTATGTAGAAAGACTGAATGCAAGATTAGAAAGAGCAAAAAGCTATACCATGATTGTGAATCGCCAATTTCATTCAACAAATGATGTTTTAGAACACAAATACAAAACACATCTAGCTATGATTAAACTTACTATCCTATAAAAGGATTGAAACTTGTCAATATTGTGTGATAGTTATATCAATGTATCCATCATCTTTTATGAAGTATAAATGATAATACATAGGTAAACCTATGGAGAGGGCAAAAGCATTCATCAACAATTTTACATGTTAAGTTAATCCCTTCGGCGGGGGCAACACAACAGAATCAGTAAAGGGTTTGATGTTCAGTGTTTTTATCACGTAAGTGTCCCGGTCATTCATTCATTGTTCTGAATAAAATATTGAGTGGCTGACCGTTTCCTTGGTGTTAAAGCTTTAAAAAAATCTTATGTGTTATTTATTACTTATGAAATAAATGCAACATTATGTTTTATGCTATCTATTTTACTCTATCCCAGCGTATCTATCACTTCGTGCAGTTCACATTATCCAAATAATGGATGCCCTTCGTGATCTGGTTCAATGTACAAAGCTAGTCATTATGGCCTAGTCTCAGTCTGCAAAACGTTTGCTAGTACAGTACTTTTTACCTCCTCTACAATGCGCTTTTAAGTTATGACTTTGCAATTCCAACATTTTGTTTGTGTCATGCGGAACTTCCCAATGTGAGCAGAATTTTTACCATTAGTTTTACGGGTCCCCGGATGTAGTAAGAATAAAAAATGTGAGCTGCTCTACATATATGAGTGCTTCATCCTCTATAAAGAGCACATAGTTAACAAAAATGATTTCTAAAGACCAAGAAAATATGCATACTCGGGTGTTAGTTAAGGCCCATGGGCCTCTTGTTTAACTCTTCCATTCCATTAAGATTTGATGGATCAATTCATACTCAGATCATGCAATGTTGAGCAAGGTTACTTTTGTTCTTGTTCTGGTTTTGTAATATTTACAGTAATGACATTCAGTGACATCATGTTTCAACTCATCTGTCAGGAATTATAAGTATCATCTATCTCCTGTACGCTACTGTTGAAGTCTGGTACCTATCACTGCATGGTAACCATATTCCAGATCATATATACGATAAGCTTCTGAACAGGAAATGATGCAGACCACATTTTTGCTGAAGCTGGATACTGTTATCATGGACCGTGACGGAATGGAACAAATCTAGTTTTGAGTTTTATTGTCATACCTGCCATGTGCACTAATTATGTCTTTATATAGCCTATGTAAATAATTATTGTCTAATTTAGCAAATATGGACTGCTTTTGAAATGTACTTACCCTTTCACCACCATAGATCATAATAGGATAGTCTAAGACAATGAAACTGAGCATACCATTTATATAAATAAGGGGTGAATTGGTCACAGTACTCAAATTGTTTTACTTATTTGATGATTTTCTGATTTCTTTTTTTCTTGTAGGAAAAAGAGGTCAATGGAACATGAATATGGAATCGGCTCTAGCAACGAGCTGGACCTTTTCCATGGAACGTTGCCAAAAATTGTCGACATAATATGTAAAGACAACCTGGACTTTCGCCTAGCAGGTGACAGAGTGGGGGCGCTGTTTGGAAAGGGGACATATTTTGCCACAGAATCCAAATACTCTGACCTTTATGCTCAGCCAGATGAGAACAGGCACAAATTCATGTTCATAGTCAAAGTGTTAGCAGGTCAATGTGCAGTGGGTAATCCAAAGTATGCTCGACCTCCGAGAAAAAATGAGCAGGAAAGCGATTCTGTTTTGTATGATTGCTGTGTGGACAATGTAAAAAACCCCAAGATTTACTGTGTGTTTGATAAAAACCAGTACTATCCTGAGTATCTTGTGGAGTACCAGTAGTGTGTTATGTCAGTAGTAGTGTCAAATTATCATGTCAACAGTGACAGCATGTCAGTAGTATCACAACAGTAGTGTATCACATTGCCATGTCAGTAGTGTCATATCATGTCAATAGTGTGTCACAATACTGTTACATCATGGCAAGTATCACATTACCGTGTCAAGATTGACATGTATGTCAGTTATACCACATAATGTCAGTAGTGACATCAATAATGTGACACATTATCACATCAGTAGTGACATATAGATAATGTGACATGGTATCATGTCAATAGTGGCATATAGATAATATGACACGTCATCATGTCAATAGTGGCATAAAGATCATGTGACACATTATCATGTCAATAAAGACATACATACTGTGACACGTTATCATGTCAATAGTGATATAGATACTGTGACACATTATCATGTCAATAGTGACATAGATAATGTGACACATTATCATGTCAATAGTGACATAGATAATGTGACACGTTATCATGTCAATAGTGACATATAGATAAAGTGACAAATTATCATGTCAATAGTGAGGTATAGATAATGTGACAAATTATCGTGTCAATATTGACATAGATAATGTGACACGTTATCATGTCAATAGTGAGGTATAGATAATGTGACACATAATCATGTCAATACTGACATATTACATCAGGAGTAAGATACATTATTTTCAGTAGAATTTTTCTACATTGTATCGGCCATGAAATGAGGCAGTGAATATCTAATAGTTATATCCATAAATGTTAACATTGCAGGCTAACTCTGAAACGTTAAACAATTTAAAATTATTCATGACGTATCACTCAGACTCAATATCCATTGGGCCTTAGTAGCCAAATAGTTAGAGCATTGTGCTTTAAAACATGAAATACCTCATTACCAGTCACCGTGTTGAACCTGACCTTGTTTTGTGGGGAAAGTCTGTTAGTTTACTAGAGGACTTCCGCCTCTTCCACCCGGCCACCACCATATGACTTGAAAGTGTTGAGTGGCATAAAGCACCATTCAATCAGAAAACCTCCTGTAATGTCTGGATTATGAGTACAAGTGCATGATAAATATGGTGCTTCTATGGCTTCTCTTTTAAATGTTTTCCTGTTTATCTTACGACTTTTAACACTTAGCTTGTGTTCAAACAGACATTGGAAAGTGCTTGAATATAGAATAAATCCTTGAAAAGTGCTTAGAAACAAAAATACCCATGAAAAGTGCTTGAATCAAAGGTAAAATGCTTGATTTATTTCATCAGTGTGCTTGAATTCTACTTCTTGCATGTTTAACATCACTAAGTAAAGACTTAAATGAAGAAAAATTAGCTCGATTCTTCACCTAGTATTATACAGTTTGCGTAAAGCAATTTTGTGATGCTGTACTGATCTCTGTAGTGTGTAATGTAACTCTAAGCAAATATTTTGAGGACCACCATTGAAATGTGAAAGAACTTTGTCATCAGTATTTCCTTTTTACTTTGTTTTGGCTTGCAAGGTCTTGAACATACTCATTGAAAGTGCTTGAAAAACGCAATGAAAAGTCGTGATAAAGTGCTTGAAAATCTTTTTCCTTGGCTGTATATGAATCATGTTATCATTTCACTATCTACATATTTTACGATATGACTTTTATCATTTGTGATGCATTTCTAAGGCACAGCTACCAAATATGTCGGAAAAATTGATGGATGGACTCCTGATTTCAAGTTATATTGAAACTAATTATAATTTGGTAATTTATCTCAGATAATTAATTAAAAATGAATGAAGCTTTTGTGTTGTTGCCTACTGGGGCTGATTAGGTAGAACTTAATTTTTTATTCAGATTTGAACTTAGTGTATATCTCTTTACTTCTGGTCATTATATTTATCAATTTTATTCTTTATTCAGTCTTGAACTTAGTGTATATCTCTTTACTTCTGGTCATTATAATTATAAATTTTATTAATTAGTATAATAGGTTTTTAACTCAGCAACCCCTGAAAAACAATGGAGTCTTCATTAAATAAATGACTTAGGCCAGTCCAAATGTGTCTTTAGGGGTAAATGAGTTAAGCATATACAGTGGATCTTCCCAAAACCGGATTTATTAAATGTGTTTGGTTCTGTTAAGTTTTGGAAGGTGCACTGTATTTTTGTTATTTTACACTTAAATAACATTGTTAACTATTTTTATATTTTGTATGATCACCTGCCTTTATTAGCCTCATCATAACATATTTGTTATTCCAATATTCTCATTTTTTCTTTTTTTTTCTATGTAAATCAGATTTACTATAAATTATTTTGCTAGCGATATAATAACTGATGGATGTAATAGTTTTTCTAAGCTTTTGTAAAGGCGCCAAATTTTAGGTGCAGTTAGGCACAAAATGTCAGCTGCCATAAAGGCCCCAGATGTCAGCTGCCATAAAGGCCCCAGATGTCAGCTGCTGTAAAGGCCCCAGATGTCAGTTGCTGTAAAGGGGCCATATGTCAGTTGCTGTAAAAGTGTCAAATGACAGCTACGTTAAAGGTTATAAAGGCAGATAATATCAACTGCTTGTGTTTCACAGAAAAACTTACAAAAAATCAATCCAGTATTGTAAGAGGCAAACTTCAGCCAACAGCAGTCTGTATCTGCCTACTACCAGCCTAGACTTATTCTTTTTCCTTTTTATTCTATTTAGATTATTGTACAAGAAAGAGATATAAACAGGCATAACCATGCATAAAAATAATTGCTTGAGAAAACCAGATTTGGTACTTTTTCAACTGCAATTGAACAACCCAAACTAACTATTAGTATATGAATACCACACTGGACCTGACCTTATTTTCACAAAATATAAAGGAACATAGATTTTTTATGCCTTGTAAAGCTCTTATTTGTTATTGTACATCAGGTACAAGTTGTCAAAAGTAGAAAAAATCGAAATATTAAGTTTTTCGATAAAGACAGCTAATGCCCCTATAAATATCTCCTACCTCGGCAGATGATCACCTGAGCATTCTTGCAAAATAATAAAGATATGGATGCCAGGTATCTCTGAATATTTATGTAAGCTTTCTGTGACATATATACATGTAAATAAATTACGTTAGAGTTTGTTGATGCAATGAAGAACAGTAATAATTGTACAATCAGGCAGGGTGGAGTCTCTTAAACTTTGACATGGACAAGATTTGAGGTTATACAAGATTTGAGGTTATACAAGATTTGAGGTTATACATTAAAATAGAACTGGCAAGAACGTTCCTACTTGTCATCATGCCAATGGTTATCCAGTATGTAATAACATGCATTTCCCGCGAAGGCTATCATAACCGAAAAGTGAGTAGAATAGACCGTATGGTAATCAATAGATGACTCTCCCCTGCCAACTTATGTAAATAGGATAATACATACATGTATTTCTAGATAACATGGTGTAAGGATAACACCTTTCAATTCTGCAGATGTAGTAGTTCCAAGCCATGATGTGTGAGTGTGTGTGTGGTTGTGTGTGTGTGTCTAAATAATGTAATTGATGTCACACGGCTGACGTAATTACTTCACTCTATATGATAACTGATGACTGTCTACTATAAACACTATATGATAACTGATGACTGTCTACTATAAACACTCTATATGATAACTGATGACTGTCTACTATAAACACTCTATATGATAACTGATGTACACTGTAACTGATGACTGTCAAGCTCTCAGATGAGAGGGCAAATTTAAAATGAAGGTGAAACTTAAAAACTAAATATTTGAAGCATGAATATTCATGATGTCCTTGTATCTATCGCAAATTTAAGATGGTTTGAGTATGATTTCTGTCGTAATTTCCCAGTAATATGTGGCAATAAGAGACTTTGTTTTATTTTTCTTTTATATTTTGTATGTACCTGTAAGTCCAGACAGATTGTGGTCTTGTAAGCATGTTTTCTGTCATAAAGGCGAAAATGACCTGGAATGTAAATGTATACAGTAATAGTAATAAGAGACTTTGTTAGCTGTGTTTTGTTACTTCAATAATATTAGCGCTCACTTTACTTCAGATGTGTCGAAGTGCTAGTTAATGGCGCAAGTCAAAAGTATCTTGCCATTTAAACCTCTACCATTGTTGGAGTAGTGTTTTGTATGTGGACTGCAGACAGATTTTGAGGTTTTAAGCTGATCAGAAAATTGTTATTGCTAATATTTTACAATATTGCCAGACATAAGTTTGTTTCATTTTTTGTCTTTGACATTATTAATCTTTCATCAAGGACTGTCAATGTTATTTTAAAAACTTTAAGTTTTATTTTTTTTTTACAGATTTTGTCTTCTTTTGAATGGGAGTGTGCTTTTGTTAATGGATTTAATGTTTACTGCTAGCAGGAGTAACACTGATCTGCCCACAGAACATGTATATATATATTTTGTAATACCCATCTTGTAAATCTTCCAGTCAAAAGTGGAATAGGTTCTGTAGATAAACAGATGAAGTGGATCTTCTCTTTACATGTCGAGATCATGATTGCTTTTTACGTATCTATAAATAACCCATTTGTCTTTGTCGTTTAATACAGGGTGTCACTAAATTTCAAGACGTCTTGTCTAAACGACAGCTTTTAACGTATCAATCACGTGTATGATTAGTGTGAAAATTAAACTTTAATAAATAATAGTCATTTTTATCTTTTCTTTATATTTGTTGCTTTCATTAGAAATAAATGTTTCATAGTAGAAATACACACACACACACACACACACATATAAATGTACACTTTGATATGATTGTTTAAATGCTGTTTTATGCCACACTCAGTAATGTTTCCCCTTGTCGACCGGTCAAACCCGCCATGAGTCCTCGGTCAAGTCCAATGACAACACTTCAGTTAATATATTTCTAAACAGGAAGATTCTTTTATCAGGGAAGTACATACTAAAAAAATAAGAGTTTTATCTCCACATATAAAACACACTTAATCATCTGTTTTAAATCTCAATTATTTTGAAGTAAATAAAATTGTTTACACAAATACAAATATGCATTCCTTTTGTACAGTAGATGCCAAAATATACTGACAGCATCTGAATACTGTATTTTATATGTTTTTATTACTTTTAACATTTTTCTAGTAAAATCCTAAGAAATTTGTAAAAGGAATGCTATTTAAAATGTAAAGATATTTTGATACATGATTCTTGTGGATATAACTTGATTTTTGTACTGTACGGTATTTTTTCATTCCATGTACTCAGCATTTAGGTGAGTAGGCCTACTTTTTGATGGGTACTGTACAGTTGTTTCATTCCATTCGGAATAGTTTTCACTTAGATCACGTGATTCAACAGACACTGGCAAGGTCACTTTCGGTCTGTAATATTGACATTTAGTGATGTCTTGTTTCTGTTCATCTGCGGGGGGATATAAATGTTTAATCTTGTGAATATGACGTCATCACTTTCCTGTAGGACGCTTTTAAAGTCTTGCACATTCCAATGCATGTTGTTTATGTTTCACCGGAAGTTATACTGCCCTCATTTTTCTATGACACTTCATACTATTACGAGGAACCATGAAGGATTGGTACAGAAGTCCGAGCATATTCAATGACTCTTAGTCACAATGTTGTCCAGACTCATACCATAGTTTCCAGTGGAATTCAACGGAACTTTACAGAAATAGTCACCTCACTTCGATTTAAGTTTTGCACTGTGATTAAATGTTTGTTTTGGCTTTTCCTAAAAAAAAGTTAAAAAGCCAAGATAGTCATCTCTTTACAGTGGTTACTCTTAGGCGGACTTGGCTATTTGTCTTATACCACTTTTCCTTAAGAAAACCTTTTTGTAAAATTAGAGCTCAACTGATGAAGTCTAATTGACAGAAACGATCGTCTTGAGCACTTTAACATTGGTAATATGTTTATAACATTTATAACCACTAGGTCGTTGCCACTGCTGGTGGACCATTTGTCCCCGGGGGTATACATAAGCCTAGTACCTGGTAGTTCGGTACCAGCTGATAATCTTATACTGAAAACACCATTTAAATGTTCAAAAGCTAAGATAGTCATCTTTTTACAGTGGTTACTCTTAGACGGATTTGGCTATGCATTTAGATGTAATTTTTTGGCTTGTCTTTTCCTTTAAAAAACGTTTTTGTAAAATTGGAGCTCAACTGATGAAGTCTAATTGACAGAAACGATAGTCGTGAGCACTTTAACTTTGATATTATGTTTATAATATAGATAAGCAAAAGAAAATCTTTTTAACAAATCTCTCACTGAATCCTCTCAACCAGTAAATGCTAAACTAAACCACAATCAGTGTTAGGGTATCTCCTTTAGGAATTTTGTTAATTATGTCAGTCAAGTAAAAATGGCTATCATGACTATAAATAGTACAAAGGCGTCGGCAGGTAATTTGGATTTTATATCTTTGACATTATTGAAGCTGGAGAAATATTGCGATCTTAAATATATACAAATCTCAGATACCAAAGTATAAATCAATAGAATGCCCAGGAGATAGATACAAATCCGGTAAAAATGGACAAACACGGACCTCTGGAAACCAAGAGGTGTTATCAGGTGCCATGGAGGAGTAAGCATCCCCTGTCGACCGGTCACACCCGCCGTGAGTCCACAGTCAAGTCCAATGAAATACGGGAGGAGTGAATTCTTCGTCAAAATAGATACAGACGTCTAAACAACAACCAACGAAAATGCAATTCAACTCAACATTTAACTTAGTGAAACAGAGTAATCGCAAACAATACTATTATACCGACCGTAAAATTTGCGGAACGTTGACATTAAACGCGGTTTTCGATATCCCTGTGTCAATAATTTGTCAGTGAGTAGTTTACTTCTGTATATAAAATGGTTGGCATGCGGAGATCTACAAAGCATATTTTGGCACAATATACATTGTCGGAGGACGGTTACAGTACTAAGTTTCTCTTTAATGTGGAATTGTCATTTTTGGACTTGTCAAAACATGGTATTTATTGCCATTTTTGAAATAATTATTTATTTAATAAGATATAAAATTTTAAATGCAGTTACACTCGTTTTTGACATTGAAAGCATAGAATTGTTATCATCAATACCAAAATTTACAGTTTTACAAAGGAGTTTAAAAGTAAAAATGAAGAAGTATCAATGAAATACGACAAATTAAGTATACAAATGGTTTCAAGATGAAAGGCAATTGCCAATCCCAAACGGGATAGGACCAGGTGTCCAGAAGGAGACAGCGGATTACATTGTAAAGTACTAAGGAGTATCTCGAAGTCCTTTGGATGGGTAACATTATATTGCATATTGGACATGCATTCTAAGCTCCTCAAAACCTTTTCACCTCGGGTACTCTTTGGAAGTACATTTAGGTGTATTATTTGGCCTTGTATTTCTTTCGGAAATACAATTATCATCCGATTATAAAACTAGTCAAATTTAACATTCAAAAATAGATAAATGTATGGTTTTGGTCACTTTTGTTTACATAAAAACTTTTTGAGTGCGGGAAAATGGTGTCTCGAGGATATATTAAATTCAAGCTCAACTGATTGATATAAACGATCGCTCTGAGCATTGGCATTGTCCTTTATTTGTAAAATTATTACTTTGTAAGTGTTGATAAAAATTGTAAAATATCGGTGACGTATGATCATGGAGCTCTGTATTGCTTCCGGGTGATAGGTCAAACGACATGATTATTACAATGGACATATGTAACACTGATATTGACCCAGTATTCATATATATAACAAGGCACCTACAAACTCATCATGCCCCGGCTGGGGTTCGGACTCTCGATCTTCGGCATCAATCGTCTTGCGCCCATGCACGACGTCCTAACCACATATATACATATAACTCATACAGCATTTTATTTTCAGAGGCGGATCCTTGATTGGTAACCCTATACACCTAATCACCTCGTGACTATTTTTTTAAATGTTGATTTTCTGTACTAACAAAATTCTTAATCACGTAAAATTGTGCCAGCTCAAAATATTATAAACATAATACCAAAGTTATTATGTTCAAGATGATCGTTTCTGTCTATTAGACTTCATCAGTTGAACTCCAATTTTAAATAAATTTTCTGTAAAGAAAGTGGTATCAGACAAGGCCAAACAATAAATCTAAACGTATATACTAAGACTAACCACTGTAAAAAGATGATTATTTTAGTTTTAGAAGAATTTAGAAACATAGAGAAATAGACATGGATAGACATGTCGCCAGTCTTTGAGCTATATAGATACACAAGAGTGTGTCTGGGCGAATGAGACGAACAATATACAATGTATTATAATTATCAGAGCCAAAAAAATCCGGCTTATGGACACGATCATTGGTTATTATCTGTGGTGTTCTGTTAATATTTTGACGAAGAGCAATTATATAGCTCGTTAACATTTCATCGACGTTTCGCTGTTATATAAATTAACCAGAATGAATAAGGATTGCATTTTGGTTTCTATAGAATAAACATATGCTTTGAAATGTTTGAAAATGTATTTGAAAGTCTAAGGAAATATTTGTATTTCTCTGAACTCTAAGGTGGTCTATCACATATTTGTAATTTTCAAAAGAAAATTATGAGTATTTATCTAACCTCAAGAGAGATCAATGAATCCCCAGCAGGAGGGACCACGATCCTCACTCGCAGGACTATACTCTGCTTCGACCGCTGTGTTTATCACCCGAATCTAACAAGGTGACCACCCTGGGAATTATTTTAGATAAACACATATTTTGATTTGCTTCGGTGTTGAAAAAAGTTATAGCAATTTTGAATTCTGTTTAAATCAATACATTAACGAAGTTCAGCTTCGAGTGTCTATAAGTTTGTAATGTTTATTTGTAAGTTGCATACGGTTTTGTACGGTCTCCCTAGCGCCCTCCCATGAACGTGCATATAACCTTTCTACATTGTATCAGTGTTAATAATATATTCAATTTTACATTATAGCTGTGGCTGTTTTTTCAAGTATATTAAGTTTATTTAATCATACTCTCTAGATTTCATACCACTCAACTCAATTCAAACATTCAATTTGTGAAGGGCCATTGATATTATGACAGGAAGTTAGATGAGTTTGGATTGAAACTTTGTGCATAATTAAAACATTGACAGACGAAGTTCAAACATGAGGTTTTTTTGTGCTAACGCTGTCTTTAGCATTCTTATTGTCCTAGTGTCGATAAATAATTGCGGAACGACATCAACACTGCCACCAGGTCATTGTTTGAGAGAAAACGGGTATGTACTCAATGACAGATAACAGGTATGTAATGAAGGTAAATGGAATGTTTAGAGATGTAACTACAAAAATAAACTATATACTTGAACACTTTCAGGCTATGAATCCAAGGGTAAAAATTGGAATGAGATTTTTGTTTAATTTCAAACTTCACGTGACTAATTATGATGTTTTTGCTTCCACTTGTCTACACACATACAATACACACACATGTGCTACACACACACATACAGATATCTCTCTCTCTCTCTCTCTCTCTCTCTCTCTCTCTCTCTCTCTCTCTCTCTCTCTCTCTCTATATATATATATATATATTGTTTTGATTCCAGATCCGTCGATTGCTGTGCTGACTATGTGTTTGAAAAAGAGAAAAAGATATGCGTAGGTAAGACTACATTAAACATATGTATCAAATTACAATTTGTTTAGACCTGATATGGACTAACACATATTGAATGTTTTCTTCAGTCCAATCTTTCAAATAAGAAATACATAGTTACCTAGTTAAGTTATAGAAATATTCAACGACAACAAACTATAATATGCTATTGGATGCTGGCACATGATGTAACATGAAAGGAGAATTAGTTCTTTCAAAGATATTTCCATTTTTTTTTGTACTTGTATTTGATGTATAATAACAAATAAGAGCTAAACACGCATAAAAATTCCTTTATATTTTGGAAATGTAAGGTCATGTCCAATGTGGTATGAATATACAAATAGTAAAATGAATTAAAACATTGCAAGTGAACAAGTAATATCCAAACAACCTAGGAATTTAAGAATTGTTATGCCTTTGTATGTCTGTGCCTGTGTAAAATCGTTATGCCTTTGTATGTCTGTGCCTGTGTAAAATCGTTATGCCTTTGTATGTCTGTGTTGTGTATGTCTGTTGTGTATGTCTGTTGTGTATGTCTGTTGTGTATGTCTGTTTTTGTGAATGTATATCAATCTAAGTAGTAAAAAAGGGAAGCAATGATTTTGAAAAACACAGCTAATATACCTTTAAAATGTCTTTCACCTCACAGAATGCCCAAAAGGATTTTTCGGTATCGACTGCTATAATGAGTGTGAAAATGGATACTATGGTCGATTTTGTAAGGAAAAATGCAATTGTCATTCACAATACTGTGATAAAGAAACCGGATGTCAAGGTTTTTATTTAAAACATTTTGAATTAAACCATGCTTTATCGAAATATTCTATCTCTCTATCTATCTATCTATCTATCTATCTATCTATCTATCTATTGATCTGCAATCAATCAATATTTGTGTCTATCTATCTATCTATCTATCTATCTATCTATTGATCTGCATTCTATCTATCTATCTATTTATTGATCTGCAATCAAGCAATCTATCTATCTATCTATCTATCTATCTATCTATCTATCTACTACTTTTACCGTTGGGATACTTAGTTGTTGTTTTACTTTCAACACAATATCAGTTATATCGTGGCGGGATTAAGTCTTATTATTTTCTTTTTTAAATTATAAACATACATAAATATAAAAATAAACACAAATACACACATATATATTAATCAACAAAATTGATCATTTTTAAAACAAAGCTTATAAAAAAAAATAACATTTTCAGAGTTTATTGTAAATATATATTTCTTTTTTTTTTTTAAAAAAAGCTAAAAAACATCGTCAGTGATATTTTTAAACACAGATTTTAAATTTGTTTCTGAGTAAAATGTTCACGTGTATGATTATAAGCCAAGTAGTTAATTATGTTTTACAGTTAAAAGCAATTCACATGGGACGCATTCCAGTCAGTTTAGTGTGACCGATTTTGATTCGAGTGAATTTAACTTCAATTTGTCGATCATATAACTGGGAAAGGGATGTCAAGATTAATGCTATGCAATTTATTATTTACTCGGATATCCAAATAGTTTTGAAATACTTTGATAACGTATGTAGAAATTGCTGGTATAACATCATTGTAAGGAAATGTTAAATATTAATATTATTTCAGTTTTTGTAATTAATTTGGCGGCTTTGTCTGCTTTGGTGTTATTAATTATTACAATATGACGTGCAATCCAACAAAAAACTACTTCTGTTCCAATGGATGTTCAATAATGAATTATTTCAAGTATTTCAAACATAATATTGTTACATAATTGCAGTTTTGCAATAGATGTTAGGCAATATAGGCAATCTGTGTAGGGTTTTAATTTGAATATACTTTATTGCTGTAGCTTCTGCAGTTAAAATGGATGCATGTTCAGGAAGGTTTGTTTTTAAATGGAGTAAAAATATTTAAATTAGATATGACAAATACGTTGTTTTGGAAGTAAAACATTATCAGACGTGTATGATTCAGAATGAACGATGACCACGAAATACAGTGTCATGGCTGAAAATATGTGATTATCTTGTATTTGCAGATCAACATTTCCGTTTGCACAGTTTTCCATACTGTAAATATATATATTGATTTATATTTCCATTCCCACAGCTTAAACCTTTGATTTTTTATAATCACTTTAATTAATTCACAACAGCAAAAATGTTGATGTATTATAGATACATTTTTGTCTGCAACTTGCTACACTGGCTATAGTTTAAACTACCGGTAAAACATACTGCAGTATGTAAAAACGTATTGTAGTTCTTTATTCTCTTTTAGATAAAAGTGAAGCCAATGGAGAAAGTGAAGGCCAGGTGACCAGTTTATTTTCATTTCTTGATAAGAAGATTTTGATCATAGTCAGCATCGTAGCCTTCAGTTTGGTCTTTTTCTGTATTTTTATTGCTGTGTTTACGTTTTTCAGAAAAAGGTTAGTGGAGTTTACATCTATATGTTATTATCACTTTAGCTTTTTACGTCTGGGATACCTATCTTTTCCTTATCTTTATATGTCTATTTATTTAAGTCTTGGAGTTAACATCTATATGCTGTTATCACTTTAGCGTTTTACGTCTGGGATACCTATCTTTCCTTATCTTTATATGTCTATTTAGTATATTTGCAACTGAAAATTTTGTATTATTTAAGGATTATGACCCTAATTCACAATTCGAACAGGGTCCATGAAATCACAGTATTCCACCTAATAACCATGACGACGGTTAAATTGACATGAGTGACACCCGAACCTCCATAATGACACTTGCATATTGAGTACTTCTAATTTAATAAAAGGGTACACAGTATACCTGGAAATTTTCACTCCCTTCCTTGCAATTTTTGCAATTTTATTCCGTCTGTGAGTTGGCGAATTTAGATTGAAAGCGACATTTTCAAGTTAAATGATTGAAGTACGAACGTGTATGCCATCCATAAGACAATGTTAATGAATGGCTAATTTAAGGCGGCATGAACTTTTATGTTTTCTATCGCAAAAGAGCGAAAATAACCAGAGATGAAAAATTGCAGGTATACAGTAACAGTACGTCTTATGATACTCAATCATACTGGCCCTGTCTAATGTACACTATGTCTCTTTAATTTTTATATACATTTTCAGCACACAAACTTTTGGTCATTAAGTTTTTTCAAAAATCATTCTGAAAGGAGCTAGAATTTTTTAATCAAAAACCTATTGTAGGGTTTTAGCAAATACATATAATGTGTAATATGGATGATTTTCTATCATGTAGTAATTTAAAAAAATGCTGTCTCAAAAACCAAGTTTTGTGAGGACCTCTTTAATAATCTAGGTTAATTGCTAAATGAGATATCGCCATATTTTGACATGTTATGGTTCCATATATAGATAAAAAAATCGGCATTAAATATGCTGTCGAAAAAAATTAGATCCTTCATTCTTATTGAAAAACAAAAGGTACCTGACATTTAAGTCATACACAATCATACCAAAAAATAGGCCATATATAACTCTGATCAGCGGTGCATTTCAGAAAATTTGTCAAGTTCAGCATTTATACAAGTCTTTGTTGTTTTTTCAGATGGAAAACGAGGTTGAGAATCAATGAAGTGAATGGTAATTCTATTTTTGTGTTAAGTTTCGTTTCCGGAAAGTGAAATGTTGTCATTGTCATTGTTGTTATCGGTTGATAGACATGTCAACAGGAACACTATTTGATGAATATATGTATTTATAAATACAGGGAAGATGACCAGAAAAACGACACCCAAAATAAATGTCAAAATAAAGGAGACTACTCTATTTGATAGGCCAAGATCATCTTGAGTAGAGGAAACAACCCGGATATATATATTAGGATTTAAGGAAGTAAACTATTAACTATTTTTCAAATTCTGGTGTCAATGTTTTCCTACATCATGACTTGTATGATGTAGTCGTTTAATCCCATCGTTTACAAACAGTTAATGAATTTGTTATGTTGGTGAAGAAAATCCCTCACAATAAGCTGTAGAAAAAAGTATTAAAATTTTGTTAATTTGTGTGCAAACGTTAAAATGCAAAAATGTCCAACATTTGTGTGTTGTTTTTCGTTTCCTGTTTAGCATCCCGTCAAAAATAATCCAATTATATTATGTCACCAGCCTTAGGTGAAGTGCCACCAGTTTTAAGTCTCGTCCGAAAGACCCGTGATGTTAAACTCTTATTTGTTTGTGAATAAAAAGGGACTAGGACCCAGGTATTCCTAAAAGGGGACAAGAATTTGGTACATCCTTTAAAAATCTTCTTCTCATGAACTAATTATCAGATGACTTTCAAATTCTGTATGCATGATTGTAGTCAGTATCTTCAAAATTTGTGAATGAAAACGAAATTTGTCGATAAACAGAGTACTAGGGGGCGCTTTAATAACATAGGATACAGCTGTATACAAATGGCTTATTAACTCAAAACTGACTTTTGTATACAAAGATATATGAAAAAGTTGTTAAGAGTTATCTAAGGATCATTTTGCCAAAACGTCAAGATCATGGGGTCAAAGGTCAAGGTCACAGACACCTAGGTAAACAGAAAATATAAGTTTTGTTGTCAAATTTGAGACATTTTCCAATTCTTCTAAAAAAATCCAGTGGACTAATTTGAACAGGAATTTTTCTCAGGTAACCCAGTGAGCTTTTTGTTGAAGTCTTTGGTATAACCCGGTACCGCAAATAGAAATAGAACCTCGGGACCCTCCGTTTATTTATCATCCTGAAGTTTTATAAAGAAATATGTTTAGGTCACCCATGTGATCTATGCCTTCATGAGTCTTCATCCATGATCCGTTAACAACTGAACATCTTTGATTGAAACCTACTTTGCCAAACATCTTCAAAGTTTGTTAGGAGAATAAAATTTTGAATTTTGTAATCATTGTGCACTCAAGAAGAAATATGGTATACCAATGTCTGTTTTGGAACTCAAAAATTTATTTCAAATTCGATCCCAAATGATGAAGAGTTGTTGACAGAAACCATCGTCTTGAGCATTTGTTGTGAACTTTGTATTTGAAAAAAGTTTGTATTATGTTTATAATATCAAGAAAGAATGTAAAGACCTCTAATAAAATATGATATTTATTACACTGAGAGCAGGGGTTCAGGGTTTTTGGGTGGGCCAATATGACTGAGATTGGGCGAGTATAACCAATAAACGATAATATGCCTATTCTAAAAAAAATTGTTATCTCAACTTCTGTGCATTTTAATGAAAAATTTGAAGACAAATTTTCAGTCATTATTTATTTTTACTGCCTAATTAGTGTCATTTTTCATCAGCCGACCTTTGGAATTTCTCTGACCTATTGTGATTTCTGGTTTTACTTATTATTGTATTGCAGATACCAGAAGACTTCGACATGTCAGTCTGAGCACCGAGGGAACTTACAGAGCTGCTAATAATATGTATGTAGATAACAGATCTGTTACGGACAATGCCACGATTCCGGAATACGTTGATATTGTAGACATCGAATCAACATGTGGGGCACATGCATCTGACAGTCGAAAGCTATATCCAGGGTCTAAATATTTCAAATCTTGTAGCGCTGGTCCGGGGAAGGAAGACATAGAAAGTAAAGAATATAGTGGTTTTACTTCCATTGCCGAGGGCGGATATAATTTTTTGTCTTTGAAAAGAAACTTCACGAATGATTTTTTCAACAATGAGCACTCAATTGGCAATGCAATGAATACCAGATGTAATTCCTTCAAAAAGTATCGTCCTTATACCCCGAACAATGTCACAGTACAACAGAATGTGTCAACAAGTAAATCAAAGACCCTCCCAGCGACAAACAGGTGCGCTGCCAAAAGGTCGAAGACCTTTGATGAGTCATTACAGAGAAATGAAATGGATACATTTAATTACGATTTATGCCAACCTCAAAATGATGGCAGTTGCAGTGACACAGGTTATCAAGAAAATGTGGGAAATAACCCTTGTATATCAGAAATGAATCAGAGTAGTGACAATTGTTTTAGTACAACACATAATAGAAGTGAAGACACTGAACCTGAATATCCAGGCCAAATGTCTGTTGAACAGTTTCACGCAGAAAATAACACACTTTCTGCAAGACGTCGGAATAGATTTTCTAGGCCAATTTTCAATCGTATCTCAAAGTTAATGAACGGATTATCGCCCTTTAATGCTACACCTTCCAATGAAGGGAGACAGATTGGAAGAAATAAAGAAGAAATTGTAACGAAGTCCAATAACTCTTCAAAAAACAACGAAAAACCCGAATTGCCACCAAGAAATCATGAAATGAGATTATCGCCCTTTAATGCTACACCCTCCAATGAAGGTAGACGAATTGGAAGAAATAAAGAAGAAATGCTACCAAAGTCCAATAACGCTTCCAAAAACAATGAAAAATCCGAACTGTCTCCTAGAAATTGTCTTATCGTGGAACAGAATTGTCAAGGCGTTGTCGAATCAGATCAACCGCTTAATTTCACTAACACACCTCTTGCAGAACTGAAAAATCGGAAAAAAGAATACCTACCAAAATCAGAAAAAAACAATATTGTTTCCGAGAGTTCATGCAGGCAAAGACAAGAAAGTAATAAAAATGATAACGGGAAATTTTCATATGAACTACAAGGCCCAATTGGGTAAAGTTAACAAAAACACCAAGCTGCTACCAACCTCCAGTTGATAGCATCCCAGAAACCAAATAACAAAAGAGAGAGAGAGAGAGAGAGAGAGAGAGAGAGAGAGAGAGAGAGAGAGAGAGAGAGAGAGATAGAGAGACAGAGAGAGAAAGAGAGAGGGGAAAAGAGAGAGAGATGAAATGAAGTTTATCAAACAGAGAAAGGGTGTTTACACACATGTACATAGTGTGTTACACAGCGTCAACTACAGAATAAATATCACAAAAGATCCATGATATAAGCATATACAACTCATAAAATACAAAGCATGGAAGCTCAATCTTAAATTTCTCTTCAAGCACTTCCGATAATTTCATAACTGAAATAGTTCAACCAAAACCTGTGTTTAAATTTAGCATTCCGTCCGGATCTCGCAACAATCGAATTGTGTATCTACCTCCTGCAGGAATTATCAGAAATTGTTGATAATTGAAATTTTAAAAGTTCTTCCTCATATGGATAAAAAGAGTGGTCAAGATATTCTCCTAATTTCGACACACTAATACTTTCCTTTCCTTTCTATTAGTAGTAAGAGTTTGAGACATTTGTTTATTTGTATTGTAGTTAAGTACTATCGTCCTGAGCTTCTGATTAGGCCTTTTTGAAAAATATTACTTTGGTATTCTGTTTATAATATTTACACACAATTCAGTTAGTCAATTTATAACTTTGGTATTGTTAAGAATACTTTTATGATGTAAACTAAGTCGTGTATTATAATGTTACATAAAGAATGAGGGAGGCAGAGAGAGAAAAAGAAATAAAGCGGAAGAAAGTAATACTTGTACTCATAATGTTAACGATGAATAAAGGCAATAAAGTGACGGGAAATGATTTACATGGGATTATGTTGTAGTTGGAACAGAGAACACTCGAACACCTGCTGCTCAACGTCTACAGTCAAATTATATAAAGCCAATTTAATAGCTTGAAATTTGTGTTAAGCTGTCATGAGGTAATGGCAATTAACAACAAATCAACGCACGAGAAAAAGAAAATATTTGTGTTAGATAGGTACTACTACACTACGCTCCACACTTGGACATTTTACTAAATATAGACACAGACGGGAAGTTAACAACCAGGCTACACGACAAATGCGACGATTTCTGCTTTCCCATCGTACCACATTTAAGTAGTTATATTACTTAGTCTTGAAATGTCTTCGATATCCCTGTGTCAATTATTTGTCGGTGAGTAGTTAACCTCTGTATATGAAATCTTTATATGTTGTACATGCCCTGGCATATCGGATCATTTGTGAAATATTAAGTCCATATGCGGGTGACTGAGGGATATTACTACTTAAATATGAAAAAATTTACGATGGGAAAGCCGAAATCGTCGCGTTTGTCGTGTTTCTTAGTTGCTAATTTCACGTCTGTGTTTGTATTAAGTAAAATGTCTAAGTATGAAGCGTGTGTGCTTGTTGTATCTTTAATTTCAAGTTCGCTAGGATATATCGCATTGATATATGTATGAAAATTGTCATTATAAATTGACAAAACGTCGTCGATATATCTAAATGTCAAATTAAAGGACACCGCTATTTTTTTCTTCCTTTGATTCAGCAGTTTCTGAATGAAGTCTGCTTCGTATGAATAAAGGAACAGGTCGGCCAATAAAGAGCACAATTGGTTCCCATAGGAATGCCGACAGTTTGTTGAAAGACCACGTCTCCGAACATTACAAATATATTGTCTATTAGAAATTCCAGCATGTTTTTATATCAACTTCAGTGTATTTATGTGTAGAATCAGAGTGGTGTTTGACGAAATAAGTATCCTGATAGCCAATCACTGGATATTTAAATTTTCGGGTACCACCTTTAGTGAAAAAACAGTTGTCTATGATGCTGATTTTTGAGGCTTTCAAGTTCAACAATAGAAACTTCGCCGGAAATGACATGCGCGATAGGATTGTATTTGAAAGGAGATGAAGCACATGAACATGTGACAGTGTTGTGTAGAAGATGGTTGATGTCTAGGCACTGCAAAACCTGTTTGTAATTGAATAACTTGGATGCGATGCTAGGTGTAAAGCTATATGAAATGCAAGGCGTGGTTTTCAGTTTAAAATATAGTGGAATACAGGACTGAACTTTTTTGTGATTTAGAACATTGCCAATGTTTAAAGCGTCTATGCCTTTATTTGTAAATTTAAGTTTAAGGAAAGGACGTTTCTGTTCAGAACAGTCATCGTTTGTAACGCGTGCAGGCATAAACAGTCTGTGATAAGCGATGTCCATTATAATGGAGTTCAGTATGTATTCTTGGGTTGAAGAATCCGTGTGGGGGTTCATTCTTGCTTCTTGAAAATGTTTATTGAGATTTGTAAAAGGAACAGAACAAAGTTTGCTGCGAATGTGATGAAGACCCAATTTTTGTTAATGTGAGGTAAAAGAGATGAAAAAGTGAATTAGTTAAATGACGCGTACCTTAACATTAAGTAAACAAATGACGCACCACTAAACACAAAATAGACATATGACGTGTTACTCAAAACAAAATAGACAAATGACGCGTTATGAACTCAAGTAAACCAATGACGTGTAACTAAAAACAAAGTAGTCAAATGACGCATCACTTAACACTAAGGAGACAAATAACGCATTACTCAGCATCAAATTAACAAATGATGTGTCACTAAACAAAAAGTAGAAAAATGACTCAGCACTGAAAATAAGTAGGCAAATGACGCGTTACTCAACACTAATTAGACAAATGACGCGTTACTCAGCACTAATTAGACAAATGACACTTTACTCAACCCTAAGTAGACAAAAGACGCACCACTGAACACAAAGTAAACAAATGGCGCATTAGCAGCACAAATTGAACAGATGATGCGTCACTAAATACAAAGTAGACCAATGACGCGTTATCAAACACAAAGTAGACCAATTACGCGACACTAGACACAACACAGACCAAAAAAAGTGTTTCTAAACATAAGATAGACAAATGACGCGTTACTAAACACAAAGCAGACCAATGGTGCATTACTAAACACAAAGAATACAAATGTCGCGTTACTAAACACAAATTGGACCAATCAGACCAATGACGAGTTATTAAACGCAAATAGACAAATGAAACGGCACTAACCACAAATAAGACCATTGCCGCTTTATTAAACGCAAATAGACAAATGACACACCACTAAACACAAAGTATACAATTTGGCGTTACTAAAACGAAGTGGACCAATGACGTGATACTAAACATAAGGTAGAAAAATGACGCATCACTTAACACGAAGTAGACAAATGGCGCATTACCGTACACAAAGTAAACAAATGATGCGTCACTAGACAAAAAGTAGACAAATGTGTTACTCAACATAAAGTAAACAAATGATGCGTCACTAAACAAACAGTAGACAAATGATGTGTTACTCAACATAAAGTAAACAAATGATGCGTCACTAAATACAAAGTAGACCAATGACGCGTCACTAAATACAAAGTAGACCAATGACGCGTCACTAAATACAAAGTAGACAAGTGAAGCGTTTATTAACACAAAGTAGAGAAATGAAGCGTACCTCAAAACAAATTAGACCAATATCGCGTTAGTAAACATGAAAAGAACCAATGACGCATTACAAAAAGCATAGTAGACAAATGACACGTAACTTAACACAAAGTAGGCCAATGAAGCGCTGCTAAACACAAAGTATACAATGTCGCTTTACAAAACACGAAATAGACCAGTGACGCATTACTAAACACACAGGAGACAAATGACGTGCACAAAATACAAATTAGACCAATGACCTATGTTACTAAGGAGATACAGGTCTATCAATTTCCTTTTCAATAAACACATATCATTTAACGAACTACATACACATTTACTATGTACGCAAAGTTGAATATAAAATCTATTCGCAGGCTGTTCTCAGAAATCTCTTTTTCATAGTTATTGTCAAACTCTTAACAGAAACAAATATTTCAGGATTTTCAAGTGAAAACGAGGGTTGGTGTTTATCTAAGTAAGTGTTCATTTCGTTATTGTCTTATGTATTGACACGCTGTACCGAATTACGTGCTATCAGTGTCATGTTTATTTTAAGATGATGTATATTAATTGACATGTGTTGACTCTAAAGTGAACTATCAAACCATTCGGTATTTTTAAGATATACATATACGTACGAATACACACACACACACACACACACACACTAACAAACCTATACACACACCTACACACCTACACACCTACACACACACACACACACACACACACACACACATATATATATATATATGAGAGAGAAACCATTATTTTACATCAACAGATATGACTTTAATAGACTTCAAAGACAAGTAAGGAAATAAAAAATTTTCTCACTGGCTAAAACGCTAATATTTCATAAATAAGTCAAGTAAATTTAAAATGTATACATTTCATAAATATGAATTTATTTAACAATAATTCTGTAAAATATATTATACATATATAAATATGTGATATTCTGTTCAGATTTTATGATTTTATAAACATTCAAAAATTGGTGGCATTATATTGGTGGCCACTGCTGGTGGACCGTTTGAGTCCCCGAGGGTATACATAAACCTAGTACATGGTATTTCGGTACCAGCTGTTCATCTTATACTAAAGCAATATTTGGCACTGTTAACATCATTTAAATTCAAAAATGTTTTCTAAGGCTAAGATAGTCATGTTTTACAGTGGTTACTCTTAGACGGATTTCGGCTATACTTTTAGAGATATTATTTGGCCTTGTATAATACCACTTTCTCTTTAGAAAATACACATAACTTTTAAATTGGAGCTCAACTGATATACATAGGAAAGGTATACATAGGTAAGGTATACATGGGTATACAAAGATAAGGTAAACATAGGTAGGATATACACAGGTAAAGTATACATTCGAAGGTATACATAGGTAAGTTATACATAGGTAAGGTATGCATAAGTAAGATATACTTAGGAAAAATATACATAGGTAATATATATATATATATATATATATATATATATATATATATATATATATATATATATATATATATATATATATTTAGGTAAGGTATACAAAAGTAAGATATAAATAGGTAAGGTATACACAGGTAAAATATACACAGGTAAGTTATACATAGGTAAGGTATATATACAAAAGGTATACATAGATAAGATATACAAAGGTAAGATATATATAGGTAATTCTTACATAGGTAAAATATTCATAGGCGAGATATACATAAGTAAGGTATAGATATGTAAGATGTAGATAAGCAAGATATACATAGGTAAGGATACATAGGTAAAATATACATAGGTATACATAGGTAAATATTACATAGGAAAGATATACATATGTAAAATATACATGGGTAAGGCATACATAGGTATTCATAGGTAAGGTGTACATAGGTAAGATATACATAGGTAAGGTATACATAGTATATATATATTGGTGTATACATAGTTTATATATATTGGTATATATATATATTATAAAACAAAACTATGACTGCATCAAATACAGATCTTTTTTTAATCTATTGCAGTAAGTTGTTTCCGATACGTCACATCTACTGTGGTTTTACCACCTTGGTATAAATCTCATCTCACAGAGTCATGGCTGTCAATACTTATACAGATACTTTATACCTGGACCTGACGCTGTCATGACTGTCATTACTTTTCCAGATACTTTATACCTGGACCTGACGCTGTCATGACTGTCATTACTTTTCCAGAAACTTCATACCTGGACCTGACGCTGCCATGACTGTCATGACTTTTCCAGAGACTTTATACCTGGACCTGACGCTGCCATGACTGTCATGACTTTTCCAGAGACTTTATACCTGGACCTGACGCTGCCATGACTGTCATTACTTTTCCAGAGACTTTATACCTGGACCTGACACAGTCATGACTGTCATTACTTTTCCAGAGACTTTATACCTGGACCTGACGCTGTCAGGACTGTCATTACACTTTCCAGAGACTTAATACCTGGACCTGACGCTGCCATGACTGTCATTACTTTTCTAGAGACTTTATTCCTGGACCTGACGCTGTCATGACTGTCATTACTGTTGCAGAGACTTTATACCTGGACCTGACGCTGTCATGACTGTCATTACTTTTCCAGAGACTTTATACCTGGACCTGACACAGTCATGACTGTCATTACTTTTCTAGAGACTTTATACCTGGACCTGACGCTGTCATGACTGTCATTACTTTTCCAGAGACTTTATACCTGGACCTGACGCTGCCATGACTGTCATTGCTTTTCCAGAGACTTTATACCTGGACCTGATGCTGCCATGACTGTCATTACTTTTCCAGAGACTTTATACCTGGACCTGACACAGTCATGACTGTCATTACTTTTCCAGAGACTTTATACCTGGACCTGACGCTGTCAGGACTGTCATTACTTTTCTAGAGACTTTATACCTGGACCTGACGCTGTCATGACTGTCATTACTGTTGCAGAGACTTTATACCTGGACCTGACGCTGTCATGACTGTCATTACTTTTCCAGAGACTTTATACCTGGACCTGACGCTGTCATGACTGTCATTACTTTTCCAGAGACTTTATACCTGGACCTGACGCTGCCATGACTGTCATTGCTTTTCCAGAGACTTTATACCTGGACCTGATGCTGCCATGACTGTCATTACTTTTCCAGAGACTTTATACCTGGACCTGACACAGTCATGACTGTCATTACTTTTCCAGAGACTTTATACCTGGACCTGACGCTGCCATGACTGTCATTACTTTTCCAGAGACTTTATACCTGGACCTGACACAGTCATGACTGTCATTACTTTTCCAGAGACTTTATACCTGGACCTGACGCTGCGATGACTGTCATTACTTTTCCAGAGACTTTATACCTGGACCTGACGCTGTCATGACTGTCATTACTTTTCCAGAGACTTTATACCTGGACCTGACGCTGCCATGGCTGTCATTACTTTTCCAGAGACTTTATACCTGGACCTGACGCTGTCATGACTGTCATTACTTTTTCCAGAGAATTTATACCTGGACCTGATACAGTCATGACTGTCATTACTTTTCCAGAGACTTTATACCTGGACCTGATGTTTTCGATTTGGTTTTCAGAATGTAATTTATACGAAATATAGGGTTAGGGTAACACAGTACTAAAATTACTTTAGTTTGAGAGATTGTATTTACAACCAAACCAGTTTTACTCAGTGTGGAGTTTACCTCAGTGTTGAGGAGTATATATTAAGATGGTTTGGTTGCTATTCTATAAAACTGAAGAAAACGACTCGAGTGTTCATTGGAATTTATTTTTGAACTATTTCAGCATGCCCGCCTGGCTACTTTGGTATTGGATGCGAATACCCTTGTGTTGATGGATACTTTGGACAATTTTGTAAACAAAAATGTGACTGTGAAGTAGGTTTCAACTGCAGCAACCAACAGGGATGTATATGTTCCGATTCAACAGAATGCAAAGGTAACACAATGATTGTACAGGTAATGTACATAGAACTTTGTTAGAGAAAAAATGTAAAAATAAAAACAAAAGTAGTAATCTTTACACAGTTTTAAGGAGTTTGTTACGAGCTAAATCTGTTTTTCCGGGAAAAGAGGTTCTTAAAACCAGAATGTAGTATTTTGGAAATATATTTAGGTTAATTTTGCCCTTGCGTGATACCACCTTTTGTTTCAGAAATCTGGATCTATTTTAAACTCGAGCTCAACGGAAGAAGTCGTATTGACAAAAACGGTCGTCAAACATTTGTTTTGTCCTGGTTTTAGAAACCATAACTTTGGTATAATGTTTATAAAATTAGATTTCTCCGCCAAAATCAGTGAAATGTCCAGAACGTGGAAATTGACTAAAACTCTGCGAAAGATAGTCGAATGATACACAGTAAAAGTTTTTAAGTGTATTGTAAAACGTGTAGGAAAGTGAAGAAGTTGATTATAATAATAATAAGAACATGCGTAAGTGGTTTTACTATATACATGTATCACGCACAGATCGTTGTACAAAACACACGAGAACAAACAAACACGTGGACACACAAACACACAAACACATAGAAACACAAAGACATAGACATACAAACACAGTCAACACAAACATATATAGACACACACACAAATAAAGACACATAAACACATATAGACACAAAGACACAGTTAACAAAAACCCACGTACAAATACATCCAAACAAACGCAGACGTAAACACAACAGAAAAACATGCACGTGCATACGTACAAACACACAAGAAAACACAACACAGAAACATGCACGTACACACGCATAAACACATAGACATAAACACCATACAAACATGCACGCAGAGACACATGCACGTACACACGTACAAATACAGAGACACAGGCACGTACACACGTACAAACACAGACACATGCACGTACACACGTACAAACACAGAAACACATTCATGTACACATGTACAAACGCAGGGACACATGCACGTACACACGTACAAGCATAGACACATTCATGTACACACGTACAAACACAGAAACACATGCACATACACACATACAAACACAGAGACAAATACACATACACACGTACAAACAGAGACACATTCATGTACACACGTACAAACACAGATACACATTCATGTACACATGTACATACGCAGGGACACATGCACGGACACACGTACAAGCATAGACACATTCATGTACACACGTACAAACACAGAAACACATACACACATACAAACACAGAGACAATTGCACATACACACGTACAAACAGAGACACATTCATGTACACACGTACAGACACACAAAACACATGCACATACACACGTACAGAGACACATTCATATACACACGTACAGACACAAAACACATGCACATACACACGTACAAACACAGAGACACATGCACATATACA
Source organism: Atrina japonica (assembly GCA_030159075.1). Classification (NCBI taxonomy): domain Eukaryota; kingdom Metazoa; phylum Mollusca; class Bivalvia; order Pterioida; family Pinnidae; genus Atrina; species Atrina japonica. The sequence continues at coordinate 431,262 of BROG01000515.1, forward strand.
CGTACAAACACAGAGACACATGCACATACACACGTACAAACACAGAGACATATGCCCATACACATGTACATACACAGACACATGCACATACACACGTACAAACACAGACACATGCACATACACACGTACAAACACAGAGACACATGCACGTACACACGTACAATCACAAAAAACATATGCACATACACACATACAAACACAGACACATGTACATACACACGTACAAACACAGAGACACATGCACATACACACGTACAAACACGGAGACACATGCACATACACACGTACAAACAAACAGACGTCGACACACACGTATTTACTATATCATGTGTTGAAATCTCTTTCTAGTGAGTTCGGATCAGTTTTTCGATTCAACTGAAACCAGTGGAATGGGAATTCTTGGAGTCAGCCTCAGTGTTGTTGCCATTCTTGTTTCAGGTGGATGCTTGTTTATCTTTGTTTTGATAAGGTAAACAAATTCTAGAGGTTAAACAGTTATCATTTATGAAATATCCCTTACAAATGCACTTTATAATGGTATATATATATATATATATATATATATATATATATATATATATATATATATATATATATATATATATATGAATTCAATGATGATTTTACCTACGTTTTGTCTATTTTTCTCTGTCGCTCTCTGTCTTCCAATCATTTTCTGTCTGTCTGTCTGTCTGCCTGTCTGTCTGTCTGTCTGTCTGTCTCTCTCTCTCTCTCTCTCTCTCTCTCTCTCTCTCTCTCTCTCTCTCTCTCTCTCTCTCTCTCTCTCTCTCTCTCTCTCTCTCGTTGTTACCGTTACTTAGTCAAACACAAGACAAAGGAAATCAAAGTCACTTGACTATCAGACAAGGAGCTTTTGTTATTTTTTAAGTAGTCACAGAAGGTTAAACATACTAGTAATTTTTAGAGTTAGTGTGAGTCGCTTGTACAAATGGATAATCGAAAGAAAACCTGTTAATGCCTTTTTTGGATAAAGTACAGTACCTTACCTTATGAAACAATACAATGTTAAAGTTTGATGGTTTTAAGTCAAATTCCATCATTTATTTCAGGAGGAAATCTCGTAGCAGCTTTTCACAAAATAACATTTCAGGTATGGACTCACTGTTTTTATTATATCATAATTTTTATTTTTACATTATTCCAAAGTACAAACATACTTCCTGAACAAGCTATTTCCAGTTGAAAGTCACTTTGCTTTTTAACATGAAAATGAAGAATACAATGTGTATTCGTGGAATTTTCCACTTTACAATTCTGATTGGCCAATGCATGTTTAATATCAAACCGTCGTCTATACTCTTGTTTAAACAAAATTAACTTAAATTCATAAGTTGATAGATCATGGATGAGATAAAATACAGAATCCTGCAATGAAATTCTTCTCTTTTTCTTTATGTTAAAAATGTATAACACAGTTTGATATCTTTTATTGTAAAATGAAGAAGCGGCATTGATTTTGTGACGCCCTCAGTGTTCTGTAACACATTAGATAGGGTGTTTATATCTCCAGATGATCCGATATGCCAGGTCCTGTTCAACATAGGAACATTTCGTACACAGAAGCAAACTACTTATTGATAACATGTTGCCACTGAATATCTGAATTCGAGTTTGATGTCAACATTTCGCAAATTTTACGGTCGGTCAAATGTCCTTGCTTCAAGTTGTTGAATCGTCTTTATCGAATGTGACGAGGATTTGTTCCTCAATGACATCATTTGAATTTGCGATGGACTCGGAGTGGGTTGACCGGTCGACAGGGATTGCTTACTCCCCCATGACACTTGATCTCACCTCTAGAATTTCAGATTCTGCCTGTCAAATTATCCTTTCGATTAATACTTATGTATCTGTGACCTAAGAATCATGTTACGTTTTTATGTGAGCGATAGTAGTAGTTTTCACATTTTCTGATATGATTTATAAATGATTTTTAATATAGATCCTGAGGGAGCAAGAAATGTTGAAATACATCGCTGGTTACAGAACACAAGACAGTATGATGCTAGCACTGTATATTAAGAAAGGCATAATCCAATCTTACCAGACGGTTCCAACAGTGTATTGTTTTATCAAAATGACAGCCTGTATGTCTTAAAGCATAAGCTGTGTTAACCAATACAATAACTTCAATTTTGTTCTACTTTTACTACTTGTACTTGGTGTACAGTAACAAATAAGAGCTATATACAGGCATAAAACTCTTACACCTCTATATATTTTGTGAAAATAAAGTCAGGTCCAGTGTAATATGCATATAGTAATAGTAATAGAAATTTAGTTAATCAATTGTAAGTGAAAAACTGCCAAGCCGGTTTTCTCTAGCAATTTTCATAAAATATATAGGAATTTAAGAATTTGTATGCCTGTGTTTATCTCTTTTGTGTTACTGTATATCGGTCTAAGAGGTAAAAAATGAAAAAAACACACAACTAATGCTAATGTTTATTTCCTCGAACGTTTACATCGCTTTTGGCTATTTACCAAATCTCTTTAGATAGTTGTTGTTTTGGAATTGAACAGGAAATATTTTGTGAAGGAAAGCGGATTTTACTCATGGGGCACTTACAAACTCAAACCAGGATTCATCTGACACCAAATATACTTTATTTACCTTATCATAGCTTATTTACCAATTTAAATGCACATTGTATAAACATGTAAAAGAAACATTTATTAGAATATTTTAAGTCGAGAAGTGTTTGTATTTCTACATGCAGAAAGACATGTAACAATAAGATTTAAATGCACATTGTATAAACATGTGAAAGAAATTTGAAAGTTTTCTCTCTTTTCTACATTCCTACACTCGTTTGTGTGTATATGTTGTGTACAAGTTATATTTTTGTACAAATTTTAGTTTGTATTTGAACTTGTACGAACTATAACTTGTACAAAAGTTTTCTCTCTTTTCTACATGTTGTGTACAAGTTATCTTTTTTGTACTAATAATAGTTTGTATTTGAACGAATTATAACTTGTACAAAATTGTTTTTAAGATGAATATAAAAATCTCAGATACCAAAGTATAAATCAATAGGATGTCCAGGACATAGATACAAATCCGGTAAAAATGGACAAACACGGACCTCTGGAAATCAAGAGGTGGGATCAGGTGCCATGGAGGAGTAAGCATCCCCTGTCGACCGGTCACACCCGCCGTGAGTCCACAGTCAAGTCCAATGAAACACGTGAGGAGTGTATCCTCTTCACAATTGGTACAGACGTCTCAACAACCGCCAACGAAAAGGCAACTCAACATTTCACTTAGTGAAACAGAGTACTCGCAAACAAGACTATTATACCGACCATAAAATTTGCGGAACGTTGACATTAAACGCGGTTTTCGATATCCCTGTGTCAATAATTTGTCAGTGAGTAGTTTACCTCTGTATATGAAATCTTCATATGTTGTGCACGCCCTGGCATATCGGATCATTTGTGAAATATAAACTTCATATGCAGGTGACTGAGGGATATTACTACTTAAATGTGGAAAATTTACGATGGGAAAGCCGAAATCGTCGCGTTTATCGTATAGCTTAGTTGCTAATTTCCCGTCTGTGTTTATATTAAGTAAAATGTCTAAGTATGAAGCGTGTGTACTTGAATCGGATTTTTTTCAAAAGACAGATAATCATTACATTTTGTAAAGTCACATTAAAACAACACAACAGTACAAGGATTATTTACAAAATATCGTAAGTTTATTTTTTTATTACGTATACATGTGTATATATAGTTGAAACCGGATACATTTTAAAATCCATTGGGAATCAATACATTTATTTTAAAAAAATAGGGGTTTCAAACTAACTGGATTATAATTTAAACACACATAAAGCAGGATTTTAATTTAACATACATTATATAATCAATTTGAAAACTCATATAAATGATAGCGCCCTCCCATGAACGTGCATATAACCTTTCTACATTGTATCAGTGTCAATAATATATTCAATTTTTCATTATAGCTGTGGCTGTTTTTCAAGAATATTAAGTTTATTTAATCATACTCTCTAGATTTCATATCACTCAACTCAATTCAAACATTCAATTTGTGAAGGGCGGTTGACATTATGACAGGAAGTTAGATGAGTTTTGATTGAAACTTTGTGTATAATTAAAACATTGACAGACGAAGTTCAAACATGAGGTTTTTTTGTGCTAACGCTGTCTTTAGCATTCTTATTGTCCTAGTGTCGAGAAATAATTGCGGAACGACATCAACACTGCCACCAGGTCATTGTTTGAGAGAAAACGGGTATGTACTCAATGACAGATAACAGGTATGTAATGAAGGTAAATGGAATGTTTAGATATGTAACTACAAAAATAAACTATATACTTGAACACTTTCAGGCTATGAATCCAAGGGTAAAAATTGGAATGAGATTTTTGTTTAATTTCAAACTTCATGTGAGTAATTATGATGTTTTTGCTTTAACTTGTCGACACACATACAATACACACACATGCGCCACAAACACACACACACACACACACACACATATATATATATATATATATATATATATATATATATATATATTGTTTTGATTCCAGATCCGTCGATTGCTGTGCTAACTATGTGTTAGAAAAAGAGAAAAAGATATGCGTAGGTAAGACTACATTAAACATATGTATCAAATTACAATTTTTTTAGACCTGATATGGACTAACACATATTGAATGTTTTTTTCAGTCCAATCTTTCAAATAAGAAATACATAGTTACCTAGTCAAGTTATAGAAATATTCAACGACAACAAACTATAATATGCTATTGGATGCTGGCACATGATGTAACATGAAAGGAGAATTAGTTCTTTCAAAGATATTATTTCCATTTTTTTTGTACTTGTATTTGATGTATAATAACAAATAAGAGCTAAACACGCATAAAAATTCCTTTATATTTTGGAAATGTAAGGTCATGTCCAATGTGGTATGAATATACAAATAGTAAAATGAATTAAAACATTGCAAGTGAACAATTGTCAATTCAAAAGTAATACCCAAACAACCTAGGAATTTAAGAATTGTTATGCCTTTGTATGTCTGTGCCTGTGTAAAATCGTTATGCCTTTGTATGTCTGTGTTGTGTATGTCTGTTGTGTATGTCTGTGTTGTGTATGTCTGTTGTGTATGTCTGTTGTGTATGTCTTTTGTGTATGTCTGTGTTGTGTATATCTGTTGTGTATGTCTGTGTTGTGTATGTCTGTTGTGTATGTCTGTGTTGTGTATGTCTGTTGTGTATGTCTGTTGTGTATGTCTGTGTTGTGTATGTCTGTTGTGTATGTATGTCTGTTGTGTATGTCTGTTGTGTATGTCTGTTGTGTATATCTGTGTTGTGTATGTCTGTTGTGTATGTCTGTTGTATATGTCTGTGTTGTGTATGTCTGTTGTGTATGTCTGTTGTGTATGTCTGTGTTGTGTATGTCTGTTGTGTATGTCTGTGTTGTGTATGTCTGTTGTGTATGTCTGTGTTGTGTATGTCTGTTGTGTATGTCTGTTGTGTATGTCTGTTGTGTATGTCTGTGTTGTGTATGTCTGTTGTGTATGTCTGTTGTGTATGTCTGTGTTGTGTATGTCTGTTGTGTATGTCTGTTGTGTATGTCTGTTTTTGTGAATGTATATCAATCTAAGTAGTAAAAAAGGGAAGCAATGATTTTGAAAAACACAGCTAATATACCTTTAAAATGTCTTTCACCTCACAGAATGCCCAAAAGGATTTTTCGGTATCGACTGCAATAAAGAGTGTGGAAATGGATACTATGGTCGATTTTGTAAGGAAAAATGCGATTGTCATCCACAATACTGTGATAAACAAACTGGATGTCAAGGTTTTTATTTAAAACATTTTGAATTAAACCATGCTTTATCGAAATATTCTATCTCTCTATCTATCTATCTCTCTATCTATCTATCTATCTATTTATTGATCTGCAATCAATCAATATTTGTGTCTATCTATCTATCTATCTGCATTCTATCTATCTATCTATCTGCATTCTATCTATCTATCTATTTATTGATCTGCAATCAAGCAATCTATCTATCTATCTATCTATCTACTACTTTTACCGTATTATTTCCATTTTTTTCTACTTGTATTTGATGTACAAAAACAAATAAGAGCTATACAAGCATAAAAATTCCTTTATATTTTGGGAATGTAAGGTAAGGCCCAATGTGGTATGAATATACAAATAATAAATTGAACTAAAACATTGCAAGTAAACAATTGTCAATTCTCAAGTAATTTTCAAACAACCTAGGAATTTAAGAATTGTTATGCCTTTGTATGCCTGTGCCTGTGTAGAATTGTTATGCCTTTGTATGTCTGTGCCTGTGTATGTCTGTTTTTGTGATTGTATATCAATGTAAAAAAAAGGGGAAACAATGAATTTGATAAACACAGCTAATGTACCCTTAAAATGACTTTCACCTCACAGAATGCCGAGCAGGATTTTTCGGTATCGACTGCAGTGATGAGTGTAAAGATGGATACTATGGTCGATTTTGTAAGGAAAAATGCGATTGTCATCTACAAAACTGTGATAAACAAACCGGTTGTCAAGGTTTTTATTTAAAACATTTTGAATTAAACCATGCTTTATCGAAATATTATATCTATCTATATATCTATCTATCTGCATTTTATCTATCTATCTATCTATTTATTGATCTGCAATCAAGCAATCTATCTATCTATCTATCGATTGATCTGCATTCTATCTATCTATCTATCTATCTATCTATCTACCTACCTACCTACCTACCTACCTACCTACCTACCTGTATGCTGATTACTATTTTTTCATCTAGTTTCAATAAGTCATTTTCAAGGCTTAATTAGGGGATATAATACTTTTACCGTTGGGATACTTAGTTGTTGTTTTACTTTCAACACAATTTCTCTCATTATTTTCTTTTTGCTAAAATATTATACTTTTTGTAAATTATATACATACATAAATATAAAAATAAACACACATACACACACATATATATTTATCAACAAAATTGATCATTTTTAAATCAAAGCTTATAAAACAAATAACATTTTCAGAGTTTATTGTAAATATTTATTTCTTTTTTTAAAAAAAGCTAAAAAACATCGTCAGCGATATTTTTCAAACACAGATTTTAAATTTGTTTCTGAGTAAAAATTTTCACGTGTATGATTAAAAGCCAAGTAATTAATTATGTTTTACAGTTAAAAGCCATCCACATGGGACGCATTCCGGTGTGTCCCCCAAAAAGAAATACAAGTAGTCAAATATGTTTTACAGTTAGTAGGCATCCACATGGGACGCATTCCGTTGGATTCTCCCCCAGAAAGAAATACATGTGTCAGTTTAGTGTGACCGATTTTGATTCGAGTGAATTTAACTTCAATTTGTCGATCATATAACTGGGAAAGGAATGTCAAGATTAATTATTTACTCGGATATCCCAGTAGTTTTGAAATACTTTGATAACGTATGTAGAAATTGCTGGTATAACATCATTGTAAGGAAATGTTAAATATTAATATTATTTCAGTTTTTGTAATTAATTTGGCGGCTTTGTCTGCTTTGGTGTTATTAATTATTACAATATGACGTGCAATCCAACAAAAAACTACTTCTGTTCAAATAGATGTTCAATAATGAATTATTTCAAGTATTTCAAATATAATATTGTTACATAATTGCATTTTTGCAAGATAGGCAATCTGTGTAGGGTTTTAATTTGAATTTACGTTATTGCTGTAGCTTCTGCAGTTAAAATGGATGCATGTTCAGGAAGGTTTGTTTTTAAATGGAGTAAAAATATTTAAATTAGATATGACAAATACGTTGTTTTGGAAGTAAAACAATATCAGACGTGTTTCAGAATGAACGATGACCACGAAATACAGTGTCATGGCTGAAATTATGTGATTATCTTGTATTTACAAATTAACATTTCCGTTTGGACAGTTTTCCATACTGCAAATATATGTATTGATTTATATTTCAATTCCCGCAGCTTAAAACTTTGATTTATTATAATCACTTTAATTAATTCACAACAGCAAAAATGTTGATTTATTATAGACACATTTTGTTTGCAACTTGCTTCACTGGCTATAGTTTAAACTACCGGTAAAACATACTACAGTATATACAAACGTATTGTAGTTCTTTATTCTCTTTTAGATAAAAGTGAAGCCAATGGAGAAAGTGAAGGCCAGGTGACCAATGTATTTTCATTTCTTAATAAGAAGATTTTGATCTTAGTCAGCATCATAGCCTTCAATTTGGTCTTTTTCTGTATTTGTATTGCTGCGTTTACGTTTTTTAGAAAAAGGTTAGTGGAGTTTACATCTATATGCTATTATCACTTTAGCTTTTTACGTCTGGAATACCTATATTTTCCTTCTCTTTATATGTCTATTTATTTATGTCTTGGAGCTTACATCTATATGCTATTATCACTTTAGCGTTTTACGTCTGGGATACCTATCTTTTCCTTCTCTTTATATGTCTATTTATTTATATCTTGGAGTTTATATCTATATGCTATTATCACTTTAGCTTTTTACATCTGGAATACCTATCTTTTCCTTCTCTTTATATGTCTATTTGATAATGTCTTGGAGTTTATATCTATATGCTATTATCACTTTAGCTTTTTACATCTGGAATACCTATCTTTTCCTTCTCTTTATATGTTTATTTGATAATGTCTTGGAGTTTATATCTATATGCTATTATCACTTTAGCTTTTTACATCTGGAATACCTATCATTTCCTTCTCTTTATATGTCTATTTAGTTTATTTGCAACTGAAAATTTTGTATTATTTAAGGATTATGACCCTAATTCACAACTCGCACAGGGTCCATGAAATCACAGTATTCCACCTAATAACCATGACGACGGTTAAATTGACATGAGTGACACCCGAACCTCCTTAATGACACTTGCATATTGAGTACTTCTAATTTAATAAAAGGGTACACAGTATACCTGGAAATTTTCACTCCCTTCCTTGCAATTTTCGCCATTTTTTTCCGTCTGTGAGTTGGCAAATTTAGAATGAAATTTCAAGTTAAATGATTGAAATACGAACGTGTATGCCATCCATAAGACAATGTTAATTAATGGCTAATTTAAGGCGGGATGAACTTTTGTTTTCTCTCGGAAAAGAGCGAAAATAACCAGAGATGAAAAATTGCAGGTATACAGTAACAGTACGTCTTATGATACTCAATCATACTGGCCCTGTCTAATGTACACTATGTCTCTTTAATTTTTATATACATTTTCAGCACGCAAACTTTTGGTCATTAAGTATTTTCAAAAATCATTCTGAAAGGAGCTAGAACTGTTTAATCAAAAACCTATTGTAGGGATTTAGCAAATACAGATAATTTGTATTATGGATGATTTTCTATCATGTAGTAATTGTGATAAATGCTGTCTCAAAAACCAAGTTTGTGAGGACCTCATTAAAAATCTAGGTTAATTGTTAAATGAGATATTGCCATATTTTGACATGGGTCCATATATAGATACAAAAAATCGTCATTAAATATGTTGTCGAAAAAAACTAGATCCGCTATTCTTATTGAAATACAAACGGTATCTGACATTTAAGTCATACACAATCATACCAAAATATAGGCCATATATAACTACACATTACGATGACTCTGATCAGCGGTGCATTTTCAGAAAATTTGTCAAGTTCAGCATTTATACAAGTCTTTGTTGTTTTTTTTTTCAGATGGAAAACGAGGTTGAGAATCGATGAAGTGAATGGTAATTCTATTTTTGTGTTAAGTTTCGTTTCCGGAAAGTGAAATGTTGTCATTGTTATTGTTGTTATCGGTTGATGGACATGTGAACAAGAACACTATTTAATGAATATTAGTTTTTATAAATACAGGGAAGATGACCAGAAAAACGACACCCAAAATAAATGTCAAAATAAAGGAGACTACTCTATTTGATAGGTCAAGACCATCTTGAGTAGAGAAAACAACCCGGATATATATATCTTAGGATTTAAGGATGTAAACTATTTACCATTTTTCAGATTCTGGTGTCAATGTTTTCCTACATCATCACTTGTATGATGTAGTCGTTTACTCACATCGTTTACAAACAGTTAATGAATTTGTTATGTTGGTGAAGAAAATCCCTCACTATAAGCTGTAGAAAATGTATTAAAAATTGACCCTTTGTTAATTTGTGTGCAAACGTTAAAATGCAAAAATGTCCAACATTTGTGTGTTGTTTTTCGTTTCTTGTTTAGCATCCCGTCAAAAATAAACCACTTATATTATGTCACTTTAGGTGAAGTGCAACCAGTTTGGCCCTTTTCTATGGACAAACGCCATAGCAATGAGAGTTCTTTTGCGTGACACGGGACCTCGGTTTTAAGTCTCGTCCGAAAGACCCGTGATGTTAAACTCTTATTTGTTTGTGAATAAAAAGGGACTAGGACCCATAGGGATTCCTAAAAGGGGACAGAAATTTGGTACATCCTTTAAAAATCTTCTCATGAACTAATTATCAGATGACTTTCAAATTCTGTATGCATGCTTGTAGTCAGTATCTTCAAAATTTGTGAATGAAAACGAAATTTGTCGATAAACAGAGTACTAGGGGGCGCTTTAATAACATAGGATACAGCTGTATACAAATGGCTTATTAACTCAAAACTGACTTTTGTATACAAAGATATATGATAAAGTTGTTAAGAGCTATCTAAGGATCATTTTGCCAAAACTTCAAGATCATGGGGTCAAAAGTCAAGGTCACAGACACCTAAGTAAACAGAAAATATAAGTTTTGTTGTCAAATTTGAGATATTTTCCACACTTCTCAAGAACCAATGGACTAATTTGAACAGAAATTTTTCTCAGGTGACCCAGTGGGCCTTTTGTTGAAATTTTTGGTATAACCCGGTACCGCAAATAGAAATAGAATCCCGGGACCCTCCGCTTATTTATCATCTTGAAGTTTGTTTAGGTCACCCATGTGATCTATGCCATGAGTCTTCATCCATGAACCGTTAACAACTGAACATCTTTGATTGAAACCTACTTTGCCAAACATCTTCAAATTTTGTAAGAAGCTTGTTTACGTAAGGAGAATAAATTTTTTTAATTTTGTAATCATCGTGCCCGTTTGTAGCTCGATCCATGCACTCAAGAAGAAATATGGTATACCAATGTCTGTTTTGGAACTGAAAAAAATTATTTCAAATTCGGTCCCAAATGATGAAGACTAGTTGACAGAAACCATCGTCTTGAGCATTTGTTTTGAACTTTGTATTTGAAAAAGTTTGTATTATGTTTATAATATCAAGAAAGAATGTAAAGCTCTCTAATAAAACATGATATTTATTACACTGAGAGCAGGGGTTCAGGGTTTTTGGGTGGGCCAATATGACTGAGATTGGGCGAGTATAACCAATTAACTATAGTATGCTTATTCTAAAAAAAAATCGTTATCTCAACGTCTGTACATTTTAAGGAAAAACTTGAAGACAAATTTTCAGTCATTATTTATTTCAACTGCCTAATTAGTGTCATTTTTCCTCAGCTGACCATTGGAACTTCTCTGACCTATTGTGATTTCTGGTTTTACTTATTATTGTATTGCAGATACCAGAAGACTTCGACATGTCAGTCTGAGCACCGAGGGAACTTACAGAGCTGCTAATAATATGCATGTAGATAACAGATCTGTTTCGGACAATGCCACGATTCCGGAATACGTTGATATTGTAGACACCAAATCAACATGTGGGGCACATGTATCTGACAGTCGAAAGCTATATGCAGGATCTAAAGATTTCAAATCTTGTAGCGCTGGTCCGGGGAAGGAAGACATAGAAAGTAAAGAATATAGTGGTTTTACTTCCAATGCCGAGGGCGGACATTATTATTTGTCTTTGAAAAAAAACTAAACAAATGACTTTTTCAACAATGAGAACTCAGTTGGCAATTCAATGAATACCAGATGTAATTCCTTCAAAAAGTATCGTCCATATATCCCGAACAGTGTCACGGTTCAACAGAATGTGTCAACAAGTAAATCAAAGACCCTCCCAGCGACAAACAGGTGCGCTGTCAAAAAGTCGAAGACCTTTGATGAGTCATTACAGAGAAATGGAATGGATACATTTAATTACGATTTATGCCAACCTCAAAATGATGTCATTTGCAGTGACATAGGTTATCCAGAAAGTGTAGGAAATAACCCTTGTATATCAGAAATGAATCAGAGTAGTGACAATTGTGTTAGTACAACACATAATAGAAGTGAAGACAGTGAACCTAAATATCCAGGCCAAATGTCTGTTGAACAGTTTCACGCAGCAGAAAATGACACACTTTCTGCAAGACGTCGGAATAGATTTTCTAGGCCAATTTTCAATCGTATCTCAAAGTTAATGAAAGGATTATCGCCCTTTAATGCTCTACCTTCCAATGAGGGAGACGAATTGGAAGAAATAAAGAAGAAATTGTAACGAAGTCCAATAACTCTTCAAAAAACAATGAAAAACCCGATCTGCCACCAAGAAATCGTCCAATGAGATTATCGCCCTTTAATGCTACACCCTCCAATGAAGGTAGACGAATTGGAAGAAATAAAGAAGAAATGCTACCAAAGTCCAATAACGCTTCCAAAAACAATGAAAAATCCGAACTGTCTCCTAGAAATTGTCTTATCGTGGAACAGAATTGTCAAGGCGTTGTCGAATCAGATCAACCGCTTAATTTCACTAACACACTTCTTGCAGAACTGAAAAATCGGAAAAAAGAATACCTACCAAAATCAGAAAAAACAATATTGTTTCCGAGAGTTCATGCAGTTATGATGAACCCTTCTGTCGGCAAAGACAAGAAAGTAATAAAAATGCTAACGGGAAATTTTCATGAACTACAAGGCCCAATTGGGTAAAGTTAACAAAAACACCAAGCTGCTACCAACCTCCAGTTGATAGCATCCCAGAAACCAAATAACAAGAGAGAAAGAAAGAGAGAGAGAGAGAGAGAGAGATAGAGAGAGAGATATGAAATGAAGTTTATCAAACAGAGAAAGGGTGTTTACACACATGTACATAGTGAGTTACAGTGTCAACTACAGAGAAAATATCACAAAAGATCCATGTTATAAGCATATACAACTCATAAAATACAAAGCATGGAAGCTCAATCTTAAATTTCTCTTCAAGCACTTCCGATAATTTCATAAATGAAATAGTTTCCTAAAAATCCATCAAAACGTCTGTTTAAAGTTAGAATTCCGTGCGGATCTCGCTACAATCGAATTGTGTATCACTACCTCCTGTAGGAGTTATCAGAAATTGTGGATAATTGAAATTTTAAAAGTTTTTCCTCACACAGAATGGACAATAATACTTTCCTTTCCTTTCTATTAGTAGTAAGAGTTTGAGGCATTTGTTTATTTGTATTGTAGTTAATTTAACAGATACTATCGTCCTGAGCTTCTGATTTAGCCTTTTTGAAAAATATTACTTTGGTATTCTGTTTATAATATTTACACACAATTCAGTTAGTCAATTTATAATTTCGGTATTGTTAAGAATACTTTTATGATCTAAACTAAGTCGTGTAATTTAATGTAACATAAAGAATGAGGGAGGCAGAGAGAGAAAAAGAAATAAAGCGGAAGAAAGTAATACTTGTACTCATAATGTTAACGATGAATAAAGGCAATAAAGTGACGGGAAATGATTAACATGGGATTATGTTGTAGTTCGGACAGAGAACACTCGTACACCTGCTGCTCAACGTCTACAGTCAAATCCTATAAAGCCAATTTAATAGCGTGAAATTTGTGTTAAGCTGTCATGAGGTTATGGCAAATAACAACAAATCAACGCACGAGAAAAAGAAAATATTTGTGTTAGATAGGTACTACTACACTACGCTCCCCACTTGGACATTTTACTAAATATAGACACATACGGGAAGTTAACAACCAGGCTATACGACAAATGCGACGATTTCTGCTTTCCCATCGCACCACATTTAAATAGTTATATCCTGCTATCACCTGTTTATGGTGTTTATATTTCGCAAATGATCGGATATGCCAGGGCATGCTCCACAAATGATAAGTTGTTGCCAAAGGGATATCGTAAATCGCATTTGATGCCAACATTCCACAAATTTTATGGTCGGTTCAAATACCTTGTTTGCTATCACTCTGTTTCACTAAATGAAATGCTGAGTTACCTATTCGATAGCAGTTGTTTAGTCGCCTGTTCCAATTGTGTTCTGTCCCTCGGATAAGATAGCAAAATCAGAGCTCCCATAGGAATGAATGGAATCGAAAAACAGGTCAAGAGAGGGTTCACGTGACTCCACCTATGTCAGGTTATATGAATGAGACTATATTTCAAAGCATTACTTAGTCTTGAAATGTCTTCTGATTGAATCTGTGTTTGATGTAAATAATGTTTGTTTGCATTCCTCGTCAGAAAACTCCAAAGAAAACAATTCCCAAAGAAACGTGCGTACACAGAAATGCATACATATTACATTTGGTAATGCCTATCAATACTTGTCTATACGATGCACCCCCAAAGTAGACCAATGAAGCGTTACTAAACAAAAAGTAGAGAAATGACTCACCACTGAACACAAATTAGTTAAATGACGCGTTACTCAACATAAAGTAGACCAATGACGTGTTACTAAACACAAATTAGTTAAATGACGCGTCCCTTAACACTAAATAGACAAATGGCGCATTACCAAAGACAAAGTAAATATGATACAATGAAGACGAATGACGTGTTATTTAACAAAAAGTAAACAAATGACGCGTTACTCAACAAATAGTACACAAATAACGCACCACTAAACACAAAATAGACAAATGGCGTGTTACTCAACACCAAATAGACCGATGAGGCGCCACTTAACATAAAGTCACTAAAGAAAATAGACTAATGAAGCGTTAACAACACAAAGTAGTCAAATGACGCGTCATTTAACACTAAGAATACAAATAACGCATTACTCAGCAACAAGTAAACAATTGATGTGTCACTAAATAAAAATTAGACAAATGACGCACCACTGAAAATAAAGTAGGTAAATGACACGTAACTCAGCACTAATTAGACAAATGACGCGTTACTCAACCCTAAGTAGACAAAGACGCACTACTGAACACAAAGTAGACAAATGGCGCATTAGCAAAAACAAATTAATCAAATGATGTGTCACTAAATACAAAGTAGACCAATGACGCGTTACTAAAAACAAAGTAGTCAAATGGCGTGTAACTTAACACTAAGGAGAAAAATGGCGCATTACCCATCACAAAGTAAACAAATTACACGTCACTAAACACATAGTAGATAAATAACGCGTTATTGAAAAAAGTAGACAAATGACGTACCACTCAACATAAAGTAGACCAATGACACGTTACCAACACAAAGTAAACAAATGACGCATCACAAAACACAAAGTAGACAAATGACGCATCACAAAACACAAAGTAGACAAATAACGCATCACAAAACAAAAAGTAGACAAATGACGCATCACAAAACACAAAGTAGACAAATGACGCGGCATTAAACACAAAGTAGACCGATGACACATCACTAAAGACAATAGAGTAATGAAGAGTTACAAAACGCAAAGTAGACAAATGACGCGTCACTTTACACAAAATAGACAAATGAAGCGTCACTAAACACAAAGTAGACAAATGATCCGCAATTAAACAATATAGACAAATGTAGCGACACCAAACACAAAGTAGACCAATTAGACAGACACAACGTAGACCAAGAACGTGTTTCTAAAAATAAGATAGATAAATGGCGCGTAACTAAACAAATTATACAAATGACGAGTTACTAAACACAAAGGAGACCAATGACGCATTACTAAACACAAAGAATACAAATGTCGCGTTACTAAACACAAATTGGACCAATGACACTTTACTAAACACAAAGTGGAAATAAAGTGCAAGTAAAATGATGCGTCACTAAATACAAAGTAGAGAAATGAAGTGTATCTCAACACAATCTAGACAATTTACGCGGCACTAAACACAAATTAGACCTATGACGCGTTATTAAACACAAAGAAAATCAATGACGCGTTATTAAATACAAAATATACAATTAAGCGTAACTAAAACGAAGTAGACCAATGACATGTTACTAAAATGAAATAGACCAAATGCCGTGTTACTAAACACAAAGTAGACAAATGACGCGTCACTTAACACGAAGTAGACAAGAGGCTCATTACCCTACACAAAGTAAACAAATGATGCGTCACTAAATACAAAGTAGACCAATGACGTGTTACTAAACACAAAGTAGACAAATGACCCGTCACTAAACATGAAGTAGACAAATGGTGCGTTACTCAATGTAAAATAAACAAATGACGCTTCAATAAATACAAAGTAGACAAGTGAAGCGTTTATCGACACAAAGTAGACAAATAACGTGCTACTAAACACAAACTAGACAAATGACGCTGCACTAACCACAAATTAGAACAATGACGCGTTATTAAACGCAAATAGACAAATGACACACCACTAAACACAAAATATACAATGTGACGTTACTAAAACGAAGTAGAACAATGACGTGATACTAAACACGAAGTTAACAAATGGCGCATTACCCTACACAAACTAAACAAATGATGCGTCACGAAACAAAAAGTAGACAAATGATGTGTTACTCAACATACAGTAAACAAATGATGCGTCACTAAATACAAAGTAGACCAATGACGCGTCACTAAATACAAAGTAGACAAGTGAAGTGTTTATCAACACAAAGTAGAGAAATGAAGCGTACCTCAAGACCAATATCGCGGTAGTAAACATGAAGAGAACCAATGACGCATTACAAAAAGCATAGTAGACAAATGACACGTAACTTAACACAAAGTAGACCAGTGACGCATTACTAAACACAAAGTAGACAAATGACGCTGCACTAACCACAAATTAGAACAATGACGCGTTATTAAACGCAAATAGACAAATGACACACCACTAAACACAAAGTATACAATGTGACGTTACTAAAACGAAGTAGAACAATGACGTGATACTAAACACAAAGTAGACGCGTCACTTAACACGAAGTTAACAAATGGCGCATTACCCTACACAAACTAAACAAATGATGCGTCACGAAACAAAAAGTAGACAAATGATGTGTTACTCAACATACAGTAAACAAATGATGCGTCACTAAATACAAAGTAGACCAATGACGCGTCACTAAATACAAAGTAGACAAGTGAAGTGTTTATCAACACAAAGTAGAGAAATGAAGCGTACCTCAAGACCAATATCGCGGTAGTAAACATGAAGAGAACCAATGACGCATTACAAAAAGCATAGTAGACAAATGACACGTAACTTAACACAAAATAGACCAGTGACGCATTACTAAACACAAAGTAGACAAATGAATTGCCACTAAACACAAATTGGACCAATTTCGCATTACTAAACACACATAAGACAAATGACGTGCACTAAATTAGACCCATGACCTATGTTACTAAGGAAGTCTATCAATTTCCTTTTCAATAAACACATATCATTTAACGAACCACACACACATTTACTATGTACGCAAAGTTGAATATAAAATGTATTTGCAGGCTGTTCTCAGAAATCTCTTTATCGTAGTTATTGTCAAACTCTTAACAGAAACAAATATTTTAGGATTTTCAAGTGTAGACGAGGGTTGGTGTTTATCTAAGTAAGTGTTCATTTTGTTATTGTCTTATGTACTTATGTATTGATGCTGTACCGAATTACGTACTATCAGTGTCATGTTTATTTTAAGATGATGTATATAAATTGACATATGTTGACTCTAAAGTGAGAGAGAGAAAATATTATTTTACATCAACAGATAGGACTTAAAAAGGCTTCAAAGACAAGTTAGGAAATAAAAAAGTTTCTCATTGGCTAAAACGCTAATATTCCATAAATAAGTCAAGTGAATTTAAGATGTATACATTTCATAAATATGAATTTATTTAACAATAATTATGTAAAATATGTGATATTGTGTTCAGATTTTATGATTTTATAAACATTCAAATATTGGTGGCATTATATATAACAAAGAAAATGATAGAAAAAGAAAATACTTTTGTCACAATGCTGTATACATAATTATTATCATTATTATTATTATTATTATTATTATTATTATTATTATTATTATTATTATTATTATTGTTATTGTTATTATTATTATTACCTTTAATTTTTATGAAGGAATGGTAACAGTAAATGTTGTCCGGACTATTTTCTGACGAACAATAAATGCATAGGTAAGGTATACATACATAGGTAAGATACACAGGTAATATATATATATATATATATATATATATGAAAGATATACATAGATAAGTTATACATAGGTAAGGTATACATAAGTAAGATATACATAGGTAAGATATACATAGGTAAGATATACATAGGAAAGGTGTATACATAAGTAAGGTATACATGGGTATACAAAGATAAGGTAAACATAGGCAGGATATACACAGGTAAAGTATACATTCGAAAGTATACATAGGTAAGTTATACATAGGTAAGGTATACGTAAGTCAGATATACATAGGTAAGATATATATATAGGTAATATATATATAGGTACGGTATACAAAAGTAAGATATAAATAGGTAAGGTATACACAGGTAAAATATACACAGGTAAGTTATACATAGGTAAGGTATACATACGAAAGGTATACAGAGATAAGATATACAAAGGTAAGATATATATATAGGTAATTCTTACATAGGTAAGATATTCATAGTCGAGATATACATAAGTAAGGTATAGATATGTAAGATATAGACGGGCAAGATATACATAGGTAAGGTATACATAGGTAAAATATACATAGGTAAGGTATACATAGGTAAAATATAAATAGGTAAGATATACATAGGTAAAATATACATAGGTAAGATATACATAAGTAAAATATACATAGGTAAGATATACATAAGTAAAATATACATAGGTATACATAGGTAAAATATACATAGGTAAGATATACATGGGCAAGGTATACATAGGTACTCATAGGTAAGTATTACATAGGTAAGATATACAGAGGTACTCAAAGGTAAGATATACATTGGTAAGGTATACATAGGTATTCATAGGTAAGGTGTACATAGGTAAGATATACATAGTTGAGGTATACATAGTATATATATATATATATATTGGTATATATATATTATAAAACCAAACTATTCTTGACTGCATCAAATACAGATATTTGATTTATGTAACATAACCGCAGAGGACGCTGACTCCTTGCGGACACCTGGACCTTTCCCGTTTGTGATTCGCAATTGTTCTTCATGTTGAGACCATTTTATATCTGACTTATCGTGTTGTTTCGGTTATCCATTATCTGTTATTTTTTAATCTATTGCAGTAAGTTGTTTCCGATACGTCACACCTACTGTTGTTTGACCACCTTGGTTTAAATCTCACAGAGTCATGGCTGTCAATACTTATACAGAGACTTTATACCTGGACCTGACGCTGTCATGACTGTCATTACTTTTCTAGAGACTTTATACCTGGACCTGACGCTGTCATGACTGTCATTACTTCTCCAGAGACTTTATACCTGGACCTGACGCTGTCATGACTGTCATTACTTTTCTAGAGACTTTATACCTGGACCTAGCGCTGTCATGACTGTCATTAAATTTCTAGAGACTTTATACCTGGACCTGACGCTGCCATGATTGTCATTACTTCTCCAGAGACTTTATACCTGGACCTGACGCTGTCATGACTGTCATTACTTTTCTAGAGACTTTATACCTGGACCTGACGCTGTCATTACTGTCATTACTTTTCCAGAGGCTTTATACCTGGACCTGACGCTATCATGACTGTCATTACTTTTCTAGAGACTTTATACCTGGACCTGACGCTGTCATGACTGTCATTACTTCTCCAGAGACTTTATACCTGGACCTGACGCTGTCATGACTGTCATTACTTTTCTAAAGACTTTATACCTGGACCTGACGCTGTCATGACTGTCATTACTTCTCCAGAGACTTTATACCTGGACCTGACGCTATCATGACTGTCATTACTTTTCTAGAGACTTTATACCTGGACCTTACGCAGTCATGACTGTCATTACTTCTCCAGAGGCTTTATACCTGGAACTGACGCTGTCATGACTGTCATTACTTTTCTAGAGACTTTATACCTGCATCTGACGCTGTCATGACTGTCATTACTTTTCTAGAAACTTTATACCTGGACCTGACGCTGCCATGACTGTCATTACTTCTCCAGAGACTTTATACCTGGACCTGACGCTGTCATGACTGTCATTACTTTTCTAGAGACTTTATACCTGGACCTGACGCTGTCATGACTGTCATTACTTTTCTAGAGACTTTATACCTGGACCTGACGCTGCCATGACTGTCATTACTTCTCCAGAGACTTTATACCTGGACCTGACGCTGTCATGACTGTCATTACTTTTCTAGAGACTTTATACCTTGAGCTGACGCTGTCATGACTGTCATTACTTCTCCAGAGACTTTATACCTGGACCTGACGCTGTCATGACTGTCATTACTTCTCCAGAGACTTTATACCTGGACCCGACGCTGTCATGACTGTCATTACTTCTCCAGAGATTTTATACCTGGACCTGACGCTGTCATGACTGTCATTACTTCTCCAGAGATTTTATACCTGGACCTGACGCTGTCATGACTGTCATTACTGTTGCAGAGACTTTATACCTGGACCTTAGTTTGAGAGAGAGTATTTACAACCAAACCAGTTTTACGATCAGTGTTGAAAAGTATATATTAAGATTGTTTGGGTGCTATTCTATAAAACTGAAGAAAACGACTCGAGTGTTCATTGGAATTTATTTTTGAACTATTTCAGCATGCCCGCCTGGCTACTTTGGTATTGGATGCGAATACCCTTGTGTTGATGGATACTTTGGACAATTTTGTAAACAAAAATGTGACTGTGAAGTAGGTTTCAACTGCAGCAACCAACAGGGATGTATATGTTCCGATTCAACAGAATGCAAAGGTAACACAATGATTGTACAGGTAATGTACATAGAACTTTATTAGAGAAAAAATGTAAAAATAAAAACAAAAGTAGTAATCTTTACACAGTTTTAAGGAGTTTGGTACAAGCTAAATCTGTTTTTCCGGGAAAAGAGGTTCTTAAAACCAGAATGTAGTATTTTGGAAATATATTTAAGTTATTTTTGCCCTTGCGTGATACCACCTTTTGTTTCGGAACTCTGGATCTATTTTTAACTCGAACTCAACGGAAGAAGTCGTACTGACAAAAACGGTCGTCAAACATTTGTTTTGTCCTGATTTGAGAAACCATAACTTTGGTATATGTTTATAAAATCAGATTTTTCCACCAAAATCAATGAAATGTCCAGAACGTAAAAATGACTAAAACTCTGCGAAAGATAGTCGAATAATACGCAGTAAAAGTTTTTAAGTGTATTGTAAAACGTGTAGGAAAGTGAAGAAGTTGATTATAATGATAATAAGAACATGCATAAGTGGTTTTACTATATACATATATATATATATATATATATATATATGTATATATATATATATATATATATAAATAAAAAAACAACACAGAAACATGCACGTACACACGTACAAACACACACGAAAATACAACACAGAAACAAGCACGTACACACATACAAACACACAGACGTAGACACCATACAAACATGCACGCAGAGACATGCACGTACACACGTACAAACACAGAGACACATTTATGTACACACGTACAAACACAGAAACATTTGCATGTACACATGTACAAACAGAGACACATTCATGTACACACGTACAAACACACAAAACACATGCACATACACACGTACAAACAGAGACACATTCATGTACACACGTACAAAACACAAAACACATGCAAATACACACGTACAAACACAAAGACATATGCACATACACACGTACAAACACAGAAACACATGCACACGTACAAACACAGACACATGCACACGTACAAACACAGAAACACATACACACATACAAACACAGAGACACATGCACATACACACGTACAAAAACAGAGACACATGCACATAGACACGTACAAACACAGAAACACATACACACGTACAAACACAGAGACACATACACACGTACAAACACAGAAACACATACACACATACAAACACAGAGACACATGCACATACACACGTACAAAAACAGAGACACATGCACATACACACGTACAAACACACAGACACATGCACATACACACGTACAAACACAGAGACACATACACATACACACGTGAAACACACAGACACATACACACGTACAAACACAGAGACACATGCATATACACACGTACAAACACACAGACACATGCACATACACACGTACAAACACAGAGACACATGCACATACACACGTACAAACACAGAGACACATGCTCATACACACGTGAAAAACACAGACACATACACACGTACAAACACACAGACACATGCACATACACACGTACAAACACAGAGACACATGCACACGTACAAACACAGACACATACACACGTACAAACACAGAGACACATGTACATACACATGTACAAACACAGACGTCGACATACACGTATTTACTATATCATCTGTTGGAATCTCTTTCTAGTGAGTTCGGCTCAGATTTTCGATTCAACTGAAACCAGTGGACTGGGAATTCTTGGAATCAGCCTCAGTGTTGTTGCCATTCTTGTTCCCGGTGGATGCTTGTTTATTTTCGTTTTAATAAGGTAAACAAATTCTAGAGGTTATACAGTTATCAATTATAAAATGTCCCTTACAAATGCACTTTATAATCGTTTCTTTATTGGATTAATTATATATATATATATATATATATATATATATATATATATATGAATTAAATGATGATTTTAACTTACATTTTGTCTATTTTTCACTGTCGCTCTCTGTCTTCCAATCGTTCTCTCTCTCTCTCTCTCTCTCTCTCTCTCTCTCTCTCTCTCTCTCTCTCTCTCTCTCTCTCTCGTTGTTACCGTTACTTAGTCAAACACAAGACAAAGGAAATGAAAGTCACGTGACTATCAGACAAGAAGCTCTTGTTAGTTTTTAAGTAGTCACAGAAGGTTAAACATACTGATAACCTTAGAGTTAGTATGAGTCGCTTGTATAAATGATAATCAAAGAAAAACCTATTAATGCCTTTTTTGGATAAAGTACAATACCTTACCTTATGAAACAATACAATTTTAAAGTTTGATGGTTTTAAGTCAAATTTCATCATTTCTTTCAGGAGGAAATCTCGAAGCAGCTTTTCACAAAATAACATTTCAGGTATGGATTCACTGTTTTTATTATATCATAATTTTTATTTTTACATTATTCCAAAGTACAAACATACTTCCTGAACAAGCTATTTCCAGTTGAAAGTCACTTTGCTTTTTAACATGAAAATGAAGAATACTATGTGTATTCGTGGAATTCCTTCAATGAAATTCTCCTCTTTTTCTTTATGTTAAAAATGTATAACACAGTTTGATATCTTTTATTGTAAAATGAAGAAGCATTGATTTTGTGACGCCCTTAGTGTTCTGTAACACATTATATATGGTATTTCCTAGATAATCCGATATGTCAGGTCCTGTTCAACATAGGAACATGTCACACACAGAAGCAAATTACTTACATGTTGCCACTGAATATCTGAATTTGAGTTTGATGTCAACATTTCGCACATTTTATGTGAGCGATAGTAGTAGTTTTTACATTTTCTGATATGATTTATAAATGATTTTTAATATAGATCCCGAGGAAGCCAGAAATGTTGAAATACATCGCTGGTTACAAAACACAAGACAGTATGATGCTAGCACTGTATACCAAGAAAGGCATAATCCAATCTCCAACACAGAGTACATTTATCCGTGTTAATATCAGGAATGAAACAACCCAAACCAAACAGAGGTTCCCATCACATATAACATATCACACAGCTTATCCACCGAGTTAAACATTAATATTTTGAAAAGTAATTCAAGAACATCTAATTCTGCACAAAGGCATCAAAGGTCAATTTCTGAATCTTTTTGTCAAAACTAATGAATACTTCCAGTCTGGGTCAAAGCAGAGAAAGAAATCTAAAATACTAGAGAAGCTGACGGCTTGTGTAAACGGAAGTGATGTGCATGTAGAAGAAATCCAAGGAAATTAAAAAAGGGATGCCGAATTAACCATTAGCACTAAACAAACCACACGAAAAAGGGATGCCGAATTAACTATTAGCACTAAACAAACCAAACGAAAAAGGGGATGATATTGAACATCAATACAGATAAAAAAGACAAGGGGTGCTTTTAGGCATGGACGTTTAGACACACTAATCAAGAATGTTAAAAAACTTTAAAAAATTATCATAGTTGATAGAAAGTATAATTTGACAACATTTATATGAAATAAACATTCCTTATGATTGTTCAATCATTTATCATAAAGCATCTCTAGCATATGAAAACCGGTGTTACAGTCGTGACTTACATGTAGGGTCACTTTAAGTGTGAAACAATTATCGCTATTCGACTATGGACTCAATGTTAAAGGAGCATTAGCTGTCTTTACCAGGAAAAAATACACTCTTACCACTTGTACTTGATGTACAATACCAAATAAGAGCTATATACATACATAAACAATTTTTCTATATATTTTGTGAAAATGAGGTCAGGTCCAGTGTGGTATTCATATACAAATAGTAAGGTTGAGTTAATCAATTGCAATTGAAAAGGAACCAAATCTGGGTTTCTCAAGCAATTTTTACAAAATATATAAGAATTTTATAGCAGTGTGTATCTTGTTTGTTACTGTATATCAAAGGGGAACAGCTAACATTTAATGCAAAAAATGGTTGAAAGAGGTGTTATGATGACGTCATTTGTGAAAAGAAATTAAATGTGAATATTGGTCGAGTAAACATATGTATTGTTTTATCAAAATGACAGCCTGTATGTCTTAAAGCATTAGCTGTGTTAACCAATACATGCATATAGTAATAGTAATAGAAATTTAGTTAATCAATTGCAAGTGAAAAAGTGCCAAGCCGGTTTTCTCAAGCAATTTTCACAAAATATATAGGAATTTAAGAATTTGTATGCCTGTGTTTATCTCTTTTGTGTTACCGTATATCGGTCTAAGAGGTAAGAAATGAAAAAATAGTTTTAAAATAACACACAACTAATGCTAATGTTAATTTCCTCGAACGTTTTACATTGCTTTTGGCTATTTACCAAGTCTCTTTAGATAGTTGTTGTTTTTTGGAATTGAACAGGAAATATTTTGTGAAGGAAAGCGGATTTTACACTCGGGGCACTTACAAACTCAAACCAGGATTCGGCTGACACCAAATATACTTTATTTCCTTATCATAGCTTATTTACCAAGCTTTATACAAATGAAACATTTATTAGAATAATTACAGTTCAGCGGTGTTTGTATTTCTATATGTAGAAAGACATGTAACAATAATATTTAAATGTACATTGTATAAACATGTAAAGAAATTTGAAAGTTTTCTCTCTTTTCTACAGGTTGTGTACAAGTTATCTTTTTGTACTAATAATAGTTTGTATTTGAACGAATTATAACTTGTACAAAATTGTTTTTAAGATGAATTGGATTTTTTTCAAAAGACAGATAAACATTACATTTTGTAAAGTCACACATTAAAACAACACAACAATACAAGGATTATTTACAAAATAGCGTCTGTTTATTTTTTGTTTATTACGTATATATGTGTATATATAGTTGAAACCGGATACATTTTGAAATCCATTGGGAATGAATACTTTTATTTTTTTAAAATAGTGGTTTCAAACTAACTGGATTATAATTTAAACACAAATAAAGCAGGATTTTAATTTAGCATACATTATAGATTTAATTTGAAAACTCATACAATGATTCTTAAATATACGGATTTATTTATACTGCGATATGGCGATATTTTCTCCGCGAGTTATCCCCCTTATAGAGTATATATATATATATATATATATATATATATATATATATATATATATATATATATATATATATATATATATATATATATATATATATATATATATATATATATATATATAAAAATATACCGACCATTATTCTGTTTTAAAGTGTAATGTATCTCCCCAACAGTGATACAAATTTAGAATCACGTGAGGGATAGAAAATGAAAAATAATTTAGTATAAACGTAGTATAGTTACTTCTATGTGGAAATACTGATTACGCATCATTGCTCAATTCTGTAAATTTCTTTTAGGAACTGATATATCGTCTCCATAAAACATTTACAGTGTTAATATGAATTCCAAACTGTCTTGCTATATTACCTTAAGACTAGGAACCAGGTACTTTGCCTAAATGTTTAAAAGGTATAAGATGGTTGATAAAATATTGTATTAGAAAACTTAAAGGACTGGTCCCAGCAAACAAAGCCTCAATTAATATTGTTTTATTTGAAAGACACATTTCTTTAATTGTTTATAAAATGAATTGCAGTAGTCCTATATATACAAAATCATGTGTCAGTATTACGCTCTTTTGTTGTACATACAACCAATACTGATTTTGATAAAACATCTCATATGCCAAAGTATAAACCTTTAGGATGTCCAGAACACAAATAAAAATCCGGCAAAATGGACGAACACGGACCTCTGGAAACCAAAAGTTGGGATCAGGTGCCATGGTGGAGTAAGCATTCCCTGTCGACCGGTGAGTCCACAGTCAAGTCCAAATGAAATACGTGAGGAACGAATCCTCGTCACAAATAGTACAGACGTCTCAACAACCGCCAACGAAAAGGCAACTCAACATTTCACCCACCTTCACAAAACCCCATATAAGCAGAGGTACAAAATACTGACAGTCGGTAAGGAGAAACCTGAGCAGTACAGTACACTTGCTTATTCCAGAAAAGGTATTAAGCAGATGTGGATACTTAAATATTCTAGACAGTTTTCAGAAAATTTAAAGACACGTCATTTTTCTATTATTTATTATATCGAACTATAAAACTTTACTACTCTACATAATAATTCCACATGAAAATGAAAAGAGACTATTTTGCATCATCGACATTGGATTTTT
The DNA here is from genome assembly GCA_030159075.1 of Atrina japonica. Taxonomy (NCBI): domain Eukaryota; kingdom Metazoa; phylum Mollusca; class Bivalvia; order Pterioida; family Pinnidae; genus Atrina; species Atrina japonica. The sequence goes on from BROG01000515.1 coordinate 458,570, forward strand.
CACTTAAAGTGGTGCCAGAAAAATTTAAATATCCATTGGCTATCATGATACTAACACCAGTCTGATTCTACACATAAATAGACAGAAGTTGATATAAAAAGACAATTATTTGTAATGTTTGGAGACCAGGATTTTCATCAATTCTCGTTGGAATAAAATGTGTCCCTTTATTGGCTGACCTGTTCCTTTATTAATACGAAGCAGACTTCATTGCCTTTAATTTGAAATTTAGAGATATCGACGTTTTGTCAATTAATTATAACAATTTTTTTACATATGTCAATGCGATTTATACACGCACATTTCATACTTGGCCATTTTATTCCTGTAGACGCAGACGGGAAATTAACTATTACAAACGCGACCATTTTGCCTTTCCCATCATAAATTTTTCACATTGAAGTAGTAATATCCAACAATCACATGCATTTGGTGTTTACATTTCATAAATGACCTGATGTGCCGTGGCGTTTTCTAAAATATGAACATTTCATATACAGAGGTAAACAACATACTGACAAGTTACTGTCACAGGGATATCGAAAGCCGCGTTTGATGTCAACGTTCCGAAAAATTTACGGTCGGTATAATAGTCTTGTTTGCGATTACTCTGTTTGTTGAATATTCATTAGATTTTTTATGTATCCTGGGCATCATGAATATTTATAATTTGGTATCTGTGAATTTGTAATGAACATCAATATAATTGTCTATAGGAACTAGAGGTTTGATATATTCATTAGCCAACTTTCAAAGGACGAAATCCTGCAAAATCATGCATCAGTAGTAAACAGTTTTGATGTACCTCCAACACGTAATAATGTTGACCTACCAACTGTTAGTACCTCTGTATGGATATCATAATGAGGTTTTATGAACATCATAATGAGGTTGTATGAACATCATAATGAGGTTGTATGAATATCATAATGGGTTGTATGAACATCATAATGTGGTTGTATGAACATTATAATGAGGTTGTATGAACATCTTAATGAACTTGTATGAACATCATAATGAGGTTGTATGAACATCATAATGAGGTTGTATGAACATCATAATGGGGGTGTATGAACATCATAATGGGGGTGTATGAACATCATAATGAGGTTGTATGAACATCATAATGAGGATGTATCAACATCATAATGGGGTTGTATGAACATCATAATGAGGTTGTATGAACATGATAATGAGGTTGTATGAACATCATAATGAGGTTGTGTATCATAATGTGGTTGCATGAATATCATAATGAGTCTGTATGAACATCTTAATGAGGTTGTATGAACATCATAATGAGGTTGTATGAACATCATAATGAGGTTGTATGAACATCATAATGGGGGTGTATGAACATCATAATGGGGGTGTATGAACATCATTAATGGGGTTGTATGAACATCATAATGAGGTTGTATGAACATCATAATGAGGTTGTATGAACATCATAATGGGGGTGTATGAACATCATAATGGGGGTGTATGAACATCATAATGGGGGTGTATGAACATCATAATGAGGTTGTATGAACATCGCATATGAATGAACATCATAATGAGGTTGTATGAACATCAAAATGAGGTTGTTATGAACATCATATTGAGGCTGTATGAACATGAGGTTGTATGAACATCATAATGTGGAGGTTGTGTATGAACATCATAATGAGGTTGTATGAACATCATAATGAGGTTGTATGAACATCATAATGAGGTTGTATGAACATCATATAATGGGGGGTGTAGAACATCATAATGGGGATGTATGAACATCATAATGAGGTTGTATGAACATCATAATGAGGTTGTATGAACATCATAATGAGGTTGTATGAACATCAAAATGAGGTTGTATGAACATCATAATGAGGTTGAATGAACATCATAATGAGGTTGTATGAACATCATATGTGGTTGTAACATCATAATGAGGTTGTATGAACATCATAATGGGTTGTATGAACATCATAATGAGGTTGTATGAACATCATAATGGGGGATGTATGAACATCATAATGAGGTTGTATGAACATCATAATGAGGATGTATCAACATCATAATGAGGTTGTATGAACATCATAATGAGGATGAACATGTAATGATGTTGTAGTATCAACATCATAATGAGGTTGTATGAAACATCATAATGTGGTTGTATGAACATCATAATGAACTGTATGAATATCTTATGAGGTTGTATGAACATGATAATGAGGTTGTATGAACATCATAATGATGTAAACATCATAATGGGGGTGTATGAACATGATGGTTGTGTATGAACATCATAATGGGGTTGTATGAACATCATAATGGGGGTGTATGAACATCATAATGGGGGTGTATGTCATAATGGGGGTATGAACATCTTAATGAGGTTGTATGAACATCATAATGAGGTTGTATGAACATCATAATGAGGTTGTATGAACATCATAATGGGGGTGTATGAACATCATGATGGGGGTGTATGAACATCATAATGAGGTTGTATGAACATCATAATGAGGTTGTATGAACATCATAAATTATGTATGGCATAATGAGGATGTATGAACATCATAATGGGGGTGTATGAAACATATTGAGGTAATGAAGGGAGGTGTATGAACATCATGATGAGGTTGTATGAACATCATAATGAGGATGTAAGGACATCATAATGAGGTTGTATGAAACATCATAATGAGGTGTATGAACATCATAATGAGGTTGTATAAACATCATAATGAGGTTGTATGAACATCATAATGAGGTTGAACATCATAAATGGGTTGTAATGAACATCATAAATTAGATTGTATGAACAGCATAATGAGGATGTATGAAAATCATAATGGGGGTGTATGAACATCATATTGAGGTTGTATGAAGATCAAAATGAGGTTGTATGAACATCATAATGAGGTTGAATGAACATCATAATGAGGTTGTAAGGACATGATAATGAGGTTGTATGAACATCATAATGAGGTTGTATGAACATCATAATGTGGTTGTATGAACATCATAATGAGGTTGTATGAACATTTTAATGAGGTTGTATGAACATCATAATGAGGTTGTATGAACATCATAATGGGGGTGTATGAACATCATAATGGGGGTTGTATGAACATCATAATGAGGGTGTATGAACATCATAATGGGGGTGTATGAACATCATAATGGGGGTTGTATGAACATCATAATGAGGTTGTATGTCATAATGAGGATGTATCAACATCATAATGAGGTTGTATGTCATAATGTGGGTGTATGAACATCATAATGAGTTGTTGAACATCATAATGAGGTTGTATGAACATCCATAATGAGGTTGTATGAACATCATAATTAGATTGTATGAACAGCATAATGAGGATGTATGAAAATCATAATGGGGGTTTATGAACATCATATTGAGTTGTATGAACATCATAATGAGGTTGTATGAACATCATAATTAATGATGAACAGCATAATGAGGATGTATGAAAATCTTAATGGGGGTGTATGAACATCGTATGTTGTATGAACATCATAATGTGGTTGTATGAACATCATAATGAGGTTGTATGAACATAATGAGGTTGTATGAACATCATAATGAGGTTGTATGAACATCATAATGGGGGTGTATGAACATCATAATGGGGGTGTATGAACATCATAATGGGGGTGTATGAAGATCATAATGGGGGTGTATGAACATCATAATGGGGGTGTATGAACATCATAATGAGGTTGTATGAACATCATAATGAGGATGTATCAACATCATAATGAGGTTGTATGAACATCATAATGTGGGTGTATGAACATCATAATGAGGTTGTATGAACATCATAATGAGGTTGTATGAACATCATAATGAGGTTGTATGAACATCATAATTAGATTGTATGAACAGCATAATGAGGATGTATGAAAATCATAATGGGGGTGTATGAACATCATATTGAGGTTGTATGAACATCATAATGAGGTTGTATGAACATCATAATTAGATTGTATGAACAGCATAATGAGGATGTATGAAAATCATAATGGGGGTGTATGAACATCGATTGACATGTATGAACATCATAATGAGGTTGTATGAATATTATAATGAGGTTGTATGAACATCATAATGAGATTATATGAACATCATAATGAGGGTGTATAAACATCATAATGAGGTTGTATGAACATCATAATGAGGTTGTATGAACATCATAATGAGGGTGTATGAACATCATAATGAGGTTGTATGAACATCATAATGAGGTTGTATGAACATCATAATGGGTTGTATGAACATTATAATGAGCTTGTATGAACAGCATAATGAGGTTGTATGAAAATCATAATGGGGGTGTATGAACATCATAATGAGTTTGGTACGAACATCATAATGAGGTTGTATGAACATCATAATGAGGCTGTATGAACATCATAATGAGGTTGTATGAACATCATAATGAGGTTGTATGAACATCATAATGGGGTTGTATGAACATTATAATGAGGTTGTATGATCATCATAATGAGGTTGTATGAACATCATAATGAGGTTGTATGAACATCATAATGACGTTATATGAACATCATAATGAGGTTGTATGAATATCATAATGATGTTGTATGAACATCATAATGGGGGTGTATGAACATCATAATGAGGTTGTATGAACATCATAATGAGGTTGAATGAACATCATAATAAGGTTGTATGAACTGCATAATGAGGATGTATGAACATCATAATGAGGGTGTATGAATATCATAATGAGGTTGTATGAACATCATAATGAGGGTGTATGAACATCATAATGAGGTTGTATGGACATCATAATGAGGGTGTATGAACATCATAATGGGGGTGTATGAACATCATAATGAGGGTTGTATGAACACCATTATGGGGGTGTATGAACATCCTAATGAGGTTGTATGAACATCATAATGAGGTTGTATGAACATCATAATGAGGTTGTATGAACATCATAATGAGGTTGTATGAACATCATCATTTGGGTGTATGAACAGCATAATGAGGTTGTATGGACATCATAATGAGGTTATATGAACATCATAATGAGGTTGTATGACCATCATAATGAGGTTGTATGAACATCAAAATGAGGTTGTATGAACATCATAATGAGGTTGTATGAACATCATAATGAGGTTGTATGAACATCATAATGAGGTTGTATGAACATCATAATGAGGTTGTATGAACATCATAATGAGGTTTTATGAACTTCATAATGAGGTTGTATGAACATCATAATGAGGTTGTATGAACATCATAATGAGGTTGTATGAACATCATAATGTGGGTGTATGAACATCATAATGGGGGTGTATGAACATCATAATGAGGTTGTATGAACATCATAATGAGGTTGTATGAACATCATAATGGGGGTGTATGAAACATCATTATATGGGTGTATGAACATCATAATGAGGTTGTATGAGCATCATAATGAGGTTGTATGAACATCATAATGTGGGTTTATGAACATCATAAGGAGGTTGTATGAACATCATAATGAGTTTGTATGAACATAATTATATGGGTATATGAACATCATAATGAGGTTGTATGAACATCATAATGAGGATGTACGAACATCATAATGAGGTTGTATGAACATCATAATGTGGTTGTATGAACATCATAAAGAGGTTGTATGAACATATAAATGGGTTGTATGAACATCATAATGAGGTTGTATGAACATCATAATGAGGTAATGAACATCATAATAAGGTTGTATGAACATGAGGTTGTATCATAATGAGGTTGTATGAACTTCATAATGAGGTTGCATGTACATCATAATGAGGGTGTATGAACATAATAATGGGTTGTATGAACATCATAATGAGGTTGAATGAACATCATAATGAGGTTGAATGAACTTCATAATGAGGGTGTATGAACATCATAATGGGGGTGTATGAACATCATAATGGGGTTTTATGAACATCATTATGGGGGTGTATGAACATCATAATGAGGTTGTATGAACATCATAATGAGGTTGTATGAACATCATAATGAGGTTGTATGAACATCATAATGTGGGTGTATGAACATTATAATGAGGTTGTATGAACATCAAAATGAGGTTGTATGAACATCATAATGAGGTTGTATCAACATCATAATAAGGTTGTATGAACATCATAATGAGGTTGTATGAACATTATAATGAGGTTGTATGAACATCATAATGAGGTTGTATGAACATCATAATGAGGTCGTATGAACATTATAATGAGGTTGTATGAACATCATAATGTGGGTGTATAAACATCATAATGGGGTTGTATGAACATCATAATGAGGTTGTATGAACATCATAATGAGGTTGTATGAACATCATAATGGGGGTGTATGAACATCATAATGAGGTTGTATGGACATCATAATGAGGTTGTATGAACATCATAATGTGGGTGTATGAACATCATAATGGGGTTGTATGAACATCATAATGAGGTTGTATGAACATCATAATGAGGTTGTATGAACATAATAATATGGGTGTATGAACATCATAATGAGGTTGTATGAACATCATAATGACGTTGTATGATCATCATAATGGGGGTGTATGAACATCATAATGAGGTTGTATGAACATCATAATGAGGTTGTATGAACATCATAATGAGGTTGTATGAACATCATAATATGGGTGTATGAACATCATAATGAGGTTGTATGAACATGATATTGAAGTTGTATGAACATCATGATATGGGTGTATGAACATCATAATGAGGTTGTATGAACATCATAATGAGGTTGTATGAACATCATAATGGGGTTGTATGAACATCATAATTGGGGTGTATGGACATCATAATGTTGGTGTATGGATTTCAGAATGAGGCTATGGATATCATAATGTGGTTGTATGGAATTCAGAATTAAGGTGAATGTATACCAAAATGAGATTGTATGGATAACATGATGACGTTGTATGGATGTATTAATTTCATAATAAGTGTATATTGATATCATAATAAGGCTGTATAGATATCATAATGAGGTTGAATTAATATCATTATGAGGTTATACGGATATGGATATCAGAATGAAGATGTATGGATATCATAATGAGGCTGTATTGATATCATAATGAGGCTGTATTGATATCATAATGAGGCTATATTGATATCATTATGAGGCTGTGTGGATATCAATATGAGGTTGTATGGATATTATAATGAGGATGTATTGATATCACAATGAGGTTGTATAGATATCATAATGATGGTGTATGGATATTATAATGAGGTTGTATGGATATTATAATGAAGTTGTATGGATATTATAATGAGGTTGTATGGATATTCTAATGAAGTTGTATGGATATTATAATGAGGTTGTATGGATATTATAATGAAGTTGTATGGATATTATAATGAAGTTGTATGGATATTATAATGAGGTTGTATGGATATCATGATGAAGCTGTATAGTTATCATAATGAGACTGTATGGATATTATAATGAAGTTGTATTGATATCATAATTGGAATCCACCTGTTGAAATCCTGCTCTTTTTGAAATGATTTTGATTCTCGTTCAATATCGTTAATACCAATATAACCCAATTAATATGAAACCCTTGTGTCCCTGGTTCTACTGTATACATCGTATATTTTGTTAGAAAAATACCCAAACAAACACTGCTAGTTGAAACTGTAAACGACTATACTCGTCAAAGCGGTGAGATCTTACTTAACAATAGCATCGCCTCATCACCAAAGTTACACAGATCAGGAAGTAAATAATACGTTAAATCAGTAGTGTGTACAGTCACTTTCAATTTTCTAGTGGGTGATACAGTAAGTTATAATTCGTAATGGCTGACATGTATACATTTTATTTACTTCATCTTATATGTTTCTGTATAGTGTTGGTGAGTTGTGAGTTGATTGGGGAGAATGTGTGTCTTGATTCGAGGTAAGATATTTATCATTTTTTATTATTTCTATAAAAAGTCTACATTTATTCTGTGTCTTTTTCGAAAGTTGTTTACCAACGCTTTTAAGTGTCTGCATATACATATATACATGTTGTAGGTTTGAGGGTTTTCAACATTGTAAAGTGACGTATAGCTTTGTGTTTTTTCAAAATATTTTCTTCCTTTTTTACTTCTTAGATTTATATACAATATCAAAAAGATATTTACACATGATTACGAATTTTTAAATTCCTGTATATTTTGTGAAAATTGCATAAGAAACCCAGCTTGGCACATTTTCACTCGCATTCGATTAACTCAACTTTACTATTTGTATATGCATACCACACAGGACCTGGCCTTATTTTCACAAATATATAGGAATATAGAATTGTTCATGTCTGTGTATAGCTCTTAGTTTTTAATTGTACATCAAATAGAAGTAGTAAATATTGGAAACATAATACCAAAGTTATAATGCTCAAGACGATCGTTTCTGTCAATTAGACTTCATCAGTTGAGCTCCAATTTTAAATAGATTTTCTAAAGAGAAAGTGGTATCAGACAAGGTCAAATCATAAATCCTAAACGTAAAATCAAAATCCGTCTAAGAGTAGAAAAAAATCTAAGTAATGTTTCTGGTAAACACAGCTAATGTATCTTGATATCATATGAATCTAATAGATGCTGCCCCTTTACTATCAAATGAATCTAATCGATGCTCCCCCTTTAATATCATATGAATCTAATCGGTGCTGCCCCTTAAATAGCAAATGAATCTTATCGGTGCTGCCCCTTTAATATCAAATGAATCTAATCTGTGCTGCCCCTTTAATATCGAATGAATCTAATCGGTGCTCTCCTTTAATAGCAAATGAATCTTATCGGTGCTGCCCCTTTAATATCAAATGAATCTAATCTGTGCTGCCCCTTTAATATCATATGAATCTAATCGGTGCTGCCCCTTTAATAGCAAATGAATCTTATCGGTGCTGCCCCTTTAATATCATATGAATCTAATCGGTGCTGCCCCTTTAATATCATATGAATCTAATCGGTGCTGCCCCTTTAATAGCAAATGAATCTTATCGGTGCTGCCCCTTTAATATCATATGAATCTAATCGGTGCTGCCCCTTTAATATCAAATGAATCTAATCGGTGCTGCTCCTTTAATATCAAATGAATCTAATCGGTGCTGCTCCTTTAATATCAAATGAATCTAATCGGTGGTATTTATCTTGATGAGTCTTATCTTATACATAGTTTATATGTACGTAGTTAAAACCTTAAGGTCGAAAGTTAAATAAGGACAATGTCATTTTCTTTATATCAATGGCTCATATCGTATGTCACATGAGCATGAAGTGTCAATACTATTTATGCAAATGACCTTTAATTGACCCTTTTGGTTTGTCTCTAAGCCATACTTGAAATATAAAAAATCTCAGATACCAAAGTATAAATCAATAGAATGTCCAGGACATAGATACAAATACGGTAAAAATGAACAAACACGGACCTCTGGAAACCAAGAGGTGGAATCAGGTACCATGGAGGAGTAAGCATCCCCTGTCGACCGGTCACACCCACCGTGAGTCAACAGTCAAGGCCAATGAAATACGTAAGGAGTGTATTTTCGTCACAATAGGTACAGACGTCTCAACAACCGCCAACGGAAAGGCAACTCAACATTTCACCTAGTGAAACAGAGTAATCGCAAACAAGACTCTTATACCGATCGTAAATTTTCGGAACGTTGATATTAAACACAGTATCGATATCTCTGTGTCAATAATTTGTCAGTGAGTAGTCTACCTCTGTATATGAAATCTTCATATGCTGTACACATCCTGGCATATCGGATCATTTGTGAAATATAAACTCCATATGCGGGTGACTGAGGGATATTACTACTTAAATGTGGAAAATTTACGATGGAAAAGCCGAAATCGTCGCGTTTGTCGTATAGCTTAGTTGCTAATAACCCTTCTGTGTCTATTTTAAGTAAAATGTCTAAGTATGAAGCTTGTGTGCTTGATTCTGTTATATCTTTAAGTTCTAGTTCGCATTGACATATGTATGAAAATTGTCATTATTCATTGACAAAACGTCGTCGATATATCTAATGTCAAATGAAAGAACACCGCTAACTTATTCTTCTTTTGATTTAGCAGTTTCTGATTTAAATCTGCTTTGCATGAATAAAGGAACAGGTCGCTCAATAAAGGGGCACAATTGGTTTCCATAGGAATGCCGACAGTTTGTTGAAAGACCACAAATATATTGTCTATTAGAAATTGAAGCATTTTTTTTATATCAACTTCAGTGTAGAATCATTGTGGTGTTGGACAAAATAAGTATTCTTATAGCCAATCACTAGATATTTAAATTTAGCTTCTTCAATGTCTTCTTTATTTTAAAATACTCAAGCCATAATTAATTCTGATTAAGTTGGATTTTATATCTTCATGATTTGAGTTGTTCTAGAGTACTTCTTCTCTGTTCCCCTATATAGATTTTATTCCCTCTGTGTACAAGAGTTCTGCAGTGGTCTAGCGGTTGGGCATTTAACCCGCACATGCGTGATCCCAAATTCATAACCGGTACTGGGTGGATCCAAAACTTAAAAAAAAAATGGTAGTGCTTGTTTCTTCGTCAAGCGCTCGGCATATCATTTGAAAGTCACGGGTCTTACGGATGAGACTTAATAGAGATGTCACGTGGTTCATGATTACGTAACTACCATTAATCACGTGACAACCTATGAAGAAAAGGAAGACTGTATTCAATTCTTTGTGATGGTAAAGGATTGCCGTACCATTAGAGGCATAGTCTAGTTCCGGTAGAAAATTAATGATAAAGTATAAACTTATACTATCCCTTAAAAGCACTCAATGTTTGTTGTAAACCAATAAATGTATAATAACAAGCTTTTTAAAAAATAAAAAAAATTAGTTAATTAAATAAGTCATAAAACCTGCAAAATTTATTCGCTTATGTTATAAATCTGAATTTCTTTTTATTTGTTTTGAATATTTAGCAGATCCACAAAATATATGGAACAATAAGGTAAAATGGTAAGTCAATGAAAGAATATCACATACACGTATGTTCATATGTAAGAGAACTTTAAAGATGCAAACAGCGTAGAATGTTAATGTAAACGTAATGTTAACCAAGCAGACAAAATACTGGCCCTCATTTGGTCATTTAAAGTTAAAAATGCCACTCTTCCTTACCTATCACGTGATACTAACACACACATACACACACACGGGCGCGCGCGATTTAAACACACAAATAAACACACACGCAGACAACACACAAACACAAACACGTGCAAATAAACACAAAAATACACGAACGCAAACAATAACACACACAAACAAACACACGCAAACAACATACATGTGATATTTGCATAGTAATAATTATATATATATATATATATATATATATATATATATATGTGTGTGTGTGTATGTGTGTGTGTGTACATATGTAATTGGGTTGTGTAAGATTGCAGTTGCAGACATTTATAGTATTTAGAATGGGAGGTGCAAGGAGATATTTTTGTCCATTTTTAATCTTAAAAGCTCGATGGGTCATTACATTATAACAGATTTCGGAAGCACCATTTTGTCTTGTCTAAAATATCACATTGTAGCTTTATTAATATTCAAAATGAAAGATTCAGCGGGCTAAGTCAATCAAGAGCCAATTTTAAAAGATTTGTAAATATGCTACCCAACAATGTTTCAATGTTTTGTTTTTACTGAATTAAGCCTTATTAAAATGGGTTTTGGACCCCGGTTCCAAACATGGATTCAGCAATGTATCGTTTTATTCAATGAAATGTATTGATATTACTATATGGGCATAATAACCAGCGATTATGCTTAACATATCTCTCACTGCATTAAAGAAAAAAATATCTTAAAACTAAATTACTGCACTGAAAACAATTAAATGCATGTATACATATCCCGCTGGATTTTGCAAATCAACTGATACGTATAAAGACACTAATTGTTGTATATACACGTATCTTACGAGGATAGACAGAGGGTCAAATCAACTAGACAATTATGTTCATTTCTAAATAATTAAAAAAAAAACCACGTGATTTTGAAGTTATGTTCGAGGAACCGAGTACTGATTTTAGTATTCGATATTCGGACCATCCGACGAGTACTCGATTAACCGGTTACTCGTTGATTCTTTATTCAACCAAATGCAATACAGCATATAGGTACAATGATTCATTGCTCAATAAAAAGTAGAGTTAACAACAGAGGGTACAGCAAAATACATGTACATGTATATTGAAATGAAATTACAATATCAACTTAGCAAAGTAGCTTGTATACTTTCACTGAGGTTAATATATATATATAATCTTGACATAATAAATTAGGGTTGTAATATTGATACAATAAATCAATCAATTTCTTGTCATTAACAACTGTCGTTTAACTGTAGAAAAGTGTTAATATTTTGCTAGATTGGTTAATGTTTTAGTATTTCTGGAGCCAAGCAATTGAAGAAGTTTAAAAAACAGACGGGCGATCAATATAGTATGGCTTGATGTAGCGCCGTCTGAGATCTTCATATACTGGACATAACAAAATGAAATGCATTTCATCCTCCAGATCGTACCTATTACATAATGTACATATTCTATTATCTCTGGGGATATTATCATACATACCCGCCTCAATGTTCACAGAGTGTGAATGTAAACGGTATTTTAATAAAATTAATTTATATTTTTGAAACATTGGCCTAACAAGATATACCTGAAATTGAAATCTGTCAACAATATGTTTTGTAAAGTATACATTTAGACGACCCTTCTAATGAATTTGACAAATCTTGCACAAAATTATCATATAAACACTGAATACATGTGTAAAAATATTTCTCATTCATCACATAATTATAAATTATAATTATCATAATTAAATCCATGTGAGTACAAATCATTTTTAATATGTACAACCCAGTTATCCTTACAATTAGGTTTGCGATGAGAAAGTTGAACAAGCTCGTCGTAACATGCTTTTAGTATGCAGTTATCTGTACTAAGCAGCTTAAGCCAATACTTAATCATTATTAATTTTCTGCGTATAGAATAACGCCCAAGTTCATAATAAACCATTACATTATTTGTAGTTTTTCTAACCCCAAGAAGATTTTTAAAAAATTGGACATGCACTTTTTCAATATCAGGCCCATTATGAAACCCCCAAACTTCCCCACCGTAATTAAGAATACATGATATATATGTATCAAATAATGAAAGGTGAGTCCTTTGATTAAACATATACTGTTTCGTTGACAACCCTAATATATATATATATATATATATATATATATATATATATATATATATATATATATATATATATATATATATATATATATATATATATTTCAGTGGAAAAGAATATTGCTGCAGTAATTATATAGAAGTAAACAGGACATGCATTGGTAAGTTATATAAAGGTATACATCATTGCGTTTTGGACTTCTTTGTAAAACTATAACTTCGGTATTGTTCATAATATTGGTATCTGTGATTTTTATATGATTATTCAATGTGAAACGTTAGTATAGTTATTATAGCTAAAACTATCATAGGAACAGAAAGAAGACCAATTGTTAAAAACTCGATACATTTAAAGATACTTTGAATATAAAGTTTATAAACTCCGTGATTTGTACATGCGATACACCGATGTCAACTGAAAACCACATATTTGGTATCAATAGAAAAAATACGTTCCGTCCAAACATTTGAATTTCATCAATATCAAAGACGTTTGCGATTTTGTTCTAAAGGTATCTGGTGACCTTGTACGTGTAGTTAATTATCATTGTTAATGATTTATTCAGGTTGATTGACAGAACAAGTATTGTTTAATCGTTAGTTAAATTGGAAATCAATGAAATTCAGTAATTTTGATTCGTTCAATTTTTCCCCTTCACTTGTTTATCCGCCATGAATTACGGTACTGTTTAATAGTGGGACTCACGGATGCTTTGTCAGTCAGCAGGGGATGTTTACCCCTCCATGATACCTTATCCCATCCGTATATTTCCACAGGTCTGTGTTTGTCCAATATTCACTAGATTTGGATATTGTATCCTTTACCCCTTCAGATTAATACTTTGTCATTTTTATATCCTCAGTATATTTATCTTTGCCACTGATTGTTTCCCTATGTTAAAGTGATTTCTGATATCGTAAATTTAACTTCCTTCTCTACTTGCAAATTTCGGATATTAGAACATGACATTCAAACATTGTTTTGCAGAATGCCCTCCAGGAACCGTCGGGACGAACTGCATCAAATGCCCAACCAGTTATTATGGACGATCTTGCTCACTAAAATGTAACTGTTCGATCAACGAGACCTGTGATAATGTACATGGCTGCATTTGTGAACCCCCGGCATGTTTGAAGGGTAAGAAAATTCATAATAACCAAGAAATGGGTTTGCAGATCAACGTCCGTAAACATTATTGTTGTTTACGTAAACATTCAAACGTTTTATAATCATACTTTTGATGTCATACACCCGCGTCGTCGCCGGTCGTAAACAAAACTTTAATCTGGCCTGTAACCTTTTTAACGACAAAGGACAGAGCTCTGATATTTCACTTATAGATTTCTTATGACGAAAACTTCCATTTGGTATCTTGATTTTTTACCTACTGACTTCGACCTTGAACTTTGATCTAATTTTCGAGAGAGAGAGAGAGAGAGAGAGAGAGAGAGAGAGAGAGAGAGAGAGAGAGCTTTGAAATGACAAGTCTCGGAGTTTTCATTACACAGTTGAAGTGACAAACGAGCATATTCTAATTGTTTTGAAATAAATAAATATAACAGGTCAACATTTGTGTAGGATCTCAAAAGAACGGCCACTTGAAATTCTAAATAATAATTCGAATTTGAATTTGGAAAGGTATTCCACTCTACACTCAACAAATTCTAAGTTATTTTGCGTCGGTCTGTTTTTAATGGTGCTTGAGAAAACCTGGTTACATTGTACCCGAGAAAAGACCACCGGCCTCTTGTAAGTAAACAGGCAAAATTTTCCACAAAATCCGTTTAGGTTACAGCGGGGTTCGAACCTGCGCTGACCAGAAGTGGGAGACTTCATGGTTCAAAATAAAAAGGAAGACGTAACAATGGAAAATCGAAACTCAAGTCCATTAGACATTAGATATACATGAAAAACAATTGCGAATCCCAAACAGGATAGGACAAGGTGTCCGAAAGGACTCAACGTCCCCTGCCAGCATGCTACACCCGTCGCAAATGTTCCATGGAAACTCTCGAATTCTATGAAAAGGTCAATATAACGACAGCCTCAATGCGAACAACTGCAAACCCAAACGGGATGGGACAAGGCATCCGGAGGGAATCAGCTCCCGCTGTCACCACGCCACGCCAGAACAAATATCCCACGGAAACCTACCGAGTTCGGTGAAAAGGTCAATTTCCATGGTCGATGAAAGGCCACGCTCGGTGAAAATGCAGATATAAAAACGGTCTCAACATGAATAACAAATGAAAATCAGAAATGGGATAGAAACAGATGTCCCGAAGGAGACAGCGTTCTCTGCCAGCATGCCACACACGTCGCAAATGTTCTATTAAAAATCTCTCGAGTTCGGTGAAAATTACATCACTTAGTTTTCGATATGATAGGCGAAAGACAGTCATTGTATATGTCCATGTTCCAGAATACTGTCCAGCATCCCTGAGCTTAACAAGATCTCCATATCGACCATAAAATTTCCGTAGTGATGATTTCAAGCGTTCAACAACGTAACATTGTGTAAGTAATTTATTGGCGAGTCGTTTCGCTGTCAGAATAAAACATTCATTAGAGGAGCATGCCCTGGCATAACGTATAAGTTGTGAAATGAAAACGCCAAAGGCAGAAGAAGATGGAATATTAATACATGGGAACGGGACGTTCGTGTTATTGAAATTGAAATCGTTGCGTTTGCTATGGAGGGAAGAGTGAAGCTGACCTTTCTTCCCAATCTATTTCTATTCCGAGGAATAAATCTAGGTAAGAAGCCGATGTGTTGCTCTCTGTCGACTCTTTGAGGGTAATTCTGAAATTCTGGAATATTTATAGATACGACATCGTCAATGTAGCTGTACGTAAATTGAACCGAGATTCTAACTGTTTATTTCCTGTTGAGATCAGAGACTATAAATTCCGCTTCATATGAATACAAAAAGATGTCAGCCAAGAGATGTGCACAATTTGTAGCCATTGGAATGCCGACAATTTGCTGGAAAACCTTTCCCGTAAAAACCACCAAGATGTTGTCTACTAGAAACTCCAGCATCTTGATAATATCGTCCTCAGTGTATTTGTTATTGGAATCAGAGTGTTCCCTCACAAAATATGGTTCCTCATGACCTATTACAAAATATTTATATATTTATATCTGCCATTACCATTTTTGTAAGCAAAGGAGGTTTGCATAGTAGATGTGAGTCTGTTTTAATATTCTGGTAAGGAATTGTTGTGCAAAAAGTCGGAAAATCAAAAGTCTTGATGCTTGTTATATGTCTGAAATATGAAGACTAAATGTTCCAACCACTCTTTGGAATCCAAATCTGATTGACTCCAAGCGAAATGCTCAAACCACTCGGTCATGGAGGCCCCTTGGATAATAATAATAATAATAATAAAAAAAAAAAAAATAATAATAATAATAATTATAATAATAATAACAATAATAATGATAACAACATCAATAATAATAGTAATAAAAATTAATAATAATAGTAATAATTAATAACAATAATAATAAAAACAATAATAATAATAATAATAATAAGAAGAAGAAGAAGAATAACATTAACAATAATAATAACAATAATGATAATAATAATGATAATAATAATAATAGTAATAATATTAATAATAATGATAATAATAATAATTATAATAATAATAATAATAATAATAATAATAATAATAATAATAACAATAAAAACAACAATAATAATAATAATAATTATAATAATATTAATAATAATAATAAATTATAATTATAATAATAATAATAATAATAATAATTATAATAATAATGATAATATACAATGGAGCTCCCCAGTGAAACGTGCCCTGCTGCCATCACAAAATTTATTCAACATCAAGTAGAATAAAATTATCACTATATCGACTATATGTTTCAACATACGTTTACCTCACGTTGTGTTTCCGCTTTAAAAACTATTTTACTGTGACAATTTGACTGCATTTATATTATGAACTTGAATTTACTTATTTTATGAACTTTACTTATTGATATTTAATGTTATATCATATTGTGTGAGAGAGCCGGCATATTAATTGAGCGAGAGGGTGATTGTTTTTTTTCTTTCAATCTTCTCCAACTTGTGCTAGCTTACAGAATTTCTTATCTTTACAGGTCTAGACATATCACAAATTTTTTGAAAAAAAAATGAAACTTAATTGAATGGGGCTTTAGAAAATTATTCTGAATTTGCGTAAATTATGAACAAACATAGCTATCAATTAAAACCTACATGTGATTTAGAACGCATCAAAGCGCTCTGCAAATTTTTGACAAGAGTTACTGAACTTGAATTACAGTGTGAAAATACAGTGTGCTTCGAAAGTTTTCTTTTCTTTTCAAACATTCACTTACTAACAATCATCATTAACTAATATTCGAAACTATCCATTAAAATAAATACAAATTGAAAATGAATTAGCTAGATAGTACAATTTTAACAAAGTATATTATACTATTAATGGTTATTTCTATTTCAGAGAAGCTGAACTGATATAATATTAATTCAAATGAATTTCAGTTTCAGAGTTCAGAGATTGTTTACACATATCAATTGTATTTTAAACGTAACAATTCATAGTATTGTTCCGTTTCCCCCCTGTATATTCCCCACTACTTTACGCAGTTTTGATGCGCGATTTTTTTCACGAATAATCATGCGGTGAAGTATGCTACACCACGGAACTGACTGGTTATCGTGATTAAGGTAGATATACATATATATATATATATAATTGTATATAGAAGTTGTTATTCTGAATGCTGTACTTTGAAGTTTTATTGTTTTGTCACTGTACTTTGAGTGTATACTTAATTCCGAGTTTCACAATGGCACAAAGTGAACCGGAAAAACTAGATGTTAAGAAGGATCCATCTATGTATAAAATCTTAACAAATCAAGAGTATGAACAACTGAAGGTCCAGCTGAAGTATAAAACAGGTACCCCGAAACAGGATCACAAATTTGAGTTCAAGTCTCCAAATTTGAGTCAATTTCCTCGTCTTAACCATATTGCTAATGCAACTAACAATCCCTAAGCTAGTTTTATACAACAAAATATACCTTTGTTTACTACTCCTAAATTGCCCATGTTTAGTGGTAATGAAGGTCAACAGAAAGGTGAGGTGTCATTTGATGTGTGGCAATATGAAGTGAAATGCTTGTTGAATAGTAACCAATATCGGGAACATATCCTTTTGCAAGCGATTGGAAATTCTCTTAAGGGTACTGCGAGATCAATGCTTGTTTCTCTTGGTGAGCAAGCTACAGCTCACGATGTACTTACGAAACTTTATGGTTTTTATGACAATGTAAGTACTTGCGAAATTTTAATGCAGTCATTTTATAATGATTGTCTGAAGGAAGGTGAGTCTATAGTAGCATATGGTTCACGTATAGAAGAAACGCTCATTAAGGCTATCAATAGCGGTCATCTTAATATGTCAGTCAAAGATACTCTTTTGTAAAGTAAGTTCTGGACAGGAATAAGAAGTCAGCAATTACGACATAGCACTCGTCATCATTATGACAATGATCTAGATTTTCAGTCTTTATTACGAGAAATCCGCAATCTGCCTGATCTTATACAAATTCGCTAAGTTGTGAAAACTGGGAACTTGACGCCCTTAGTACAATTCTATAACCATCTAATTTTCGCGCTGGTCAAGCTGGTTTTACACACATATACGCATGAGTTATATTAAAAATTCAGTCAATTTGGTCAGTCTGTCTGTCACTATTTTTCACTAATGCAATCATACACAAATCGCTACGCACATTCATACAAAGAAGTGAAGAGGCAGAATTGAAGTTATGTGTTAGTAAACACATGTACGTTAACATCAATACGACCAGACTGACTATTTATTTGATATATATATATATATATGTATATATATATATATAAATATCAATATATATATATATATATATATAGCTAATAAAGATTTAATTTGAATATAATAAATATGGATTCGAACCTAGGACATCCGTGGCATAGCTCAAGCTAATAATATAATAATAATAATAATAATAATAATAATAATAATAATAATAATAATAATAATAATAAATATTTACATACCGACTGCAATTTCCTTCATGGCAAGTATATAGAGCGATATATTGGATATTCCGATGCGCCGAGTATTAACCGTTTTACTTTTCAGCGTAAGAATATATGAACGAATCAATAAAGAATAGAATATCACATGTTTATTTCTTATATATTTAATCTTAAAAGCCATACATTAGGCCTACTACAAAACAAATAAAAATCACAGAAAGAAATCGGAAACACGAGACTACATCTGTAGCACATTGTACAGCCTACAAGCCCCATATCGCGATATATCTAGGTCATGTTATGACCAGAACCACAAACCACCGTCTGGCACAGAAGTGAAAGTTCGCTTCATGGTTACAACAGAAAAAAAGAGAATATTCTAAAATAACTTAAAAACAAATCTGACTCTTATTCAAAATTCTCCATATCACTAGTTTCTTTCAAAATGA
The DNA here is from genome assembly GCA_030159075.1 of Atrina japonica. Classification (NCBI taxonomy): domain Eukaryota; kingdom Metazoa; phylum Mollusca; class Bivalvia; order Pterioida; family Pinnidae; genus Atrina; species Atrina japonica. Next base: position 478,404 of record BROG01000515.1, read on the forward strand.
TATGAAAATAAGAAAATAAACCTTAATTCCATTAAGTATTTTCGGACAGAAAAGGGGAACTACTTCTCGTCTCACACAGCTGTTTAGCTGTTACGTCATATGAAAAAACTCCTACCACAAAGCCCATTAAATATAAAAATTTCAGATACCAAACTATAAATCAATAGAATGTCTAGGACACAGATACAATTCAAACACGGACCTCTGGAAACCAAGAGGTGGGATCAGGTGCCATGGAGGAGTAAGCATCCCCTGTCGACCGGTCACACCCACCGTGAGTCCACAGTCAATTCACGAAACAAGTGAGGAGTGTATCCTCGTCACATTTGGTACAGACGTCTCAACAACCGCCAACGAATAGGCAACTCAACATTTCACTTAGTGAAACAGAGTACTCGCAAACAAGACTATTATACCGACCGTAAAATTTGCGGAACGTTGACATTAAACGCGGTTTTCGATATCCCTGTGTCAATAATTTGTCAGTGAGTAGTTTACCTCTGTATATGAAATCTTCATATGTTGTGCACGCCCTGGCATATCGGATCATTTGTGAAATATAAACTCCATATGCGGGTGACTAACCGATAGAATGAATAGAATAAATTTCGTAGCCAGCTGACTACAGATTAACAGAAAATGATAATATATATAAATATAAGGATTGTTTTTTATTTTTTGGACTGCATCGAGTATAAATGCAATGGCTTATGGAAAAAATTCAATTAATTTTTTTCCATAAGCCATTGCATTTATACTCGATGCAGTCCAAAAAAATGAAAAACAATCCTTAAATACAAACGCAAGCAGAATATTTATTGCCTAATGTATGAATAAATATATTCAAATTTGAAACTGTCTTAAAAGCTCAAAATAGATGTCTCTTAATCAAATTAAACGGAATGGCACGTATTTATTTTGCACATTTTATTAAATGGTACATTTATGCTGTTTTCCATTTATTAAATTATTTACAGGAAATATTTCAGAATGTGTATTAGAGAACTGCCATTTCAGGGGAAGATATACAAACAATTATTAAATTATTTACAGGAAATATTTCAGAATGTGTATTAGAGAACTGCCATTTCAGGGGAAGATATACAAACAACAATTTCTGTCATTTTGATTGGAAAAAAAGAAGATGATGACGTCATGCTATTAAAAATTCTCACATTCACAATTTCGGGACTCGTCATCATTTCCTGTGTTATTGCAGCGTCTGTTTCTTGTCATCGGTTAGTATACATAAACCCAGTACCAGCAGCCCTTTTCACACAAAAAAACTAAAGATAACTTTTACTCTTAAGAATAAAATGAAGATTGTTATGCTTAAGATAAATAATTTGTCGTAACTTTAAAAAGAGCTATCACCCACACTTAAGAGATAACTTTTACTCTTAAGAGTAAAATTAAGATTGTTATAATAAGATAAAAATTTGTCGTAACTGTAAAAGAGCTATCACCCACACCAGACAAATTTTTACTCTTAAGATTTTATCAATGATCGTAAGTTTTTCCATAGAAAAAAATAATAAATGAACTAAATATGTTATTTGATATGATTAACAAAATAGCTATTCACAGAGAAAGTATTTTTCGGTTAGTATACATAAACCCAGTACCTGGTATTTCAGTACCAGCCGATTACTTTATACTAAGAAATATTTCGTTTGCACCATTTAATTTCTTAAGTACTCGAAAGCTAATTTTTACAGAGGGTACTCTTTGGCAGAATTGGGTTTAATACATGGGCTTGTATAATGCTACTTTTTTCTTTTGGAAAATCACATTATATCAAATTCAAGTGCAACTGATGAAGCATTTTTTACCAAAACGAGCGCCATGAGCATTAGTTTATAACGGGGGGGGGGGGGGGGGGGGGGGGGGGGGGGGGGGGGGGGGGGGGGGGGCGTGTATTTGTATATAACTTGGTATATTATATACATAATACCAAAGTTATCTCATGAAACATTTTATTTTACATGTATGTATGTATGTATGTATGTATGTATGTATGTATGTTTGTATGTATGTATGTATGTATGTATGTATGTATGCATGCATGCATGCATGCATGCATGTCTGTCTGTCTGTCTGTCTGTCTGTGTGTGTGTGTGTTTGAATATCGATATCAATTGTACATAAAGTAATGTTTTGCTCATTTCACTGAAACTTCAGAAATATGACGAAAATGTACCTTGCTCAACGTATGTATTGCATTTTCACGGGGAAATAATAAGTGCGACTGACAATCTGTTTTTTTATAAATTGCTGAACAGTTAAAATAGTAAGAAAAGGTTTATTTAGAGATATAGTTAATTTGACGGCTTTAGATCCCTGTCAAAATATGATACATTTTGTACACGTACCCGTATACACAAACAAGTATATATAATTAAATATATCTGCCCCGAATTAGTTATACATAAATGTCGATTATCAATTTTATCTCTATTTCTCTTTTTTCTCCCTCTCTCTACCTTCTCTCCATTCCCTTCCCTCCGTCATCTGCGTATCGTTCTTTCTGTCACACCGTCTGCCCTCTCTGTCTCACCCTCTCTCTACCTCTCTTTGTGTCTCTCTTTCCATCCCTCTATCTCTCTGTTTCTGATTCTGATTCTATATTCAGAGGAAACTTATGTTGTTGTAATTTTTCTTTATCTTTAGACGTCACAAGAGAAAAAGACAAATTAAAAGTAAGTATAATATATAAGTACAACAAAAATAAAGAATCGTATAGAGTTATAGGTCATGCTGACATTGTGATTGAAAATTATCAATAATTCATTTTGATATTCCCTCTGATAATTGTTATTAGCTTATGTTAACGTCGCGTTTAATAAGTGTTGAAATTCATATTTATGTGTCAATAGTTCATGTTGACGTAGTGTTTGTGTGTCAATAGTTCATTTTGACGTAGTGCTTGTGTGTCAATAGTTTATATTGACGTAGTGTGTGCGTCAATTGTTTATGTTGACATATTGTTTGCGTGTCAATAGTTCATGTTGACGTAGTGTTTGTGCGTCAACAGTTCATGTTGACGTAGTGTTTGTGTGTCAATAGGTTATGTTGACAGTGTTTATGCGTCAATAGTTCATGTTGACATATTGTTTGCGTGTCAATAGTTCATGTTGACGTAGTGTTTGTATGTCAATAGTTCATGTTGTCATAGTGTTTGTGTGTCAATAGTTTATGTTGACGTTGTGGTTGTGCGTCAATAGTTCATGTTGACGTAGTGTTTGTGTGTCAATAGTTTATGTTGACGTAGTGTTTGTGCGTCAATAGTTCATGTTGACGTAGTGTTTATGTATCAATAGTTCATGTTGACGTAGTGTTTGTGTGTCAATAGTTTATGTTGACGTGAGTGTATACGTATCAATAGTTCATGTTGACGTAGTGTTTGTGTGTCAATAGTTTATGTTGACGTGAGTGTATATGTATCAATAGTTCATGTTGACGTAGCGTTTGTGTGTCAATAGTTCATGTTGACGTGAGTGTAAATGTATCATTAGTTCATATTCACGTAGTGTTTATGTGTCAATAGTTCATGTTGACGTAGTGTTTGTGTGTCAATAGTTCATGTTGACGTAGTGTTAGTTGTCAATAGTTCACGTTGACGTTGTGGTTGTGTGTCAATAGTTTATGTTGAGGTAGCTTTTGTATGTCAATAGTTCATGTTGACGTAGTGTATATGTATCAATAGTTCATATTGACGTAGCGTTTATGTATCAATAGTTCATGTTGACGTAGTGTTTGTGTGTCAATAGTTCATGTTGACGTAGTGTTTGTGTGTCAATAGTTCATGTTGACGCAGTTTTTATGTGTCAATAGTTCAACTTGACGTAGTTATTATGTGTCAATAGTTTATGTTGACGTGGTGACATTTTTACGTGCTTTATGATTTAGTATATTGAAAAGCACACATACCTATACAACAAATAACACACACAAACAGAAACGCATATCTACACACTTATGTCTACATACATACATATATCCGCATCTGTACACACACACACACATACGCACGCACACGCACACACACACACACACACACACACACACGTTAAGCATATATATATCTACAACCCATTTACATCAAGTTATTGATAATGGGACTGATTCATGTACCATGTGATAGCCGATAATGTTTGTGCGGGACCATTATTTCTACTAGTGATGGAATGACGCTAGAAGACGATATTCCGCGCTAACGTCAATTCAGCGGGTTGATTACATAGCGTATCGTTCCATCACCATTGGAGATACTAGTACCGCACAAACGTTATCGGTTCTCACGTGGTACACAAATCAGTCCCATTTTCACATATCCTTTTATTTCTTTTATTACAGACCTGGCTTCGATTTCAACCCCCAAACAAACCACTGCCGCAGAATCGGAATATCAAGATATAAGAGAATCAAAAATGTTAACAGATTGTAAAACTTTACGTGTGGAGATACCCGAAGGTACATATGGAAAACTGAATACTAAATCAAATAATAACCAATCATCTGACGATTCTGCGTTTCAGTATGATACGATGCAAGGTTTAAACGAATACAGTTTTCTGTCATTCAAAAAACCCGATGACGTGACCAGTACAACAGATAAGTACGGAGAGGACAAACTAAACGACGCTTCTAATTTTTCTTGTATTGGTCTTGATGAACGTGAATATGTAAAAGTTTCTCTACACGCTGTGCCTAAGCCACACATTGCTTATAGCTGCGAACCCGTATCTTCATCAAAAGACCCGGACAAGTTTGTTGTTAAAAATATAACCGGTGCAAGAGGGGTGACAGTTGCTGAAGTACATACGATGGGGGACGGGCATGACAGTGCATGCGGAGGAAGAAAAGATTATAAACATCCATATAAAGAAGGAGGCGGACCCGTTGGAAGTGATAATTATGAAACACTGAATGAAAAAATAGATTCTCTAACGTTGAAGGATAAAACTTACGAAAAGTCAAATCACAAAATAAGCGACGGTGTTTATAGTTTAGCCCAAGGAGTTAAAAGAAAAAAATGATACCGAAAAAACAAAAGAAAAGACGTGTAGTTTTGTAAAAGGAGATGCAAAGTAATATGGAAAGGTCAAACAAAAAACTGAAAAGACGAAATCCATGTGATTACGATGCGAATACGCGGCTTTATGATTCAACAACAATGATGACATTTGTTTGTATACAATATTCATGATATTGAACAACAACAACACATATTTGTTTTATAGTTCCATGTTTGATGTTAATTTTGTATTAAAAAAATCATCATCACCACCACCATCAGCAGCAGCATCATTATCGTCGTCGCAATCATCAGCTTAATCTTCTATACCATTGGCGGTTTCAGTAATTTGAACATTACTTCATTTTCTGGACCCCAGGAGAAAGAAACAGTTGAAGATATCAAGAATTGATTGAAATGTCATTATAACATTTACAAACAAACACCACAAATACCAAATAGGTATTGATTAAAAATATTAATTACGATAATATTCCAATTAAATATCTAGTATTCAATATCAACTTCAATTCTGACGTTATAATTAAACAAAATTACGAAGTTATAAAGATCTGCAAAGAAAGCAAAAACAATCTCAAGACAACTATTTCTGTCCATAAGACTTCGGCTAGGATTTAAAACAGATGTGGTGTCATACAAGGCCAAATACTAAGCCTTAATGTATATCCAAATCTGTATACCAGCAACTACTGCACAAAGACCGAAAACTAGAAAAACCCGAGTGATCCGAGGTCTTGTTTAGAAATCAATATAGGGATGTTGATTTCTACATATGTGTAAATATCCGTCAGTGGTTTGTCAGCTTATGTTTCAGTTAGATACAGTGACAATATTTTCCATACAGATACTTTGATATGGCGAGATTAAACAGGCCGATTTCATTAGTATAAGTTTGGTTTTATATGAAAAAATATTTATTTCATTTCTTACTCTTGTTTCTAATTATATACCTCCATTAGTGTATATGTATATCTTGGAAATTTCCTAGAATCCTATTCTCTCGTAATACCAATCTGTTTATTCCGTAAAGTGTCGTCATAGCTATTTGTGACGTAATTGTTCTGTCTCTAAGACCTTGGTTTTGCTGCGTGATGTGAACGTCTATTCCTGTTCGTTTTTTTTGTCACTGTCTGTTAACATCACCCTCTCGAATCTAAATATCACAGACCCTAGCTTGTATCTAAATGTCATAGACAATAGCTTGTATCTAGATATCATACACAATAGCCTGTATCTAGATATCATACACAATAGCCTGTATCTAGATATCACAGACCCTAGCTTGTATCTAGATATCACAGACCCTAGCTTGTATCTAGATATCATACACAATGGCTTGATAGCCTGTATCTAAATATCATAGACAATAGCTTGTATCCTAATATCATAGACACTAGCTATCTAAATATCATAGACAATAGCCTGTATCTAAATATCATAGACAATAGCTATCTAAATATCATAGACATTAGCCTGTATCTAAATATCATAGACACTAGCTATCTAAATATCATAGACATTAGCCTGTATCTAAATATCATAGACAATAGCTTGATAGCGTGTATCTAAATATCATACACAAGAGCTTATGTCTAAATTATTTAGATTTTTTGTGATTTTTTTAGTTTAATTACAAGTTGGCACAGTAGTACTAGCACGAGTGACACTAGTTACGTTTTTACTTTAAGATAGGAACGCTAAGGTAATTAATGATATTTTTTCTGGAATTAAAGTTGATTTATTAGGTTCAACGTATGACTGGTAAAACTTTTGATGTGCAATTATGTGCTGGAGTTATGCTTTATTTTCAGTACCCAGATGTTGTGTAGCATAGGCCTGCGGACAACTAAGTTGTCCGACAAGTATAAAACTTGTTACTGCGTCCGTTTGTTGTTTGTTATCTTCTTGACATAAATGTACTACTGTTCAAAGTAAATTTGCTTGTTTTTTATTTACAAAACAACTACATGTAGTCGGCCGGAATTTACAGCCAAAAGAAACAGTTGAGCTATTTTTAGAATATTTCGGTATCTAACGTCACTGTAGGACCTATTTCACGGGTGACAAGTTCACTTGAAGGTGAAACATCAAATGTATATAAAAATCACAAATACCAAAGTATAAATCAGGATGTCCACACGACAAATATACAAATCAGGTCAACATTGGACAAACACGGACCTCTGGTAATCCAGATGTGGGATCAAGTTCCTTGGAGGAGTAAAACTCCCCTGTATACCTGTCACACCCGCAGCGAGTCCACAGGCAAATTTAAATGCAATTAACGAGGAACAAATCCTCGTCAAAATTGATACAGACGACTCAAGATGTGTTTTACCCTTCCTACCCTGAATACCTGAGTGGTATGCTCTTTTGTAATGTTCAAGACTAGTCTATTATGGTCTGTAGGGTTGAAAGGGTTAAGTAAAGATACCGGAAATTTGTTGAACTGATGCTTATTGCTGTTTTTGTGCCCAACATAATTTTTCTTGCAATCTCAATTCAATGCGCTATAAAACAGTAGGAAATAACCAATAAATCACTAGACCTTACCACTAGGAATATTGAAATAAATAGATAGGAAAAGTCCGGTACATCGATTGAATTTTTCACAAGGAATATTCAAATAAATGCAATGTAGATAAAATACACCATTAGGAACATTTCATTAAATCGATTGATTTCAACTCGGAAAAATTCTGATAAATCGATAAAATGCAAGTTCTAGGAAATCAAAAGAGGTCACCATTAAACTAGTGTCTTGCCAACCGTCAATACAACCGTCAATGATATTCATGAGATAAGGCGTGTTCGTTTCAAAAATTTTAAGGCGCATTTTTAATCTCAATTAATTATTTTCAATTATTATAAATTATTCTTTATTTTGCACATTTTCAGTTTATAACTTTTATAGTATTATTCATGTTTATTGTTAAGTTTAACGTGGATTGCATTAAAAGAGCATTAAAATGCCGTTATTGAAGGCTGTTATTGACGGCTGTTATTGATGGCTGTTATTGATGGATAGACACTGAAGTTAGTATGACCAACATTTCTTATTGACTGCTGGGCTTACTGGAAGTTTCTGAGCGACGCCTAAGGTATGGGAGGTTGAGGTAGGCATGACTTCTCATATGCACTATGCCACATATCCCATACACCCTCAGAAAGGGACACAAGGGGTAAAACTGACAATTTGGGACCAAATTTCTTTTTGACTGCAGGATATACTGTTAGTTTCTGAGCGACACCGAAAGTACGGGAGGTAGAAGTGGGCATTGACCCTCGCATGCACTATGCCACATATGACCTAGACCCTCATGGAAGTGGGCACATGCATGGGGTAAAACTGACATTTTGGGACCTTATTTTTTATTGACTGCTAGGCTTCCTGGGAGATTCTGTGTGACGCCCAAGGTATGGGAGGTAAATGTGGGCATGACTTCTCACAGACACACTGTCACATATCACCATGACCCACAGGAGTAAAACTGACTGATGTCTAACACATATGTGGCATAGGGAATTGGAGAGGTCATGCCCACCTCTTCCTCCCATATCTTGGGCGTCGCTCAAAAAGTCCTAAGACTGCAGGTATTGACAGCTGGTATTGATAGCAGGTATTGACAGCTGGTATTGACAGCTGGTACTGATAGCTGGTATTGACAGCTGGTATTGATAGCTGGTATTGACAGCTGGTATTGATAGCTGGTATTGGACGCAACAGCCCAGAGGCTGGATACGCGGTCGCGCGGGATGATGGGGCGTGCTGGTATTGACAGGTGGTATTGATAGTTGGTATGGATAGCTGGTATTGTCATCTGGGTATTGATGACCGGCTCTGGCCTGCACGGTTGTATATGATAGCTGGTATATTGACAGCTGGTATTGACAGCTGGTCGGGCAGAGCAGGGGAGGGGCTCCGGGGGTGGGCGGGTGCGCGCATGCGGACGATTGACTGCTGAATATTGATAGCAGGTATTGACATTGATGCAGCAGCTGGTATTGATAGCTGGTAGCAGCCTGGGAGGCGGGCGGTGGCTAGGAGGGGGGATTTGGAGACCCGCCGGTGCCCAGGCGGGCTGATGGCACCGTGGATGATAGCTGGTATTGACAGCTTGTTGGGCTGCTCGGGCGCGGGAAGGCCACGGGGCAGGGCACGGCCGGGCAGGGTGGTGGGGTACGGCGGTACCACGCCGTGCGCACCCGCGGGGGGCTGGGGGCACCCGGGGCCAGGGTGGGGCTTCGCGGTTCTGGGTTGGGTATTGACTGGGGTGGGAGGTGGGGGGAGATCTAGAAGGCGGGGCGGTGTCTGCACGCCGGGGGGGGAAGGGGGAGCGCGCGGGGGTTTGGTATTGCAGCCGCCGGGTGCGGACGGGCGGGCGCGGAGACCGGGGAGCGTGTGGAGTTGGGGGGGGGGGCAGTGCACGGAGGCGCGCTGCGGGCGTGGGGGGGGCTTGCGTTATGCTGATGGGGGCATAGGGTATGGAGGGTGGGGCCACGTTGGGAGGGTGTTGTGGGGTGGGGACGCCGAACCATGGGGGGGGGAGGGGGGGGGTCGGGGGGGGGCAGAAGACGGGGCAGGAAGCAAAGGGGTACGAGGACGCCGGGGAAAGCGACGTGAGTGTGGGGGGGGGAGGGGTGGCGAGGGCCGTTTGGGGTGGGGGCTAGGGGCCCGGGGAGTGGGGGGGGAGCCAGGAGGGGCCGGATGGCCTTCGGCCCGGGGGGGCGGACTGGGGGGCCGCAGTTGCGGGTAGGGCGGGGGGGGGCGGGGTTGGGGGGGGGGGGCGGCTTGGAGGGATGGGAGGCCGGGGGGATGGGCGGGGGGCTGCAGCGGCGGACGGGACCGCGCGGGGGATGCGTCCGTGGGCGGGCCCCAGGAGTGGAGGAAGGCCGAATCTGGGGGGCGCCGATAGGGTGCGGGGTGGGGTGGGGGGATTTGGGGGGGTTAAGGTGTTGATGCTGGGGCGAGTGGTCGTTGATGCGGAGGGCCGGGAGCTGGCACTGGCCCGGACTAGGGGGGGGGGGCCGGGGGGGGGCAGGCGTGCAGGCGGATGGCGACCCGCGGTTGGGTCGGCCTTCCGGGTGGAAGAGGCACAACCCGCGGCGCGGTGAGAGGGGGGACAGCTGTGGGGGGGCGGACGGGCTGAGCGACGCGGGGCGCGGATTGCGTGCGGGTGGGTTGCGGGCATGGGCGCCGAGGGGCCGGCGCAGTAGTGGGGGAGGGGGGGGTGGGGACCGGGATTGTATTAGTGGGGTTGGGGGGCAGGGCTGGGAGGGGGCGTGGGCAGCGAGGGGGGCGATGGTGGGGGACGCGGGTGGGGCGGCCCCGGGGGGAGGGCGGGGTGGTATTGCCAGGGTGCACGTAAGGGCCGGGCGGTGGGTGTGCGGGACGGGGCGACTGCTGGTGGGAGGCTGCTGAATGGCCGGCCGCCTGTGGCGGGGAGGGGGCTGAAGTGGCGGGGCCTGCAGAGCCGTGGGCGCCGGGGATGCGAAGCGCCACGACATCTGGCCTGCCATGTTGCCATTGATGGCGGCCGTCGCGGCGGGGCCTGCGGGAGACCCATAGGACCGTCGGAAGTGAGGGTGCGGGGGGTGGCCGCGGGGGCGGGGGCCGGGGGGGGTGGGTGGGCGCCGGGGGGGGGGTTGTGGGGGGAGAGATAGCTGGTATGCACCGGAGGAATGGGATGTGGGGGGGGTAGGGGGCGTGGGGGTTGGTTAGGGCGGGGTTGGGTGGGATGGGGAGAGGAGCGGGCCGGCGATGGGAGCTGGTATTGAGGGGGTGCTAGTGTACGACAAGGGGGGCTGAGTATGGCGGGCACACCCGAGGAACGCTCGGCCTGGGGGGCGTGCGCCGGCCGGGGATGTAGGGACGCCGCGCGCGCCCCGACGCGCAGCTGGTATTGAGGCAGGTGGCGGGTCCCCGGGTGTGTGGCTTGGCTTGCGTAATGGTCGGAAAGCGAGCTGTGACGTGGGGGGCGGGGGGAGGGTCTGCCGGGCGAAGCAGCCATGATAGGCGTTGGATGGGGGAGGGAGCTGGGAGGGGGGGGAGGGGGGGCGCATTGTGACAGGGGGTTATGGGACGGGAGGGGGGCCAGCTGCAGGCCCGCTGGGTGCTGGTACGTTATGGGGCAGACCCCCTTTGTGGTGCCCGAGGAGAGCGGGCGGGGGGCGATGGGTGGTGGGTGAGCGCCGGGGGGGGGGATGGGCGGCAGGGGGGGGCCCGGCGGGTGCGGCGTGGGTAGGTGGGCGTGCGGCTGAGACGGGGGCGGGGCCGCGGCAGGGCGGGGCGAGGTGGGGGCGAGAGGAGGCTGGTATTGATAGCGATGGTATTGAGGCGGCAGAGGGGGGCCGGGGGGTGGGGTGCAGAGAGCCGCGTTTTTGTGGCGACAAGGGAGCGGGCCGGGGGGTAGTGAATTGGGCCGTCGCTGACGGTTGGTTGGGGTTAGTTGGTATTGCTAGGGGGTTGAGTCGTGGAGGTCGTTGTGGCGCCTGCGAAGCGGCCCCCGCTGGCGAGGGCAAGGGGGGGGTGCGTTGGGTGCGAGCCGTGTGGCGCAAAGCTGGTATTGGACGAAGGGTCACCCACCTGGCGGCTGATGGGGGAGATTGGTCCCTGCCTGGGATGTGGGGTGCGGGCGACGCGGGGAGGGCCGGCCGGGGGGGGCCGCGAGCGTAGTGGTGGGGACAGTGGTAGGGGGGGCGGCGGTGCCGTGTGGCAGGGCCTGCGTTGGGGATGTTGGATGCGGCTTGACGTGAGTTGGGGAGGTTGGGGAGGGGGGTTGCGCCGGCGGGGGTGGGTGGTGTGCGGGGCTGGGGTAGAGGATGCGTTATTGAGCGTTGGCGCTGGGCGGGGGGGAAGGGGCGGGCAGTGTGTGGGTGTGGCCGGGAAGGGGGGGGGGCCACTAGTCGGCAGGGTGGGGGAATGTGGAGGCGAGTATCGAGCGTGGTGGCGGGGGCGGCGGCCCGGGGCTAGCCCGACCCGGATGCCACGGGAGGTATGGGTGGGGGGGGGAAGGATGGGGGGACGGGCTCGAGGGGTGTATGATTGGGATGGGGCGGTCGCGTTGCTGTGGAGGGGGGGTTGGGCGCCGGTGGGGGGGCCGGGCGCGGAGGCGGGGGCAGCCCGGTTGGGTTAGGGGCTTGGGGTTGGGGGGTGGCGGCGGGTGTGCAGGCGGGGCGCGGGGTATTGAGGAGCGTACGGGGGCCGGGTGCGAGGGGGTCTGCTTGAGGGGTGTCTGACAGATGGTTCGGGGGTTGGGCTTTTTGGTGCGCCCTCTGCGCGCAACGGTGTGGTGGCGCGGGAGCTGGGGGGGTGCCGGGGAGGCTTGGGGGCCTGTGGTGGTTCTGGGGGGTTGGGGTTGGGTGGCGTGGGAGATGGGCCCGGTGGGAGCGGGGGGGGGGTCTGTCGTTGGGGGCTCGGCGGCTCCGGCGGCCCCGCTGGGGGGGTAGGGGGCGTGCGCGAGGACGGGGGCCATGCTTTGAGTAGGGGATGAGGGGCGTGGATATTGACAAGGGGGGGGAGGGGTGGGGCGGGGCGGGGGTTGGGCGCTGATGCAGGGGTGTTGTCGCAGCGCGACGGAGGGGGGTTTGGTTTGGAGAGACAGGGGGGACGGGGGACGGGTTCGAGCACGGGGGCACGGTGGGGGTGCCCGTCGGGGGCCGCCTTGCCGGTGTTGGGGGGGCATGTGTTCGGCTCAAGCGTGGCACAGGAGGAATGTGCCGAGGGGGGCGACAGGGGGGAATGGCGTGGGCTCACGGATGTGCCATGCTATGAGAGGAGCGGCGCCGCGAGGAGCGGCGTTGGCGCAGATGGGTGTACGGGAAGATACAGGCGGCTGGTAGGGTGGCGGGGAATAGAGCAGCGTGCAGTTGCCGGCGGGTGGGGGGCCGGGGGGTGCGGCGCGCGATTGACCGCCGTGGGGCCGTGGGGGGGGGGGGCACATGGGCACGCCGCGGTGCTCGGTTGCTGATGGGAACAGGGCGGTCGAGAGGGGGGGGAGAGCGGTGCGGTTGGCCAGTGGGGCGCCCCTGGGATGTGGGGAATTGCGCCTCCTGGACCCGGGTGGCCGCGGTTTTTGACATGCGGGGGGAGGCCGCTGGCAGTGGTTTTGGGGGCCCCGGGGCTGACACGCAAGCGACCGGGCAAGGCTTGACTGGATGAGGGCGGGCGAGACGGGTGCTGCAAGCCTGGGTGTGACCGACTGGCAGCCTGCGGGGCCTCCACGAGGCCGAAGCGGGGCATCGGTGCAGCCCGATGCCGCGGACCCGCGGGATTGGGTGGGGACTGGATGGGGAGGGCCGTTGCCACGGGCGGGGGGGGGTAATGGGGGTAGCGTCTGAGAGCAGGGGGCGCGCACAGCGCGGGCGTGGCCTTGGGGCTTGCGGGCTCTGGGGGCGCACCGGAGGTGGTGGACGGGGGGGGGGGGAACGCCCGAGCGGTTATGGCGGCCGGGCGAAGGGCGCCTGAGGTGGCTGCGGTGGGAGTCTGAGGTTTTTAGCGGGGCTGGCAGGCGGAGTAGCAGGCGGCGCCCGCCTGGGCGGCCAGGAGGTGCATTTGGGGACCGGGGGGGGGCCCGTAGGTGGTGGATTGGGTGCCGGTGCCGGCGCGGGTATGTGGGGGCGCCGCTGAGACTGGGGGGTGGGACGGGGTGCCGGAGGTCGCTAGAGGTGAGCGGCGGTGGGGCGCCCACGGTAAGGTGGGGCCCCATGCGCGGTGCACGGGGTGCTCGGTGGGGCGGCCAGGCCATATGCCGTGGTGGGGGAGTGCGCGGTGGGGGGGAGATTTGGCGGGGGCGGGGAACCGCACGTGTGATTGGGGCCGGCGCCGTGAGTGTGGGGGCGGCTCCGAGGCGGGGGCCGCGGGCGGGGATTGTCGATTAGCGCGAGCAGCGCCCCGGGGTTAGGTTTTGGCTGGGGCCGTGGGCGGCGGGGTTGGGGGTGGTCTGTGGGGCGCAGCTGGTATTGGGGACAGCAGCTGCAGGGGGGGGTCGCGGACAGGAGCGGGCCGTATGGGGGGGGGGCGGGGCGCGGGTGCGGCGGTGTGGGTGTGGGGGGTGCTGCGTGACGGGTGCTCTGGGGGCCGCTGTGGGCTGGGGGAGCGGAGGACGGCGGATGCAAGGGCGAGCGATGGTGACAGCGGGGCGCCAGAGGGGCTTAGTGTGGCCGTGGGTTATATCGATATGTTGGCGGGGATTGGCGCTGCAACCGCGATGACAGCTGGTATTGAACGGGGGGCGGTGGGTGTGCACGAGCGGGGGTTGCGGGGGGGTGTACGTGCACGCGTGGAGTCCCGTGTGCTGGAGGGGGGTGGGGGAGAGAGGGAGGTGGGGGTGGTGGTGGGGGTGAGGGGGGCGGGGCGGGGAGAGTAGGCGCGGTGGGGCGAGTGGTGGGTGAGGCGGGGGGGGGGAGGGGGGGGAGAGTGGGCGGATGGGGGGGGTCGGCGGGCGTGTCGGTTGGCAAGGAGCGTGGTATTGATGGGGGTGACGGCGCCCCGGTCTTTGTCCTGCTGCTGGGAGCGTTGGAGCCCCGCCTATGTGTGGGGGGGTGAGGCCGGCGGGTTGGGGGCGGGTGATCGGGCCTTGGGGAACGGGGGGTCTGGTATGTGGCGCACGGGAGGGGGCATGCGGAGGTGAAGCTGGTATTGACAGCGGTGAACGCGCTCGGCGCGGGGGGAGATGCACGTAGGGGGGACGACCGGGGGATGCGTGGGGCCACAGGGAGAACGTGGGTGGGGATGGTATTGACAGGGGGCAGCAGTGTGAGAGGGGATGCGGGGGGGAGCTTGGGTATGGGGGGTTTTTGACGTGCGTGGCGGAGGAGCAAGGTCGTAGCAGGGGCGGGGGAGTTGAGCTGGGAGGCGGAGGGTATGCGGGGGAGGCGGGGGCGGGCCCCGCGCCCCGGCCTCGGGGGGGGGCCCGGGGAGCTGGTGGTGCGGGGGTAATGAGCCGGGACGGCTTGGGCACTGTTTTGCGCCCAGGGCGGGGGTGGGGCCGCGGGGTGCGTGAGGTATTGATGGAGAGCGGCGGGAGCTTGTTGCGTGGGGGTTGGCCATTGACAGAGCAGGGATGGGGGCTGGAGCGCGCCGCGCCGAGGGGTGACGACAGGGGGGGGACAGGCCAGCGCGGGGGGCAGGGAGGTTGCGCGGGGGACCGGGGCTGTGGCAGAAGGGTGGTGAGGGTAGGGGGGGGTCAGCAGCGGTAGCCCGGGGGGCGCCAGGTAGGACGGGGGGGGGTCGGAGGGGGGGGGGTGCTGGCGGGGGGGGGGGGCGACCGGGACTGTCGCGTGTGCGCATAGGCCCGGGGAGCGCGCCCGCTGATTGGGGGGGAGACGGAGGGGGATGAGGCTGACGGGGCGGGACCGGGCCGCCTGCGGCCCCAGGCGCGCCGGGGACGCCCCCGCCCGGGCACCTCGGGGGTGTTGTGGCGGTTTAGGCCCCCCCTTGCTTAGCACGAGCGGGGCCCCCCCCCGGGGGTGCGGGGGGCGGCAGCCCGCGGTGCCGATAGAAGCGGGAGCCCGCCCGCGAGGGACTTGCCCGCGGGCTGAGCAGACGCCCCGCGAGGCGGTGCCCCCCGGGCTTCGTGGAGTTGGCGTGTAGGGGGGCACAGCCGACTTAGGATTTGGCGGGTGTGGGTGGCGAGGCAGCGGCGTCGGTGGGGGGTTGGGGGGTAGGAGGCGCGGGCCGATGGTTGGGAGAGGACGGGCCTGGGCGGGGGGGTGGTAGGGTGCGGGGCACGGTGCGAGGGGGGATGCGGGGGGGAGCTGCAGGGCGCGGGTGGGAGCAGGGCGGGGTTTGTGAGGCGGGGGAGGGTGGTTGGTGGTGTGGGGGTGAGGGGCGGCCGAGAGTTTGCGGGAGGCGGGTATTGGGACGGGGGGAGTGCCCGGCTGTTGAGGGGCTGAGGTGAGGAGGGGAGTGGGAGTTCGTGCGGCAGGTGGATGGTTTGTGCGGGTGGGCGGCGCCGTTCGGTGGGGCGGGTGCACTATTAGCGCCGGGTAGCCGGTTGCTGAGGCGGTGAGGGGGGGGTGAGGAGGTTGGTGCGCGGCCAGGCGGGGGACAGGTGGTGACTCTTGGGCAGTCCGCTAGGGGTAGCCATAGCCGCAGTTCTGGCGGGCGACCGCGCGCCGCGGTTGGGGCGGTGCGTGTCGTGCGGGGGGGGGGCCGGGCGCGCGTAGCGGCCGGGCGGGGCGGGACCCCGTTGGAGTGTTGGAGCGTGCGGGGGGGGTCGGGGGTGGGTGGGCGGGGGCTGGGGGGGGGTGTCAGATAGGGGGGCGGCCCGGTGAGCTGGGGGTGGGGGGGCGGGACGCGGTGTGAGCTGGGGTATTGACATTTGCCGGGGGGCGGTAGGAACCAGCGCGCCCCGAGGGTCAGTGATTAGCGAGCAGCAGGCACCGGGGCGCCGGGGGGGGCCAGGGGGGTATGGGGGCCTTAAGTAGGGAGGAGGGTGGAGGGGGCGGGTTAGGGGGCAATGGGAGGCACCCCGGCAGGCGGCTGGGCCTCGTGAGGATCGCGCGGGTTGGTGGCGGATGGCGTCCGGCGCGGTGGGGATGAGGGGGGGGGGGCAGGGCCGGGGGGCCCGAGGAGTAGGTACTGGCTGGGGGCGGGTGTGGGAGCGCCTGGGACACGGGGCGTGAGGAGGGGCGGTGATGGCGCGCTGGGGGGGCGCGGGGGGGGCCGGATAGGCGGCGGGGGGCGACAGCCGGGGCAGGAGGACTGAGCCTGGTGGGGGTGGGCAGCGGTGCTGGGGGGGCGGGTGTGGTAGCAATGGGCCGGCGGAAGGGTGGCTTGTGGGTGTAAGGTGGCTGGGCGAGATATCCGGGGAGATGGGGTGGGCTGGGGGGATGAAGTGGAAGCAGGTATTGACAGCTGGCTTATTTTCAATCTTTGATTTTATTATTTTATTTTCCATTTTATTTATGTTGATTATTTTTGATTTTTTTTTTGATAAAATAGCATTCTTTCTTTGTGTTTTTTTATATCTTTCTTTTCTTATTTATTATCTTGTTATCTATTTGTATATTATTTATTGTCTCCTAATCCTCGTTTGTTTTGGTTATTTTTTAATATTTTTTATTATTTTCCTTAATTTTTCTTCTTATTCTTTCTATGTTCATTCTTTTTCTTTTTTTTTATTAATTCTTTTAATCTTATTATTCTGTTTTTACTTGTTTGCTTTTTTATTGATAGCTGGTATTGACAGCTGGTATTGACTGCTGGTATTGACAGCTGGTATTGATAGCTGGTATTGACAACTGGTATTGATAGCTGGTATTGACAGCTGATATTGACAGCTGGTATTGCCAGCTGGTATTGACTGCTGGTATTGACAGCTGGTATTGACAGCTGGGATTGACAGCTGGTATTGACAGCTGGTAATGACTGCTGGTATTGATAGCTGGTACTGACTGCTGGTATTGACAGCTAGTATTGATAGCTGGTTTGACATTGGTCACCATAAAACACACAAGAGCAAACTCTTGGTACAGCTATAATCACCATGATTCAATGTATCAATATTTGAACATGAACTAAATATTCAAGAAAATATAACTTGCCAGGCGAGGAAGAGCTAAAATCAACATCTGCATAGATATATTAAAACTCGTAACACAACAGTTCAGAAAACACTCACAGGTACACTAAAACACATACAAATAAATACATCAAAACACATACATACATACATACATACATACATACATACATACATACATACATACATACAAATAGACAGATAGGAAGATACCTACATATATAAATACATACATACATACATATATACATACATACAAATAGACAGATAGGAAGATACATACATACATACATACATACATACATACATACATACATACATACATACATACATACAAATAGACAGATAGGAAGATACCTACATATATAAATACATACATACATACATACATATATACATACATACAAATAGACAGATAGGAAGATACATACAAACATACAAACATACATACATACATACATACATGCATACAAATAGACAGATAGGAAGATACCTACATATATAAGTACATACATACATACATACATATATACATACATACAAATAGACAGATAGGAAGATACATACAAACATACATACATACATACATACATAAATAGGCACAGACATAGACAAATTCACATACACGCAAAAACAAACACACACACACACACACACACACACATATATATATATATATATATATATATATATATATATATATATATATATATATAGTTTAACCAGAAGTAGCTTTGACCTATTTACTAATCGACTTGTTACATCATGCTTTGGGAAATGTTTCCGTGATGGGGATGTGATACACATTCGTGTATATAATTGTTTGTGAAAAGAAAGCACCTTTTTGATAAAATGATGTACATTCTTTTGGTGATTTTAAATTTGTCTGTCGAAAGTTGGGCTTCAAGCTGTTTGAAGAAAACGTAAGTAGTATGACAATGAATGCATTGGATACGTCTTTTTAATTTAAAGTATGTTTTTATCACGTAGTTTGTTTGATACCTTGTTTATGTACGTTTTATTATCTGTAAAAAAGTAAATACCGCTTACACTAACTCCTGACATAAAATGGCTTTAATTGCAATGTAGCGTTTAAAAGACT
The DNA here is from genome assembly GCA_030159075.1 of Atrina japonica. Classification (NCBI taxonomy): domain Eukaryota; kingdom Metazoa; phylum Mollusca; class Bivalvia; order Pterioida; family Pinnidae; genus Atrina; species Atrina japonica. The sequence goes on from BROG01000515.1 coordinate 497,071, forward strand.
CATGTGGACCGTATAATACGACAAAGGAACTCTTTTCTAGTTTTCATGGATGATCACTCCCAATGAGTGTTCCGGTAAAACATGGGGCCAGTTTCACTAAAGGTCATAACTTTGCCCATAAACGTAGACGTAACATTAGACGTAACTCAAATTACGATTTTATTTACGTGCGTAGTGTCAGTTTCAATACAGGTGTCATAAACGTATATTTACACGTTAACCTAGACGTAGGCACGTGTGATATTGGTGATACTTTGTGGGAGCAGACGTAAATTCAGTTGTTAGTTTATATATAGGACGAAAGATGACCTTTTAATAGTGAACTCAATTTAGACACAAGTTTCTACTACGTCTACATGTAAAGTCACGGCATTTATTAAAACTGATCGTGAAAATAAACCCATTAGAAATCTGAGGTGGTCTTTAATGATTGGCTACCAAGACAGTCCTATAATGTTTCACCTACAGTGCTTTGAAAAGTCGATATCTTTTAGTAAAATGATACGGTTCATAATTAGATACAAAGTAAGGGGGGGGGGGTATGGTATATATGTGTTTGTGAATTCTTACCTAAGGATATACCAACGATACAGAGTAAGTTTTTATCCTTAGTGCATTCTGTCATATTTGTAACCGCGTCTTGATAAGACCTATGGTCAGTTTTACTACAGGCTGTTTACATGTAGACCTAAAGAATTAAGTACAGTAGTCGTAGCTTACGTCTAAAAATAAGTTTTGACTTAAAGTCATACTACTAATGCTACATGTAATTACGTTTAGGTTAACGTATAAACATACGCGTACGACCTTTGGTGAGACTGAAATTACGCACAAGTAAATTAAGCGTAACTCGAGTTACGTGTAGAAGTACGTTTACGTTTACGGGTAAATTTACGACATTTAGTGAAATTAGTACAAGGTACATCAGTTCTTTGTCTATCATCAATATCGGTGACGGGTTACATTGCTTAAAATCTCAGATTGGCCGTTCACTTTCCAATTAGTCTTTATGAACTTTATCAAAATATACAATTCTTAAGTTTGTTTAATTGCGCATGTTCACACGCAGCTTTATCGACAAATAATTTGTATCGCTTTTATCCATAAATGAGTGCAGGTTTTAAAGGGGCGTTACCTGTGTTTTCCGAAAACATTATTGCGTTTATAGTACTTAAATTGATGTACAAAAACAAAAAATAACTACACACAGATATACAATTTCTTGTATTCCTATATATATTTTGTGAAAATGTCAGGTCCAGTGTCGTATGCATTTACAAATAGTAAGGTCGAATCCATTAATCATTTGTAAACGAATTATTGTTTAACTGGGTATCTCAAGAAATTTTCACAAAATATATAGGTGGTTTAGAATTTGTATGTCTGTGATTGTCAAACATTTTTTTCTCGATTGTGAGCGTTACACACTATACTACTCTACTTTCAATCTTAATTGAACGCAGCCTAGGTTTAAACCCGGACATAAAAGCAAATTTATATGGGAATCAGGACAAAAGTAATAAATGTAACACGAAACTATTTAAAGCAATGCACAAGTACATTGCTGATAGCAAACGTTCTGGTTAGAGTCTAGCCCCACCTCTCTCTCTCTCTCTCTCTCTCTCTCTCTCTCTCTCTCTCTCTCTCTCTCTCTAATAATGCACTATGTCATAATTTATCATACAGCTGTAACAACTCTGTACCCCAGCATGTTCGAGACGTGCTGACACAAGCTACCAGAAACTATACCGTAAAGTAGGAAAACAACCTGTACCAGAATCCCAAAAGTCTGACAAAGCTGCCAGAACCTACACCGTGAAGTAGGAAAACAACCTGTACCAGAATGCCAGAAGTCTGACAAAGCTGCCAGAAACTATGCCGTGAATAGGAAAACAACCTGTACCAGAATGCCAGAAGTCTGACAAAGCTACCAGAAACTATACCGTGAAGTAGGAAAACAACCTGTACCAGAATGCCAGAAGTCTGACAAAGCTACCAAATACTATACCGTGAAGTAGGAAACAACCTGTACCAGCATGTTAGAAGTCTGACAAAGCTACCAGAAACTATACCGTAAAGTAGGAAAACAACCTGTACCAGAATCCCAAAAGTCTGACAAAGCTGCCAGAAACTATACCGTGAAGTAGGAAAACAACCTGTACCAGAATGCCAGTAAGTCTGACAAAGCTGCCCCAGCAAAACTTATTACCGTGTAATAGGGGAAAACACACCTGTAACGATGAATGCCAGAAGTCTTGGACAAAAAGCTACCACGAAACTATACCGTGAAGTATTAAATAACAACCCTGTACCAGAATGTCAGAAGTCTGACAAAGCTACCAGAAACTATACCGCGAAGTAGGAAAACAACCTGTACCAGAATGCCAGAAGTCTGACAAAGCTACCAAATACTATACCGTGAAGTAGGAAACAACCTGTACCAGAATGTCAGAAGTCTGACAAAGCTGCTAGAAACTATACATGAAACTAATAACGCTAAAACAACCTGTAACCAGAATGCCCTAGACGTCTGACAAAATTACCAGAAACTATACTGTGAGTAGGAAATCAACCTGTCCAGAAAATGCCTGGACGTCGTCTGACAAAGCTACAGCAAACTGTGATACCCGTGAAGTAGGGAAACTAACTGTGTACCAGAATGCCAGAAGTCTGACAAAGCTGCCAGAAACTATAAAGTGAAGTAGGAAACAACCTGTACCAGAATGCCGGAAGTATGACAAAGCTACCAGAAACTATACCGTGAAGTAGTAAAACAACCTGTACCAGAATGCCAGAAGTCTGACAAAGCTACCAGAAACTATACCGTGAAGTAGGAAATCAACCTGTACCAGAATGCCAGACGTCTGACAAAGCTACCAGAAACTATACCGTGAAGTAGGAAACAACCTGTACCAGAATGCCGGAAGTCTGACAAAGCTACCAGAAACTATACCGTGAAGTAGTAAAACAACCTGTACCAGAATGCCAATTTATAATGTATTGCTTGCTTGCTTTGGCTTGATTAAACTTTCTTAGCAAAGCAATCAAACTCCAAGACAATTTACCTTCTATCTAGACATAACACCTTGCCGTGAACAGATGAAAACTTACCTATGAAATTTAGACACAAGTTTCTACTACGTCTACATGTAAAGTCACGGCATTTATTAAAACTGATCGTCAAAATAAACCCTTAAATCTGAGTGGTCTTTAATGAATGTAACCAAGCAGTCCTATAATGTTCACCTACAGTGCTTTGAAAAGTCGATATCTTTTAGTAAAATACGTCATATTAGATACAAGTAATGCATGCGTAATATGTGTTGTGAATCTTACAACGGATACAAAGAAAGTGTTTTTATATCTCTAGTGCATTCTGTCTTATATAGTGTAAACCGCAGTGCTTGATAAGATCCTTATGGTCAGTTTCATCTCACTACAGGCTGTTTAACATGTAGACACCCTAAATTAAGACGTAGTCGTAGACTTACGTCTAAAAAGAAGTTTTGAATTAAAGTCATACTACTAAGAATGCTACATGTAATTACGTTTAGGTTAACGTATAAACATACGCGTACGACCTTTGGTGAGACTGAAATTACGCACAAGTAAATATAAGCGTAACTCGAGTTACGTGTAGAAGTACGTTTACGTTTACGGGTAAATTTACGACATTTAGTGAAATTAGTACAAGGTACATCAGTTCTTTGTCTATCATCAATATCGGTGACGGGTTACATTGCTTAAAATCTCAGATTGGCCGTTCACTTTCCAATTAGTCTTTATGAATTTTATCAAAAATATATACAATTTCTTAGTTTGTTTAATTGAGCATGTTCACACGCAGCTTTATCGACAAATAATTTGTATCGCTTTTATCCATAAATGAGTGCAGGTTTTAAAGGGGCGTTACCTGTGTTTTCCGAAAACATTATTGCGTTTATAGTACTTAAATTGATGTACAAAAAACAAATAATAGCTACACACAGATATAAAATTTCTTGTATTCCTATATATTTTGTGAAAATGTCAGGTCCAGTATCGTATGCATTTACAAATAGTAATGTCGAATCACATTATTAATTATTTGTAAACCGAATTATTGTTTAAACCTGGGTATATCAAGAAATATTTCACAAAAATATATAGGGTGGTTTTAGATTTGTATGTCTGTGTCTATCACCTTTAATTGTTATTGTCACCAGATCTCGTAATGATGTTATGTTTACGTGATATAGTATTGTAAACATATTTTCGTATGTACACGTTTTGATTGATCAGTACGATTACATGAAATATCGTTTTCATATGGAAGTTTCTCCAGCTTGAAATGTGTAATGTGGGCATGGTATTTCAGAATTATAGAATCACAGACCACTGGCCTGCATATACAAATTGTTCAGAAGAATCGTCCACAAATGGGAAAGAACTGGGTTAAATTTAGGTCAAGACATTGTTGAAACATTTTAACAGGAAAATGACTATTCTTTCGTTAAGCGAGACAAATACAGGTTAAGCAGAGGTCACTTGGACATCATGCTAACTCACTTGCTTGAACGATATGATAATTCATGGGACGAGATAATAACTCACGAGATCTTTATAGCTTGTGGGACAAGAAGTAAATTACACTTATCTGATGGGGTACGCAAGATAATGTACTTATTGTACTGAAAAATAATTAACTGATGGGTACAAGATAATTAACTTATGGGTACAAGATAATTAACTTGAGGGTACAAAATAATTCACTTGTAGTCCCTGCAATGACAGTTATTATGTCCTATATAACGAATTCATTGGAACGATATAATAACTTGTTGGAACGATATAATAACTGGCTTTGCACATTTATATACTAACTCCAACCTGTATACGATATAGATTCTAATTAGTTGATGAGAGAATGTTCGTGCGGTTTTATGTCCGAGATTGTCAAACATTTTTTTTCTCGATTGTGAGCGTTACACACTATACTACTCTACTTCAAACTATTGAGCAGCTAGGTTTAAACCCGGACATAAAAGCAAATTTATATGGGAATCAGGACAAAAGTAATAAATGTAACACGAAACTATTTAAAGCAATGCACAAGTACATTGCTGATAGCAAACGTTCTGGTTAGAGTCTAGCCCCACCCCCCCTCTCTCTCTCTCTCTCTCTCTGTCTGTCTGTCTCTCTCTCTCTCTCTCTCTCTCTCTCTCTCTCTCTCTCTCTCTCTTGTAATGCACTCTATTCTTTAAACCATTTCTGTAGATAATATGATCTTGATCTTTGTTCTGTTACTTCATAATTAGTCTATATATGTTTTATTAACAGATGCCATAGATATGTTTTTTCAAGAAAATAGTACAAGGACATTTTTAAAAGTTTGTCTAACGATGGTGTACCGATTCCTCTGCGCTTAAATGGCAATAAATATGTTTATCCAAACACTCCCCTACAAATTAGTTAATTTGAACCAAACCATGTGATGCTATTCTAAGGGCTTCTGTATGCTTACATTATGTTATTTTGTTAGACGTATCATTCAAAGATTTATCAACCCACAAAAACGAAGAGAAATTCAGCAGACAGAAACAGAATAGTGTTACAATGGTCTCCCCAATACATTACGTAATTTTACAAAAATAAATGTTAGGAGTCCTGTATATGCTCTCTTTGATCCCACCTCTGGATCCGTCTAAGAACATGTGTTGAAATACATGTATTATTTCCTGCCTTTAATCAAAAGTCATGCGGAACATATTTATTCTGTTTTATAAATTATGTATTTGAACTCTTTTATTTCATTGTGACAATCAACAGAATTTTATAAATTGCAAGTACTGAACATATATTAAGACTGAATGCCAGACGTCTGACAAAGCTGCCAAAAACTATACGTGAAGTAGAAAAACAACCTGTACCAGAATGCCACACGTCTGACAAAGCTGCCAAAAACTATACGTGAAGTAGAAAAACAACCTGTACCAGAATGCCACACGTCTGACAAAGCTGCCAGAAACTAAACCGTGAAGTAGGAAAACAATCTGTACCAGAATGCCAGAAGTCTGACAAAGCTACCAGAAACTATACCGTGAAGGAGGATAAAAACACAACTTGTACCAGAATGCCAGAAGTCTGACAAAGCTACCAGAAACTATACCGTGGAGGAGGAAAAAAACAACCTGTACCAGAATGCCAGTGAGAGGTCTGACAAAGCTGCCAAAAACTATACCGTGAAGTAGGAAAACAATCTGTACCAGAATGCTCCAGAAGTCTGACAAAGCATACCAGAAAACTATATCCGTGAAGGAGGGAATAAAAAAAACAACTTGTACCAGAATGCCAGACGTCTGACAAAGCTGCCAGAAACTATACCGTGAAGAAGGAAAACAACCTGTACCAGAATGCCAGACGTCTGACAAAGCTACCAGAAACTATACCGTGAAGTAGGAAACAACTGTTCTGTGTTATTACCAGAATGTCTAGAAGTCTGACAAAAGCTACCAAAACTATAACGCTACGAAGTAGGACAATACAACCTGTACCAGAATGCCAGAAGTCTGACAAAGCTACCAAATACTATACCATGAAGTAGGAAACAACCTGTACCAGAATGTCAGAAGTCTGACAAAGCTGCTAGAAACTATACCATGAATAGTAAAACAACCTGTACCAGAATGCCAGACGTCTGACAAAGTTACCAGAAACTATACTGTGAAGTAGGAAATCAACCTGTACCAGAATGCCAGACGTCTGACAAAGCTACCAGAAACTATACCGTGAAGTAGGAAACAACCTGTACCAGAATGCCAGAAGTCTGACAAAGCTGCCAGAAACTATAAAGTGAAGTAGGAAACAACCTGTACCAGAATGCCGGATAGTATGGACCAAAGCTACCAAAAACTTTACCCGTGAAGTAGTAAAACAACCTGTACCAGAATGCCCAGAAGTGCTGACAAAGCTACCAGAAAAACATATAACCGTGAAGTAGGAAATCAACCTGTACCAGAATGCCAGACGTCTGACAAAGCTACCAGAAACTATACCGTGAAGTAGGAAACAACCTGTACCAGAATGCTCCGGTAAGTCTGACAAAGCTAACCAGAAACCTATACCTGTGAAGTTGAAGTAAAACAACAACTGTACCAGAGAATTGCCAATTTTATAATGTATTGCTTTGCTTGCTTTTGGCTTGATTAAAACTTTCTTACGCCAAAAGCAATCAAACTCCAAGACCATAAAAAAATTGTTTTTTTAAAACCTTCTATCTAGACATAAACTTGCGTGAACAGATGAAAACTTACCTATGAAATTTAGACACAAGTTTCTACTACGTCTACATGTAAAGTCACGGCATTTATTAAAACTGATCGTCAAAATAAACCCTTAAATCTGAGTGGTCTTTAATGAATGTAACCAAGCAGTCCTATAATGTTCACCTACAGAGATGCTTTTGAAAAGTCGATATTTTTGTGTATGTAAAATAAGTCATATTAGATACAAGTAATGCATGGTAATATGTGTTTGTGAATCTTACCAACGGATACAAAGAAAGTTTTTATCCTTAGTGCATTCTGTCATATTTGTAACCGCGTCTTGATAAGACCTATGGTCAGTTTTACTACAGGCTGTTTACATGTAGACCTAAATTAAGACGTAGTCGTAGCTTACGTCTAAAAATAAGTTTGACTTAAAGTCATACTACTAATGCTACATGTAATTACGTTTAGGTTAACGTATAAACATACGCGTACGACCTTTGGTGAGACTGAAATTACGCACAAGTAAATATAAGCGTAACTCGAGTTACGTGTAGAAGTACGTTTACGTTTACGGGTAAATTACGAGTCATTTAGTTGAAATTAGTACAAAGGTACATCAGTTTCTTTGGTCTACTCACGCAATATCGGTGACGGGTTAACATTGCTTCAAATCTCAGATTGGCCGTTCACGTTTTCCCAATTAGTCCTTTATGAATTTTATCAAAATATACAATTCTTAAGTTTGTTTAATTGCGCATGTTCACACGCAGCTTTATCGACAAATAATTTGTATCGCTTTTATCCATAAATGAGTGCAGGTTTTAAAGGGGCGTTACCTGTGTTTTCCGAAAACATTATTGCGTTTATAGTACTTAAATTGATGTACAAAAAACAAATAATAGCTACACACAGATATAAAATTTCTTGTATTCCTATATATTTTGTGACAAATGTCAGGTCCAGTATCGTATGCATTTACAAATAGTAAGGTCGAATCCATTAATTATTTGTAAACGAATTATTGTTTAACTGGGTATCTCAAGAAATTTTCACAAAATATATAGGTGGTTTAGAATTTGTATGTCTGTGTCTATCCCTTTAATTGTTATTGTACATCGCTAATGATGTTATGTTAACGTGATAAGTATTATAAACATATTTTCGTATACCGTTTTGATCAGTACTATTACATGAAATATCGTTTTCATATGAAGTTTCCAGTTGAAATGTAATGTGGGCATGGTATTTCAGAATTATAGAATCACAGACCACTGGCCTGCATATACAAATTGTTCAGAAGAATCGTCCACAAATGGGAAAGAACTGGGTTAAATTTAGGTCAAGAAGTACATTTGTTGGAAACATTTTAACAGGAAAATGACTATTCTTTACGTTAAGCTAGAGACAATACAGGTTAAGCAGAGGTCACTTGGACATCATGCTATACTCACATGCTTGAATACGATATGTTAAATTTCATGGGACGAGATTTAATAACTCACCGAGATTCTAGTTATAGCTTGTGGGAACAAGATAATTAACTTATCTGATGGGTACAAGATAATTAACTTATTGGTACAAAATAATTAACTGATGGGTACAAGATAATTAACTTATGGGTACAAGATAATTAACTTGAGGGTACAAAATAATTCACTTGTAGTCCCTGCAATGACAGTTATTATGTCCTATATAACGAATTCATTGGAACGATATAATAACTTGTTGGAACGATATAATAACTGGCTTGAACATTATACTAACTCACTGTAACGATATAGATTCTAATTAGCTTGATTGAGAATGTTCGTGCGGTTTTATGTCCGAGATTGTCAAACATTTTTTTTCTCGATTGTGAGCGTTACACACTATACTACTCTACTTCAAACTATAGAAGAGCAGCCTAGGTTTAAACCCGGACCATAAGAAAAGAAATTTATATGGGAATCAGGACAAAAGTAATAAATGTAACACGAAACTATTTAAAGCAATGCACAAGTACATTGCTGATAGCAAACGTTCTGGTTAGAGTCTAGCCCCACCCCCCCTCTCTCTCTCTCTCTCTCTCTGTCTGTCTGTCTGTCTCTCTCTCTCTCTCTCTCTCTCTCGTCTCTACTCTCTCTCTCTCTCTCTCTCTCTCTTGGTAATGCACATTCATAAACCCATGACTGTAGATTAATTGATCTTTCTTGTTCTGCTTACTTCATAATTAGTCTATATATGTTTTTATTAACATGCCGATAATATGTTTTTCAAAAATGTACAAGGACATTTTTAAAGTTTGTCATAACGTGTTACCGATCCTCTGCGTTAAATGGCAATAAATATGTTTAAATCAAACCCTCCCTACAAATTATTAATTTGACCAACCATGTGATGCTATTCTAAGGCTTCTGTATGCTACATTATGTTATTTTGTTAGACGTATCATTCAAAGATTTATCAACCCACAAAAACGAAGAGAAATTCAGCAGACAGAGAAACAGACATATTGTTACAAATGGTCTCCCCAATTACATTACCGTACATTTTTACAAAAATAAATGTTAGGATCCTGTATACTGCTCTTCCTCTTTGATCCCACCTCTGGATCCGTCTAAGAACATGTGTTGAAATACATGTATTATTTCCTGCCTTTAATCAAAAGTCATGCGGAAATAATTTTCTGTTTATAAATTATGATTGAACTCTTTTATTTCATTGTGACAATCAACAGAATTTTATAAATTGCAAGTACTGAACATATATTAAGACTGAATGCCAGACGTCTGATCACAAAGCTGCCAAAAAAAACTAATAACGTGAAGTAGAAAAACAACCTGTACCAGAATGCCACACGTCTGACAAAGCTGCCAAAAACTATACGTGAAGTAGAAAAACAACCTGTACTCGCCAGAATGCGAACACGTCTGACAAAGTGCTCCAGAAACTAAACCTAGTGAAGTAGGAAAACAATTCTGTAACCAGAAATGCCATGAAGTCTGACTGAAAGCTACCAGAAACTATACCAGTGTGAGGAGGAGAGTTAAAAAAACACAACTTGTACCAGAATGCCAGAAGTCTGACAAAGCTACCAGAAACTATACCGTGGAGGAGGAAAAAAACAACCTGTACCAGAATGCCAGAGGTCTGACAAAGCTGCCAAAAACTATACCGTGAAGTAGGAAAACAATCTGTACCAGAATGCCAGAAGTCTGACAAAGCTACCAGAAACTATACCGTGAAGGAGGAAAAAAAAACAACTTGTACCAGAATGCCAGACGTCTGACAAAGCTGCCAGAAACTATACCGTGAAGAAGGAAAACAACCTGTACCAGAATGCCAGAAGTCTGACAAAGCTACCAGAAACTATACCGTGAAGTAGGAAAACAACCTGTACCAGAATGTCAGAAGTCTGACAAAGCTACCAGAAACTATACCGCGAAGTAGGAAAACAACCTGTACCAGAATGCCAGAAGTCTGACAAAGCTACCAAATACTATACCATGAAGTAGGAAACAACCTGTACCAGAATGTCAGAAGTCTGACAAAGCTGCTAGAAACTATACCATGAATAGTAAAACAACCTGTACCAGAATGCCAGACGTCTGACAAAGTTACCAGAAACTATACTGTGAAGTAGGAAATCAACCTGTACCAGAATGCCAGACGTCTGACAAAGCTACCAGAAACTATACCGTGAAGTAGGAAACAACCTGTACCAGAATGCCAGAAGTCTGACAAAGCTGCCAGAAACTATAAAGTGAAGTAGGAAACAACCTGTACCAGAATGCCGGAAGTATGACAAAGCTACCAGAAACTATACCGATGGAAGTAGTTATAACAACCTTGTACCAGAATGCCAGAAGTCTGACAAAGCTACCAGAAACTATACCGTGAAGTAGAAATCAACCTGTACCAGAATGCCAGACGTCTGACAAAGCTACCAGAAACTATACCGTGAAGTAGGAAACAACCTGTACCAGAATGCCGGAAGTCTGACAAAGCTACCAGAAACTATACCGTGAAGTAGTAAAACAACCTGTACCAGAATGCCAATTTATAATGTATTGCTTGCTTGCTTTGGCTTGATTAAACTTTCTTAGCAAAGCAATCAAACTCCAAGACAATTTACCTTCTATCTAGACATAAACTTGCGTGAACAGATGAAAACTTACCTATGAAATTTAGACACAAGTTTCTACTACGTCTACATGTAAAGTCACGGCATTTATTAAAACTGATCGTCAAAATAAACCCTTAAATCTGAGTGGTCTTTAATGAATGTAACCAAGCAGTCCTATAATGTTCACCTACAGTGCTTTGAAAAGTCGATATCTTTTAGTAAAATACGTCATATTAGATACAAGTAATGCATGGTAATATGTGTTTGTGAATCTTACCAACGGATACAAAGAAAGTTTTTATCCTTAGTGCATTCTGTCATATTTGTAACCGCGTCTTGGAATTATGAACTTTATGGTTCGAGTTTTACTACAGGCTGATTTACATGTAGACACGTAAATTAAGACGTTAGTCGTAGCTTACGTCTTAAAAAAAATAAGTTTGACTTAAAGTCATACTACTAATGCTACATGTAATTACGTTTAGGTTAACGTATAAACATACGCGTACGACCTTTGGTGAGACTGAAATTACGCACAAGTAAATATAAGCGTAACTCGAGTTACGTGTAGAAGTACGTTTACGTTTACGGGTAAATTTACGACATTTAGTGAAATTAGTACAAGTGTTACATCAGTTCTTTGTCTATCATCATCAATATCGGTGTCGGGTACATTGCTTAAAATCTCAGATTGGCCGTTTCACTTTCCAATTAGTCTTTATGATAATTTATCAAAATATACAATTCTTAAGTTTGTTTAATTGCGCATGTTCACACGCAGCTTTATCGACAAATAATTTGTATCGCTTTTATCCATAAATGAGTGCAGGTTTTAAAGGGGCGTTACCTGTGTTTTCCGAAAAACTATCCCCTTGCGTTTATAGTACTTAAATTGATGTACAAAAAACAAATAATAGCTACACACAGATATAAAATTTCTTGTATTCCTATATATTTTGTGAAAATGTCAGGTCCAGTATCGTATGCATTTACAAATAGTAAGGTCGAATCCATTAATTATTTGTAAACGAATTATTGTTTAACTGGGTATCTCAAGAAATTTTCACAAAATATATAGGTGGTTTAGAATTTGTATGTCTGTGTCTATCCCTTTAATTGTTATTGTACATCGCTAATGATGTTATGTTAACGTGATAAGTATTATAAACATATTTTCGTATACCGTTTTGATCAGTACTATTACATGAAATATCGTTTTGCATATGAAGTTTCCAGTTGAAATGTAATGTGGGCATGGTATTTCAGAATTATAGAATCACAGACCACTGGCCTGCATATACAAATTGTTCAGAAGAATCGTCCACAAATGGGAAAGAACTGGGTTAAATTTAGGTCAAGACATTGTTGAAACATTTTAACAGGAAAATGACTATTCTTTCGTTAAGCGAGACAAATACAGGTTAAGCAGAGGTCACTTGGACATCATGCTAACTCACTTGCTTGAACGATATGATAATTCATGGGACGAGATAATAACTCACGAGATCTTTATAGCTTGTGGGAACAAGATAATTAACTTATCTGATGGGTACAAGATAATTAACTTATTGGTACAAAATAATTAACTGATGGGTACAAGATAATTAACTTATGGGTACACAAGATAATTAACTTGAGGGTACAAAATTAATTCACTTGTAGTCCCTGCAATGACAGTTATTATGTCCTATATAACGAATTCATTGGAACGATATAATAACTTGTTGGAACGATATAATAACTGGCTTGAACATTATACTAACTCACTGTAACGATATAGATTCTAATTAGTTGATTGAGAATGTTCGTGCGGTTTTATGTCCGAGATTGTCAAACATTTTTTTTCTCGATTGTGAGCGTTACACACTATACTACTCTACTTCAAACTATTGAGCAGCTAGGTTTAAACCCGGACATAAAAGCAAATTTATATGGGAATCAGGACAAAAGTAATATGTAAATGCTAACACGATAACTATTTAAGCGCAATGCACAAGTTCCATTGCTGATATGTCAAACGTTGCTGGTTTAGAGTCTAGCCCCACCCCCCCTCTCTCTCTCTCTCTCTCTGCTGTCTGTCTCTCTCTCTCTCTTCTTCTCTCTTCTCTCTCTCTCTCTCTCTCTCTCTCTCTCTCTCTCTCTCTTGTAATGCACTATTCATAAACCATACTGTAGATAATTTGATCTTTCTTGTTCTGTTACTTCATAATTAGTCTATATATGTTTTATTAACATGCCATAATATGTTTTCAAAAATGTACAAGGACATTTTTAAAGTTTGTCATAACGTGTTACCGATCCTCTGCGTTAAATGGCAATAAATATGTTTAAATCAAACCCTCCCTACAAATTATTAATTTGACCAACCATGTGATGCTATTCTAAGGCTTCTGTATGCTACATTATGTTATTTTGTTAGACGTATCATTCAAAGATTTATCAACCCACAAAAACGAAGAGAAATTCAGCAGACAGAAACAGAATAGTGTTACAATGGTCTCCCCAATACATTACGTAATTTTACAAAAATAAATGTTAGGAGTCCTGTATATGCTCTCTTTGATCCCACCTCTGGATCCGTCTAAGAACATGTGTTGAAATACATGTATTATTTCCTGCCTTTAATCAAAAGTCATGCGGAAATAATTTTCTGTTTATAAATTATGATTGAACTCTTTTATTTCATTGTGACAATCAACAGAATTTTATAAATTGCAAGTACTGAACATATATTAAGACTGAATGCCAGACGTCTGACAAAGCTGCCAAAAACTATACGTGAAGTAGAAAAACAACCTGTAACCAGAATGCCACCCGTCTGACAAAACAAGACTGCCAAAAACTATACTGTGAAGTACGAAAAAACCAACCTGTACCAGAATAGCCACACGATCTGACAAAGCTGCCAGCAAACTAAACCCCTTTGATACTTACAAAAACAATCTTTACCATCAAATGCCATAAGTCAACGACAAGCTACCAGAGAACTTATACCCGTCAAGGATGATACAAACACAACTTGGTACCATCAAATGCGCAGAAGTCTGTACAATGCTACCAGAAACTATACCGTGAGAGGACGGAAAGAATAAACCCCTGCTACCATAATGCCAGATCCCTCTGATCAAAGCTCTATCCAAAAACGATACCGTGAAGTTAGGAGGAAAACAATCTGTACCAGAATGCCAGAAGTCTGACAAAGCTACCAGAAACTATACCGTGAAGGAGGAAAAAAAAACAACTTGTACCAGAATGCCAGACGTCTGACAAAGCTGCCAGAAACTATACCGTGAAGAAGGAAAACAACCTGTACCAGAATGCCAGAAGTCTGACAAAGCTACCAGAAACTATACCAGTGAAGTAGGAAAACAACCTGTGACCTGAATGTCAGAAGTCTAGACAAAGCTACTCCAGAAGACTTCCTATACCGCGGAAGTAGGGAAAAACAGTCTCCTTGTCCCAGAATGGCCAGACAAGTCTTCCGACCCCCAAAGCTACCAAATACCTAATACCGTTGAAGTTGGAAACAACCATTGTACCAGAATGTCATAATTCTGGACAAAGCCCTGCTTCCAAACTATACATCCATGAATAGTAAAACACCCAGTACCAGAATGCCCAGACGTACTTACCTGAGACAAAGTTAACCATCCTAATCCTATCACTGTGAAGTAGGAAATCCAACCTTTCCAGAATGCCGCCTGAACGTCCTGACAAAGCTAGCCCCAGAAAACTCATACCGTGAAGTAGGAAACAACCTGTACCATGATATGCCTGAAGGTCTGACTAAAGCTGCCAGTAAACTATAAAGTGAAGTAGGAAACAAACCTGTTACCATAATGCCGGAAAGTATCCTCAAAGTCGACCAGAATAGTACTATAACCCAGTGAAGTAGATAAAACTAACCCTGTACCTGAATAGCCCGAAGGGTCTGACAAAGCCTATACCAGAAAGACTATACCGTAGGAAGTAGGAAATACCACCTGTTCCCAGAATGCTATGAAACCTCTGACAAAGCTACCGCCAGAAAACTATACCGTGAAGTAGGAAGACAACCTGTAACCAGTCCATGCCGGTATTGGTCCGACAATAATTACCAAACTCATACCGTGAAGTACTCCCTTAAAACACCCCTGTACCAGAATGCCAATTTATAAATGTATTCCATTGCTTGCAATTATTGGCTCTTGATTAAACCTTCGTTAGCAAAGGCAATCAAACTCCAAGACAGAATTTACCCATCTAGTTCTAGACATAAACTTGGCCAGTGACTAACAGATGAAATACGTTACCTATGAAATTTAGACACAAAGTTTCTACTCCGTCTACACAGTAAAGTCACGGCATCCAAATTTCCTCATACAAACTGTATCGTCAAAATAAACCTCAACAATATGATGTGAGTCTTGTATTGATATGTAAACCAAGCAGAGATCCTCCCTAAGGGTTCACCCTACAGTGCTTTGAAAAGTCGTATACCCTTTTAGTAACATCCTCATTACCTAAGATTACCCTTAATAAAACCAAACTCCCATGCATGGTTATAATGTGGTTTGTTGAATCCTTGACCCCCCGGATATCCAAAAGAAAGTTCCACCATCACCTTAGTGGCATGTTCTGTCTTATTTAGTAACCCCCACCCTCTATGATTAAGACCTATGGTCCATTTTTACTACCCTACAGGCTTGTTTACAATGTAACCCTAGTAATTAAGTACTAGTCGTAACATTACCCAAACCCTAAAATTTAAGTTTGAGCTTTAAAGTCCTTACTACGCTAATGCTAACATGTAATCTACATTGTTTAGTTAACGAATAAACAATACCGCTACACCTTTGGTGAGACTGAAAATTACGCACAAGGTAAATCCCATACAGCGTAACTCGAGTTACGTGATGTAGACCAGTCTCGTTTACAGTTTACGGGTAAATTCCGACACATTAGTGGAAATGTCAGTACATGAGGTATACATCATCTTAAAACCTTTTCTATCATCAATATCCCTCGGTGACCGGGTTAACATCTTGCCTTCAATCTCAGATTGTGCCGATCTCACCTTTCCCCAATTAGTTGTTTTATGAAACTTATCAAAATATACAAATTCGATAAGTTTCAGTTTAATCATGCGCAATACTTTCACACGCAGCTTTTAATACCACGCAAATAAATAATATCAGCTTTATGATCCATAAATGTAGTGCACACTTTTTAAAGGGCGTACATACCTGTGTTTTCCGAAAACATTATTGCGTTTATAGTACTTAAATTGATGTACAAAAACAAAAAATAACTACTACACAGTGATATTTCAATTTCTTGTTAGTCCTTAATTATTTTGTGTAAAATTTACAGTGTCCACCCTATCCGTATGGCATTTGACATATGCAAACTAAGGTCGAATCCATTAATTATTTGTAAACGAATTATTGTTTAACTGGGTATCTCAAGAAATTTTCACAAAATATATAGGTGGTTTAGAATTTGTATGTCTGTGATTGTCAAACATTTTTTTCTCGATTGTGAGCGTTACACACTATACTACATTCTACTCATCAATCCTATTGAGCAGCTAGGTTTAAACCCCGACATAGAGAAAAGCAAATTTATTTGAGGAATCAGGACCATAGTAATAAATGTAAACAACGAAACTATTTAAAGCTATGCGCACAATACAACTTCCCCTGATAGTCAAACGTTCTGGTAAAAGAGTCCTATCCCTTCCCCAACCCCCCTAATCCTCTCTCTCTCCTCCCATCCCTCTCTCTCCTCTACATCCCCATACCCTCCCAATCTATCCTACTTCCCCCCCCATTACCCTCTCTCATCTCTCTCTCTCCCTCTCTCTCTCACTCTGCATAATGCACAATTATTCACCATAAAATCATAACTGTAATCCCCCAACCTTGTCCCCACAAGTTAGAAGAGTCTGACAAAGCTACCAGGAAACTTATCCCGTAAACGTAGCCCAAACATCCCTGTACCAAATCACCCAAAAGTCTGACAAAGCTGCCAAAACTTATACCGTGAGAGTAGGAAAACTAACCTGTCCCCAGAATGCCTCCTACTTCTGACTATAAGCTACCCCTCCAGAACCTAGATACCGTGAACCCCCCCCCACAAAACCAACCTGTCACCAAGAATGCCCCAGAATTCTACTAAAGCTACCCAAAACTTCCCATACTGTGAACTAGGAAAACAACCTAGTACTCCAGAATGCCAGAAGTTCGTGACCAAAAGCTCCCCCAACATACTATACGTGAAGTAGAACCAACCTTACCTGCATGTTATATAGTCTTGACAAAGCTACCAGAATACTTATTACCGTAAAGTAGGAACACAACCTGTGTACCAGAATCCCAAAATCTTGACAAGAAGAAAACTGCTCAGAAGAACATATCCCGTGAAGTAAGGAAACAACCTGTAATCCCCCTACCAGATAGTCTGACAAGCTACCAGAAACTATACCGCGATGTAGGGATAACATCTCAGTACCAGTATGCTCAGAAGTCTGACAATACTACCAAAATACTATATCCGTGTAGTAGGAAATCCCCCAACCTGTTCCCCAACCCTGTCCTCAGAAGTCTGACTCCAAGCTACCTGAAACCCTACCACCCGTGCAGTATGTAAAAACAACCTGTACCACCAATGCCAGAAGTCTGGACAAAGCTACCTAGAACTTTACCAAACTGTGAAGTAGGAAAACAACCTGTACCCAGATTGCCGAACGTCTGACAAAGCTGCCAGAAAACTAGTACCATGAATAGGAGAAACAACTGTGTGTACCAGATATGCCATACCGTCTGACAAAAGTTACCCCTCCCCCTAAACTATACCGAGTGAAGTAGGAAATCACCCTGTACCAGAATGCTATATAGACGTACCTGACAAGCTACCCATAACATTATAAACCACATGTAGGTAAACAAACTGTACCAGAATGCCAGAAATCTGACAACTAGCGGCAGTGAACTATACAAGTTGAAGTAGGAAACACACCTGGTTACCAGATTACCGGAAAGTCTTCACAAAGCTACAAGAAACTAAACCGTTGACTAGTAGTAAATACAACCTTGTACCACAATGCCAATTTATAATGTATTGCTTGGCTTGACTTTTGGGGCTTAACCTTAAACTGTACTTAGCAAAAGCAATTCATCAAAACTCCAAGACCCACAAATTCCCTTTCTAATCTAGTACTATAAACTTGCGTGATACCAGACCCCTCCAAAACTATACCTACTAAATTTAGGACACACAGTTTGTCTACTTACGTCTACATGTATAAGTCACGGACACTTTATCCTTAAACTGATCGTCAAATAAACCCTTAAATCTGAGTGGTCTTTGAAATGAAAATGTAAACCATTAGCAGTCCTAAATGTTTCATACATGCTTTGATAACATCAATATCTGTTTTAGTAAAATACGTCCATAGATTAAATACATAGTACATGCATGTAAATTATGTGTTGTGAAGTGCTTACCAACGGATACAAAGAAAGTTTGATGTAATTCCTTAAGGTGCATTCTGTCATATTGTAGTACCGCTCTTGAATAGACCTACCCCAGTTTTACTACAGCAAGTTTACATGTAGACCTAAATATTAAGACGTGAGTCGTAGCCTACGTCTAAAATAGATAAGTTTGACCCTTAAAGTCATACTACTAATGAGCTCATGGTAATTTACGTTTAGGTTAACGTCCGATAAACATGAACGCGTACGATCTTTTAAACTGAGGGACTGAATATTACGCACAAAGTAAATATAAGCGTAACTTCGATTAGACGGGTAGAAGGGAACGTTTACGTTTTACGGGGGGGCGTAAATTTACGACAAAATTAGTACACCCCCTAAAATACCCTACCAAACCATACATCAGTGTCTCTTTGTCATCATCTAATATCGTTGAACGGTACATTGCTTAAAAATCTCAAGATTGGCCGGTCACTTTCCATTGAAGTCTTTTATAAATTTTATGCGAAATAACATACAATGTTTCTTAAGTTTGTTTATTTTATTGCGGCATGTTTCTACACGCCAGCTTTATCGACCAAATTAATTTTGTATCTGCTTTTATCCATTAATGTAGTGCAGAGTTTCCAAAGGGGCGTTGACCTGTTTTCTTCCAGAAAACATTATTGCGTCTTATAGTACTTAAATTGATTGATTACAAAGAAACAAATAATAGCTACACACAGATATATAGAATTTCTTGTATTATTCAGATATATTTTGTTAGAAAATGTCAGGTCCAGTAATCGGTAATCATTCAACTCAAATAGTAGGTCCTATCCATTAATTTGAATTGTAAACGAAATTTATTGTTTAACTGGGTAATGTTCTAAGAAATTTTCACTCAAAATATATAGGTTGTTTAAGAAGATTTGTATGTCTTTGTCTATCCCTTTAATTGTCCATGTACTTCGCTAATGATGTACCTGGTTAACGTGATAAGTACTTATAAACATATTTTCCCATACCGTTTTGATCAGTACTATTCTACATCCGAAATATCGTTTCATATAGAAGTTTCCAGTTGAAAAATGTAATGTGGGCATGGTATATTCAGAGAGTTTATATATATCACAGACCACTGGCCCATATACAAAATTGTTCAGAAGAATTCGTCCACAAATGGGAAAGATAACTACATGTTGTTAAATTAGGTCAAGACATTGGAGTGAAACATTTTAACAGGAAATTTGGACTATTCTTTCGTTAAGCGTAGACAAGACATCCAGGTTAAACACTCATAGGTCCACCTGGACAATCAATGCATATCTCCCCTTGCTGGAACATATGATTCTTCATGGGACGAGATAATAACTCACGAGATCTTTATAGCTTGTGGGAACAAGATAATTAACTTATGGGAACAAGATAATTAACTGATGGGTACAAGATAATTAACTTATTGGTACAAAATAATTAACTGATGGGTACAAGATAATTAACTTATGGGTACAAGATAATTAACTTGAGGGTACACAAAAAAATTCCCTTGAATGTCCCCTGCAATGACATTATATGGTTCCTATATAACGAATTCAATTAGAACGATATAAATAACAAATTGGAAACATAAGAATAACTGGGCTTGAACAATTATACAAAACTCCACCATAACGATATAGCTTTCTAATTAGTTTGAATTGAGAATGTTTCGTGCGGATTTTATGTCTGAGATTGTCAAGACCCATTTTTTTTCTCGAATTGTGACGTTTACACACTATATTACTCTAGCTTCAAACTATTGAGCAGCTAGGATTTAAACCCGGACATAAAAGCATCTTTATATGGGTAAATCCCAGGACAAAAGTAATAATTGTAACACTCCCTATTAATAAAGCAATTGCGCACAAAGTACACCACCTGATTAGCAAACGTTCTAGGTTAGAGTGTGAACTCCCACTCTCTCTCAACTCTCAATCTCTCTCTCTCTCTCTCGTCTACTCTGTCTCTTCTTCCTCTCTCATCTTGTAATCAACTATTCATAAACCATACTGTAGATAATTTTATCTTTTCTTGTTTCTGTTTAGACTTCTCATAATTAGTCTATATATGTTTTTATTAACATGTTTCCATAACCCTATGTTTCTCAGAAAATGTACGAAAGGGGGTGACACCAATAATTTTTAAACGTTTGTTCAGATACCACGTGATTCCCCACCTCTGCGTTTATGTAATGGGCAATAACCCCCCCTATGGATTTTAAATTCCCAACCCTCATACCCTACAAATTGATCCTAATTTGAGACTCAACCACTGTGATGCTATTCTTAAGGCTTGTCTGTATCTTCATTATGTTATTTTGTTTAGACGTATCATTCAAAGATTTAATCCGCCCACAAAAACGAAGAGAAATTCAGCAGACAGAAACAGAATAGGGAGATACAATGGTCTCCCCAATATCCACTTACGTATTAGTTTAACAAAAATAAAAATGTTAGGAGTCCTGTATTATGCGCCTCACTTGATCTCCACATGACCTCTTGGATCTTCCCTGTACTAAGAACATTGTGAGTTGAAATACATGTATATATTTCCTGCCTTTAATCAAAAGTCCCATGCGGAGTATATAATTTTCTGTTTAAAAATTAATGAATGAACTCTTTATTTCATTTGAGTACTCATCAACACAATTTTTATAAATTGCAAGTGTACTGAACATACCCCTTAAGACTGAATGCCATCAACGTCTGACTGAAAAGCTGCACCAAAAACCACTATCCGTGAAGTAGAAAAACAACCTCCTACATCACATACCCCCAGACATGCCATCATTCTCCGACAAAACCGCCAAAAACTTATCCCTGAAGTAGAAGAAAACAACCTGTACCAGAATGCCCACACGTCTAGACCAAAGCTGCCAGAAACTAAAACCGTGAGAAAGTAGCGAAAACAATCTTCTGTACCAAGAAGCCAGAAGTCTGACAAAGACTACAAGAAACTATACCGTTGACACCCACAGGAATAGAAAACAACAACTTTCTACCACAAAACAACATAATATCCACCTCATCCCCATTCCTATCACAGCAAATTATACCGTAGAAGGAATAAAAAACGCAAGACCTGTACCAGAATCCAACCAACGTCTGACAAAGCTAACAAAATACCTATACCGGGAAAGTAGGAAAACAATCTGTACCAAAATGGCCAGAAGTCTTGACAAAGCTACCAAAATATACCGTACGGAAGGAGGATAAAAAAACCAACATGTACCAGAATGCCATACGCCTGACTAAATGCTGCCAGAAACTATAACGTGAAAGAATGGAATACAACCTGTACCCAGTAATGCCCTGAAGTCTATCCCAAAAGCTGCCAGAAACATGAATCCCAGTGAAAGTAGGAAAACAACCTGTATCAGGAATGCCGAGAGGCCCTGAAAAAGCTACCAGAAACAATACCAGTGAATAAGGAAAACAACCCCTGTACCTGAGAATGCCAGACGTCTGAGACTAAAGCTACCCCAGAAACTAATACCCGTGAAGGAGAAAAAACAACCCCTGTATCCATAATGCCAAAGTCAGACATAAGCTTCCAGGAAACCCATACCGTGAATAGGAAAACAAACTGTACTTGTACCACAATGCCAATTTATAATGTATTGCTTGCTTGCTTTGGCTCGATTTTACTTTCTTAGCAAAGCAATCAAACTCCAAGACATTTTTACCTTCTATCTAGACATAAACTTGCGTGAACAGATGAAAACTTACCTATGAAGTATTCTGGCACAAATGGGGATCGAACCAAGGACCTTCACGTTTTGGCACTCTTACATCTAAGCCAGTCACTAATAATTTATCATAGTTTTAATGCCTTAAGTGTCAGTCTATCTTAAAATCAGACAAAATCTAAAAAATGTTAAACATGTAATTTTAATATGCTTTATCAACTGCATAATCCTAAGAAATTTGAGTGATAGAATATATGAAAAAATAAACAACATAAGTAAAAAATAAATGGTCATACAAATATTTAGTGGTGCTTTTAAGATACGAGTGTTCCCCTCACATTTCAATATATTCCTAAGTTAAAGTAGGAAATTTTGAAATTAAAAATCAGCTATTACAAGATCTGTATAGTAAAAACAATATTGTTACCAAAAAAAAAAAAAAAAAAAAAAAAAAAAAAAAAAAGATAGTTGGAATTCTATTAATTATTTTCACTGAGTGTTATTGTTGGTTGCTCTGATAATATCAACAACTGAATATTGCATTATATGGACCAAAATTGGCGTGGAGTTAGTTATGTCCATGACTGGAACTATTTCACTGTTACTAATAGAAACAAAGATGGCACCCAAAACAAAACAGGTAAAACATAAAAAAAAAAATAAAAATAAACATTTAAATGAATAAAAAAAAAATAGTCACAACATTAACAATTATACTATGCTGTCTGATAAAAGTTAATATACTGGAACCTATTCAGGGAACCAAGTACTTTGTATATATCAGTCCAAAAATCTAGCACATAGGCCTATTCTTTGGTGTGGGATTGGGGTTTGCCAAGCCCGAGGTTTTGACCTACATTTGCAATATTTGCTTTATTTGTATATTGCTACATAGATGTAACTTGATGGCTGATTTTCACGAAAAATGGGGATTAGGGGTAATCTGTAGCTATGAATCCAATGGTAAATGTTATGCAAATGTCAGTTATCATGGTAACAAATAATGGCCACTGATTGGTCAAAATTAAGATAATTTCAGATTTGACTCAAGTTAAAATTTGACTGATTTCACCAAAATTCTTTATTTGATGGAGACACTATTAAATTTACATAATCTATGACATGATACGTCCATGAAATGAGTCTTTCACATTCAATGTCGCTGCGATTTTAAGTCTCAACTTTATCACATTCAAGCTCGGAATTTTCCATCTTACTTAAATGCACAGTTGCTGTAGTATGTAATTATATTCTAAAGAGACTATTTATAAGAAAGGGTGAAGTAAAGCTTAATGAAGTACAATATTTTAATCTATGATCACAAGTGTGTGAATACGCACTATTTTACATAAGAGGTATTTTTGCATTATCTTAAAATAATTGGTAAAACTCTTATTTTCGTTACCAAGTGCATGTTTCTTGGATAACATCTGGTTGCTAGGGATGTCTATTTAATAGAATTTGCCTGGAATCCGAATTGTATCATTCAATATAATGTAAGAACGTGTTTGTTATTATTTATATTAATCAGAAAATTTGATGAAAAGCATTGTGGAATTTGTACACCTCACTTAAATGCAAAGTTGCTATGGCAAATATTTATTAACAAGGATGAGGTCAAGCTTCATTATCTGCACATATTTTAATATATGATCACAATTTTTTAAATACACACAATTTATATAAAATATGCTTGCACTATCTGGAAATATTTGGTAAAATGTTGATTTTAGGGTACCTTGTATATGTTGCTAGGATAAAACTTGGTTGCTAGGGATGTCTTTAAAATAGAATTTCTACTGGAATCAGAATTGTACTATATATTGATAAAACTTGTTTGCAATTATTCATATTAATCAAAGATTTTGATGAAAACCATTGTAGAATTTGCACTGTTGCTAGGGTGTAGAAATAGTTGCTACGGATATTCCTTATGTCAGAAAAATACAACTGAGTTGTTATAAAACCTCAAAAGCACAAAATGTGCCTCTTTCTATTAAAATAGGTCTCATGTCAAAGTACATCTGGTAATAGAAATAAATGCACATTAAAATTAGTGAATTTACCCAAATTCACACATAACTGCTTTTTTAGTATAAACTGTAAATAAAAATTTGCATGTACCCAAAGTCTGATACTAGGAATGTGTTTTCTTAAAGTTCTTTTCTCATGAATACCACCTTATTCTAGAGTTTTCAAACGAATATTGTAGCTATTTAGCTTTAAAACATGCATTTTTATAAAATTTCACTAAGGGCAACACTTGGTTACCATAACAACGCAGCCACTCAAGAAATTCAATCCTGCTAGTTTAGTTTAAAAAGTGATTCCCAACTAATTCAGGCTGTTTTGTCAAAATCAAAGGACCTCATATTTCGATAGACTGGTACTCAAATATTTGTGGAACAGGATATGTTTAGTATTACATTGAATTATGAGAAGACCTATTAGGTCTATGGTATAGAATGGATTTGTAGATGTACATCTCTTGTAAATGTCTTATTCTTATTGGTCAACGATATACCTCAAAATACATCAAAACAATGACCATGCTGTGTTCGCTTTCAAGGCTTTGCAGTAGTTCAGATTAATTCTGGGAACAAGATATTTAACTCATGGGAACAAGATAATTAACTCATGGGAACAAGATAATTAACCCGTAGTCTCTGCAGTGACAGTTATCAAGGCCCTAACTCTATTCATTAGAAGATAAAATGTATTGTAATTCTGATATAAAACTCTTGACAGTTTGTGATTTGATATCTGGTACCGTGTATACGGAAGGTAGTCACAGGTTCCCCGATGAACGCTCAGCATTAACCCGAATAATTCAGTCTTATATTCCGTTCACTACGATTACTTCACGCGCTAAAGATGATAAAAGGATAGAAAGAATCGGAAACGGAGCGGACTTGAATTATTCGAGTTAGCACGGCATTCGATGTGTCGGATAAAACATAAAATTGAATCCGTGTCACGGTAGTTGCGATAAGAACCCCCACTGCACTGGGGTCAATCCGAAGCACTTGATATGATTTCTAGAACTAAAGCTGGTGATAGCTAATGACATCATATACTTGACGAAAAACAACAACAACAACAACAACAACAAAACACCACCACCACCAACAACAACAACAACAACACACACACTGGCCGAGTGAAGATAACAGTTTACTTAAGTTTTGCATGAGATGTCATTTTCCATACTGTGAAAAATAACAGTTGAAAATAACAAACTAATTTAATCGATAAACCCTTTTATTGCATTTTCATTTGTCCATAGACGGTCACGTGTTCTACCGCTTAGAATAAAATGACGCTACACTGCTATGACGTCACGAAACTGTTTAAGCTAAATTTCATATAGCGCCAACTTCTCTGGATGCATGGAAAAGTGAGACAAACCGAGGGATTGATTGAACTTGCTATATCTCTTTTAAACGTCGATGATTCGTTAAATTAATATGTAATAAAACTATTATTGCACTTCTTTTGTTTCGATTTGAGAATGTATGGAGTGTAATGTAACAATAACAACCTCGGCCTTCGGTCTCGGTCGATTTTGTTTTTGTACTTCATATATTCTCATATCAAGCCTAAAATATTACAATAATTGTAAAATTTAATAAATATTACAAACACAATACCAAAGTTATAATGCATAAGATAAGATTATTAGCTGGTACTAAAACACCATTTATGTATATATTCAATTGTACATTTCAGTTCAATAGCCTGCTGTAAGGACCAGTTTTTGAATGAATATGGAAAATGTGTCGGTAAGATTTCTTATCATGATCCTCTATACAGATGTCCGTAAAATATTTCTGCTCAGATTACCGTTCATGGGTAGTGATAAGAAATATGTGTCAATACCCTACCACGGTGCCTGTAAGAATATTACCAATAATTCTCTACATATATGTTGTAATATAATAAAGGTAGAACATGGAGATATATTTCTCAAAATACCCTACAAAGATGGTGGAAAGAAACACATTTCCCAATGCCCAACATAGGTGTAGCAAAGATAGATATCTTCTCAACATTACCCTTCATAGATGGCGGAAAGAGACACTTTTCATAATGCCCAACATAGGTGTAGCTGAGATAGATATCTTCTCAGAATACCCAACATAGAAGGCAGAGAGAAACACATTTCACAATGCCCAACATAGGTGTAGCGAATCAAAACTCAAGTCCATTATAACACAACGAATTAGATGTGCAAATGGTCTCAACATGAAGAACAATTACGAATCCCAAACGGGATAAGACCAGGTGTCCGGAAGGAGTCAGCATCCTCTGCTAGCATGCCACACCCGTCGCAAATGTTCCATGGAAACCTTTCTAGTTCGATGAACAAGTCAAATTCGGTAAAAGGTCAAGTTTGGTGAAAAGGTCAAGTTCGGAGAAAAGTATGATTGGTGAAACGGAGTCACTGTCTGTGGCCGTGATCCAGAATACTATCTAATATTTCTGAGAGGGGGACTTCATAATGTTTAACAAGATTCCCGTATCGACCATAAAACTTCTTAAACGACGACTCCGAGTGTCCAACAACGTATCCTTGTGTAAGTAGTTTATTGGCTAGTCGTTTAGCTCTCAAAATAAAACATTCATAAGAAGAGCATGCCTTGAAACAAAAATATGGAAATTTACAGATTGAAAAATTGATCAGATTTGTCGTATGATAATTTTTTAACAAGCGTACCAATCTTCTAAAAACAGGGTTACCAGTCTACAGAAAAACAATGTTAACAATCTACTTAAAAATTTGTATTAAAGAAGGCGGTAAGCTCTAAAACAAAAGAAAAGCTTTAATACTGTTGTATACTACTGCTACTACTACTACTACTACTACTACTACTACTGCTACTACTACTACTACTACTACTACTACTACTACTACTACTTCTTCAGAGAATATTAACAAATTGAATATGAATTGAACACCATTTATAATGATTATTTCTGCTTCGTGTGAAAATTTATCTCTCTTTGTGTAATCGATTATTATTGGAGATGTAAATAAAAAGAGTCTGTAATCATTTAGAACATTATGACATTATGTTCAAGAAAACATTTAAACCTATTATCCCTACATACTACAGTAGACTGGTCTATACAGTAGAAGAGGGAAATCTATGTTTAAGAATAAGGGGTAAAAGCAAATATTACATGTAACACTTTTTTTCTTATTTTAGCCTGTCTACCAGGAAAAATAGGATATGACTGCACAGAAAATTGCCCGGAAGGATATTATGGACTGGCATGCAGAAAAGAATGTAACTGTTCGCTGAATGAAACGTGTAACCCCGAGCATGGTTGTATTATAGAAAGACAAACGTCATCTTGTAGGTTTTCGATTATCTATTTGTCAGTTGATGGATAAAGAAATAAATAATAGAAGAGTACTTGACTCATTTATCTAGTAGAGAAACTTTGTAATTTACAAAGATTTACTGCGTATTTCGAATAATATAGTTGTATGGCAGTAGGATCCTGGGAATTCTAAATTACCTCTTATCAATTAAAGTATGTATGTATGTATGTATGTATGTACGTATGTGATTATCAACATGTCGCTTAAAGGTAATACTGCATTAAAAAATACAATGAAACAAACAATAACACGTTTAATATTTTTACACGGATTAAACCAATATATTCTAACTCTATGACGGTAAACCAATATATTCTAATTTTTCATATATTTCTCTTGCAGACGATGATTCTGATATCTGGAAAACTGTATCTTTTATAGGCTTTCCTTGTTTACTGTTTACTTGTGCCATGGGGCTATTTATATTTTGGAGAAGACGGTAAGGCTATTAATTATGTAAAACACAGGTGCGGCATGTTGACAGGGATGGCAACTGTTACGGAACTGTTGATCCCTTCGGGATTTTTGTATATTCCGACGCCCTTATGATTAACATATCTGTGAACAACCGGCTTTGTATCTGAATTTTCCAAAATGAACTACACATATAAAGTCAATCTATTAATCAAAGTACTGAAAGTACTGAAATGGGTTGTTATTTTGACAAAATAGCCATGGGATTCAAACTACTTCTATCTAACATATATGAAATGAAAATAAATCATATTAATGTAGATCTAAAAACAACACACAGAGAAAAAAAAATCAATTTCCAGCCTCTAAATAAATTCAAAATTAACATTCTAAATTTTATTTGTTGTGTCTTCTGCACCAACTTTAAATATTGTCTGCCGTGCATTAATTAACACATGAAAATGGGAACAGGTAAAATAAGTTTTTTCATAAAAAATGGCTGTGATTTAAAACCAGTATTAGGACTTGTGATATTCTATTGAGAGCTATTACCGTCAAGTTTGTATGTACATGAACATATACTCTGCCTAGACTAAATAAACAACCAAACAACGTTCTCTATCTTTCATTAATTAACATAAATAACTGTACGGGGTGAAAAAGAAATCATTTTTCATCAACATAATTC
The DNA here is from genome assembly GCA_030159075.1 of Atrina japonica. Classification (NCBI taxonomy): domain Eukaryota; kingdom Metazoa; phylum Mollusca; class Bivalvia; order Pterioida; family Pinnidae; genus Atrina; species Atrina japonica. The sequence goes on from BROG01000515.1 coordinate 526,104, forward strand.
GGGCCTAAAGTTGTGATGTAGCAAGACGATCTATCACCAATTTCACTTATAGACATCAACGCTTTCGGCAATGGATAAAACTTTGTTTTTGTTGAAGACATCGTTTCTGTTTGAAATCCAATATATACAGACAGATTACACAAACAGTTTAGGTTTATACATCCCAATCTAATTGTGATTAACTTCAAAAGTTGGCGATTTTCTCCAGCTTACGCGGAAACGAGAACTGGAAATTGTAACATTCAATGTTCGAGTTACCTCCCTTTGCGATATCAATATACACACAGTATACCATTGACCGTCGGCTGAAATTGAGCAGTCGCTGGTTATGTAAGGCATGTGGTCAGCATATAGGGTGTATAAATAAAAGGAAATATGCACGGGGAATCTCATTAAGGCAGGCTATGCATAGCGATTAGTTGACAAACATGTTAATTTGACAGTTTTCAAAATGGATAGGAACTTATTCATAATGAATTTCGCGGCAGGCTCAACATCACTGGAATCTTATATAGTGGAATTCCATATTTATAAATAAATCAATGACGTTTTGTTGAAACTAACTCTAAATCGTATTGTATAATCTCGAAAAACAGAAGTAAGTAGAATTATGTGGTATTTCATTTAATGATTATTGAAACTAGATTTAATTTCATTTACACCAAAATATTTGACTTTTCTGTAAAAGCAAAATTTTTGAGTTGGACTGTATTTTACACGAAGTGCGGATGAAACCTCCATAACCTTTTCACCGCTAACAGGATAGCCCTCGACGAAAAGTCGAAGTAAACCCATAATAGGTTGTTATTACATAACCCGTTTTCTGATATGTCGCGTGGAGGATTTTTAACACAATCTGGATCACGTGCTTATATTAAAGTAATATTTGGCACTGACACGACAACACCATTTAAATTGCAAGTTGTCTGAAGTTAAGATAGTCATCTTTTTACAGTGGTTACTCTAACACGGATTTCGGCTATACTTTTAGATTTATTATTTGACCTTTTATGATACCACTTTCACTTTAGAAAATGCATATACATTTTAAATTGAAGCTCAACTGGTGAAGTCCAGTTGACAGAAACGATCGTCTTGAGCATTATAACTTTGGTATTATGTTTATTATATTGGTATAGAATAAAAAATGTCTAGATCAAATTGTTTATTTTATTCTCTTATATTCTTATATGAGACGTAATACAAGACAGCTAAACTTGGGGGAAATATTGACCATAAAATGAGATCAGGTCTGTTGCATAGTGTGTTTACTTCACGATGTCATCATCCGTGGGCGTAGTACTTCAGTACAGCCATAAACTTTGATGTATTCTGTTGGCGAACCGTCAGTCGAATCTCATTATCTCGAAATCATCGAGATAAAAGAGTCTTTGAGTTAAAAGGTCTGTCACTGAATAGAATCCCGATTTCTTCTCATGAGTACCTCGGTAATTGCCAGAATATTTGAAGGCCTACGTGTATATATGTAAACTGGATTTTTTGTGATTTTTTTATTGGTTGTATGTACTCAAAAAACTATATAGAAGGCATATTTTTTGCAGTAGTCTCATAATCACATGATGATTTAATGAAGATGTATAAAATCAAACTTGTCATTTTTACATTGAAATTAACATCGGATTAAAGTTTTAACATAGACATAAGTGTTTTTTTTACTTTTCCGAACTCGAGTTATCAGGTCGTTTTTTATAGTTAGAAGGAAAATTGCCGGCGCTTGATCGCGAGTTGAGAGAGAGAGAGAGAGAGAGAGAGAGAGAGAGAGAGAGAGAGAGAGAGAGATCAAACCATTTTTTTCATTTGGCAAGTAATTTCTGTTATATCTGCAATATATGTTGTGGGAAAACATTGAAACAAAGAAATATTAATGAGAGAGCTTATTTTGATTTTCTTCTCTCAACAGCAACATTCCATTAATCATCATGTCTGGAACTGACCGAAGAATAGTGATCAGTAAGTGTACCTTTATGTTTGTTTTATGTTTGTTTTATGTTTGTAACCCAAACTTAGGCGCGTAAGTAATATCTGATGATGTATATGGAAGTAGACCAGGCGCCCCCTGGTACTTACTGTTTTACCTTTATAAGGGGACGAAAGCACAATATTTTAAAATATCCCATATTTTTTTTCTAAGGACTAAAATTATTATACATCAAGGTAGGAATAATGCCACAATGTCGGTGGTGGGTGGGGTGTTAAATTAGCACGTTAGAACCAATGTCGGAACATGTTAACTTATTAGCTACATGAAAAGTAATAAAGATATACTGTACTTTAGCGACGTTGTAATTACGTCATTGTGATTTAAATCGTCCTGTAAAGTACACACATAAACAATTTCTTGATAACGAATGTAATTTGGTAGTTCAAATAAAGTACGAAAGCTTTAATTTTGCAAAAGAATGCCCAAAACAAATAGATGGCAAATACTGCAATTAACTGAACCGGAACGTTAATTAGATGTAGAACATTATAGCTTGGTATTGTGTTTATAATGTTTATAACCATTAGGTCGTTGACACCGCTTGTGGACCGTTCGCAACTTAAATTTTCCAAAAGCTAAAATAGTCATCTTTTTACATTGGTCACCCAGACGGATTTTGCATATATTTAGATTTATTATTTGGGCTTGTATAATACCATTTCTATTTAGACTGTATATATCTATTTTAAATTGGAGCTCAAATGAGGAAGTCTAACTGACAGAAACGGTCGCCTTGAGCATTATAAGGTATTATTATTTTAGACTCATAGGCGTCGGAAGCAAATTGAAAGGGGGGGGGGGGCTAAACCAACTTAAAACACACACACACCAGAAACGTCTGGGGGCTTAGTCCCAATTTTCAACACCTATGTCTATTTTTACCAAAGGCTCCGACGCCTATGAGACTATTTCTTATATTATTGCCATATAAAGTTTGTACGTATTTTTGAAAAGACTCCCATTCCGACGTCTTCACTATCTCCATATATTTGATTATTTTACTCTGAAATAATTAAAACTTGTAAATGAGCACGGCTTAAAAGTTTTAAAAGTAAATTTCGATTGGCCTGGGAAAATGAGATACTACGCCACGACCTAATTTTGAACCCCTCCCAGCGGACGAATAATTACATTTGAAAAATTGTAAAGTACAGTACCTGTGGTCGGTTTTCAGAAAGTCGGCAGGGGATGCTTACTCCTCTATGGCTCCTGATCCCATCTCTTGGTTTTCAAAGATCCGTGTTTGTCCATTTATACCAGATTTGTATCTATATCCTGGACATCCTAAAGATTTATACTTTGGTATCTGAGATGTTTTATATTCTAAAGTATAAAATATTGTAAAAAATATTTTCATTTTGCAAAAAAACAAAAAAACTTGCACAAGACGATTGTTTCTGTTCATACTTCAATTTCTCAAATTTTAATGTTATTTGTACAATAATAATAATAATAATAATAATAATAATAATAATAATGATAATAATAATAATAATAATAATATATTATCATAACATGAGAATATGAGTACTGTAGAATTGTTATTTCATGTCCAGGTAATCGAATGGAAAATAGAGTACCTGTGCCAAATTTTGATGGTGGAAGGGGCGGCCGTATTGAAAGCGAATCACATTACAATGAGATAAATGAATCTAGAATGCAATCTTTCCACACTTCTGATCTCGACCATTCTCACGGGATCTCGAGAACCAGTTACTGTACCAGTAAACATCGCAATAATAAACGTTTTACATCAACGCCAGAGCAAGTAAATGGCAATTATTCTAGAATGAACACTTACAATAAGGCATCAACAAAACGCTCTTTTACGTTAAACGATATAAGTGAAAGGTTACGCTGTAGTTATGACCACATACAGACCGAAGACTTTACACAGGAGCAGAAATATAGTAAAACATGTCTTCCAGCAAAAACAGATACCCAGGCAGATGACGCATCAGACAATGGTGTACAGAGCTGCGCTATAACAAAACCCAACGAAAATTCAAGTGGTGATTTAGATGACATTTTTAACAGTTGTGAAGTGTCAAATAGTGGCTATAATGGCGATAATGATTCGGGTACTGACAAATGCAAAGTATGTGTGGAGAAATAGGCGTAAGAGCATGAACAATCTGATACATACGAACTACTTTGTTGTGCTTCAGCAACAATATTCCAAATTTGGAAGAATTGCAGACAACAATTGAAGATTAAATATCTCTCTCTCTCTCTCTCTCTCTCTCTCTCTCTCTCTCTCTCTCTCTCTATATATATATATATATATATATATATATATATATAGAGAGAGAGAGGTGGAAACACTAAGATGACAAAATAAAAGTCAAACTTTTAACTTACTTTATCAATTACAGAAATTGTGAAATCATCAAATGAATCATTCTTTAAGTACATTTGGGGTAATAAAAGAGATAACATTAGTAGAAAGTATATAATACAATATTATGGTAAAGGTTTGTGTACAATGGTTGACAATAATAGAGAGAACATTAGTAGAAAGTATATAATACAATATTATGGTAAATGTTTGTGTACAATGGTTGACAATAAAAGAGATAACATTAGTAGAAAGTATATAATACAATATTATGGTAAAGGTTTGTGTACAATGGTTGACAATAAATGATATAACATTAGTAGAAAGTATATAATACAATATTATGGTAAAGGTTTGTGTACAATGGTTGACAATAAAAGAGATAACATTAGTAGAAAGTATATAATACAATATTATGGTAAAGGTTGGTGTAGAATGGTTGACATTTATGTATATATAAAATAATTGAAAATTACATGGTTTAGACTTTCATAATATCAGTGAATGATTGTCATTATCTATTATCAAATTCTTGCAATTTTGATATCATTAAACTTGCAACTTTGGGAAATACTTACCCACCACTTTTATGTGCTAAACGACCCAGGAATGTATCCTGTAAAGAAGCACTCATTTTACGAATTAAGTAAAATAGCACACACGAATGAAAAACATATCCTTAATATTCCAATTTTATATAATTCAAATATTTCTATTGACAAAAATTCCTTTACGTTTTGATTTGCTTTATGACAAAGGTATACTACTCCTAGCAGACTTAATAAATGATACTGGCTCCTTTATGTCTTTCGAAGACGTAAAACATATTTATCATATCAAAACATGTTTCATAATTTGTATTGGTATTGAACATGCTATAGATAAGTTTTATTCTATTACAAAAATAAAGGTTACTCTCTCAAAAATATCCCCAAATATTACACATGCTGTCAGTCCGCTACTTAAGGACATAACAGGGTTCAAAGTCAATAGGGAACTTTCGAGTTAGCTCGAAATACCGTTATAATCCTTTTATTATCTCCAGTTACGTGATTCTAGAAAAATATTCCTTCTGTAAGCAAACCGAACAATCAATCTCGCACTCATTCTATGGCTGTAACGTAGTGCAAAGCATACTTTCATTATTAGAAAACTGGATTAGCAATTATCTAAATCATCGTATTATGTTTAGTAAAAAAATGAAATATTAGGTAAATATAATAAAACTCAGAATACACTGAACACTTTTTTATTATTATTGTTTTAAAAAAAATATTTATATGAATCTAAGCTGAGTGAACGGAATTAAGATTTTAATGTGTTAAAAAGGAAAATAAATAATTTCATAAATGTAGAAAAATTCATTTGTAAACAGAATAATAATATGGAAACTTCATAAACATTTCTTATCAATTTTGATATAAATAAAATTATCTTTTTGTTTTCAGCTTGTCTGGATACTTTGCATTATCGCATTGTTGTCATGTATCTTCTCTTATGTTTGATTTTTCACTTTCTCTTTCTCTCTGTTACTTTTTTCCCAGTCTTTACATATAGTCTACTTCTCTTTAACCACCCTTCACAAGAAAAATGTTTTGTGTAGCAAATACACGGATGTACAGTATGTAGCTTGAGGTACTTTGAATAAAGAAGTGTTGAGAATAAAATGGAGGAGAAGGGTTGCTGAAGGGGAGGACGGAGGCCATAAAAAGTCAAATTTTCGGAACGTGTATATTTTGTTCGCGTCATTAGTTATTTAGAGCTTTATATATTATCTTTATTTTTTTCCTAATTTGTAGTTATTGCTAGATCTGACACCCTAGGAATTTATATAAGAAGTTAAGTAAAAAATTAATTTAATATTTGAATTGAGAGTCCGTATTTTAGAAAAGATAAATCATCCCACAAACAACCCCAACTTAAGCATCCATTTTTATATGAAAACGGGAAGAACACTGGGTTCGACAGCTGGGATCTGCTGCACCATATGGATGCAAAGACCATGTCGATAACGTAGGGAAT